>OX352774.1:174192931-174565846 GCA_947095535.1 Poecilobothrus nobilitatus
TAGTATATTATATAATTTTAAACATATTCAACTAAAACAAATATTATTTTATTAAACATGGTCTATTATTTTTCACTTTGCAAAGAATGTTGAACCCTAAAAGTATGCAATTATTTTATTTTATAATATAATGAATTGAAATTCAAGGGGGGCTTCGGTAGCCTAGTGCGTAGACGTGTGGCGTATTAACCGAAGGAGTGCGGGTTCGATCCCTGCACAGGTCGTAAGTGTTTTTTTCTTTACATACCCCCTTACGACCAAATATAATGTAAATATATAGTATATAATATAAACAAAATAAATAATATTAGTATATAATTTAATAATAGTATAAAAACCTATAATGGCCTTAGTAGCCGATGGTTCAATAATATTGCATTACATTTATGTATGTAATATTAATATAAATAAATAAATAAATGAAATTCAAGGCTCCCAGGTCCAAAACAGCTTCATTAGTCAATGATTTAGTAATATTATATTGTTATACTATAAATAAATAAATACAACACAATATCCTCTCCCGCAATTCTTATAAATTTCAACGATATTCTTCATTTTAAAATCCTTTAAAGTATCATATTCCTTCAAAAAAAATTTTTTTTGGTATTTGAAGATTGACAGACTGAAGACTGAAGACGGACAATTACAAGATTTTAGGTAAATATTTATTTTATTGTTTGATGCTAGATGCTCATTACCACTTACGGGATAAGTATATTTCTCATTCTTATTATATATCGAAATACTTTACATTATATCATATTTAGTACAACATCGATGCATTAAAACTTCTAAAAAAAAAAAAATTTTTTTTAAATGTACTAACTACTATTCATAAGTAGTTCGTTAAAAACACGGCAGGCAAGACTTAATATAAAAGATCTAATATAAAAATCATTTAAAAAAAAA
The DNA here is from genome assembly GCA_947095535.1 of Poecilobothrus nobilitatus. NCBI lineage: Eukaryota > Metazoa > Arthropoda > Insecta > Diptera > Dolichopodidae > Poecilobothrus > Poecilobothrus nobilitatus. Next base: position 174,193,844 of record OX352774.1, read on the forward strand.
AGCTAAAATACAAACAAACAGTTTTGCTAAAAGAAAAAGATAAAAAGACATAAAAATAACAGTGATAAAAACAAAAACTTTTTTTTTTTCCATTCATTTATAGTTTAATGTTGCTAAACCATTAGCAACATGTCATATATGATAACCATACTTAGATAAAGATTCTAGGGGTTTGTTTATTATGTTAAGAGAGAGAGAGAGAAAGTGTGTGCAAAGAAATCATAAAGAAACATTGTTATTATAATAATATACATAATATATGTATATAAACATTTTATAATGGGTTATTTTATATGTTCTTGACTCTTTATTCTTTTTGCATTATATGTATAATGTTATAACATATACATATTTATGTAATAAATTGGGCATGATAAGGAAAAAATATTTTTTTCTTTTTCTGTATCGTAAAATAAGTTGTTCATAACATTTCATAAGTTTTTGGTTTATTATATATTTATATATGTACATTATTATATATATATATATGTACCTTATTATGTATATGTAAGTAAGTAAATTCAGTATATGTATGATTGCTGAATTGCAAAACATTATAAGTGATACGATTCAAAAAAACGGAAATGGCAAATTCCCAACAAAAAATTATTTTTTTTTTTGTATATGTATTAAAAAATAAACAATTCTTTTTTAACCTTTGTAATGTTTTTTTTTTTGGTGATCATCTTTAATTTTTTTGTATAGGTGAAGTCCATTATTTTTAATATAAATATGTATGTTTAGATTTCGGAATAAGAATATAAAATTTAACCGTGAAATTTTATTATTATATACACAATCTCGATAAAAATTGTTTTTTTTTTGTTTTTTTAGGAGAGTTATGGGAATTAAGTTCCAATAGCATCTTCATAAAATAAATAAAAAAAATGATGAGTATTTTTATAAATTGAAGCTCATGTAATTTTTTTTTCTTTTAATTTATAAATCTTGTATACATCTGAAATACAAATTTCTTTATTTTGTTGCCATAACATTGTCATAGAATTTCTGGATGTAAAATTTTCATTAGGATCACTTATTCAATATTCATCGTTATGTTAATGAATTTAATTCATGTTTATGTTATGAAAATATGAGCGAAATCTAAGTGGAAAAGGTTCCAAATTTTGACTCTTTTTTGTTCAAAAATTATTCGCTAGCTTACTGGTATAAAGCTGTTATAATAAATTTTTATAAATTTAATTGCTGTGTTTAATAAATTTATATTAAAAATTTTAAAATACCATATAAACTTAGAAAAATAAAATTATTTTTTTCTAATTTTTAATTTTAATTTTTAAAATACAACTTGATCTCAGTTTTTTTACAACCTTAATCACTTTTTAATCCTTAAAATATTTCAAATTTTTTTAAATTAAATTTAATTATAAGAAAAAACAAATTTCATGCTTCACTATATCTTTTGTACCACTTTTTGTATACCCATATATTTACAAAAAAAAAAATTAAAAATTGTATTAAAAATGTTTTTGTTTCAACAATTATTCGGCACTTTATTTTTTTTTTTTTGCATAACCTTAAAATAAAAACTTAACTTTTAGATAATGACTAAAGGTAAAGACTTTATAGGTATAACGAAAAAATGAACCTACCTAACAAAAACCAAAGAAGCAAAAATTGAAAAAAAGAAAACATCCATTGGAACGGATATAACAATGTTAATTAGTTTAAAGTAAAAGTTAATATTTACATCAACAGAAAGAAAATTAAAAATTTTTTTTTTTCAAAGTCATCATGACTTTTGCAAAGACTTTTCGAAAAATTTGAAATATATAAATGATTAACGGAAGATACACCTTTTGAATTAATGTTAATGTTAAAAAAACAAACAATGTATTAAATTACAATAATAACCATAATAAAATTTAAAACCATATAAAACTAGGAAATGTGTATAGTTGACTGTGTCAACTCTCAGATTCTTGCACTTATATAAATTATGCTGCTTTTATAAAATTTAATTATCTTTTAGAAAATTTAAGATATCTAATTTAATTTAGTGTCGAGATATATTTATGTAAATTTCGAGGTTGTATGACAGCTACTCGAATCCGTTGCCTCAGACTAACCAAATTTTGTAGAAGTTATTGTCATAAAACTTAATCACCTTTTTCATTTGTCTAGTTTTATTCAATAGCATATTTTGAGAATATAATAATCGAATATTTACCCGAATCTATTGCTTCATATACTAATCAAATTTTACAGAAGTCGTTGGCATAAGACTTAACTTCTTTTCGAAAAATTTCAGATACCTAGCTTCAATAGTCACTGAGCAGTTTTCATATATGTGAGAAAAGAAATTAATAGGTATTCGAACTTGTTTGTCGAACTTAAACAACTTCAATAGAAAAGATAACAATTGTAAAAGGATGAAATTGTCAAAATTTCAGAATTCTAGCTTTATTATTTTTTGAGTTATCGTCAGAAAGAACGGATGTACATAGCTTACATAAAGCTTTACTATATATATCTCGTCTCAATTAAGGTTTCACAAATGTAATAGCAAATTTATTATACTCTGAAAACTACATTCATATGGGTGTACAAATATTTACCTTTAAAATCTTGTAAAGTGAAGGAATTTGTTTAGATTTTTTTTTTTTGAGATTTTTAAACTGTTCCTTTTAGATCTTCGATTAACTCTTCTTAAAAATTCAATAGTTAACGAAATGTATAATTTTAAAAAAGGAAAACAATTTATAAACAAACTAACATATAAAACTTTGTTTGCACCAACATTGAAAATGTTTTCAATTTTTATCTCGTAAGTATAAAAAAAGGATACACATTCTATTCATTTTATTTCTTCTCTTTAACATTTAACTAACAAATTCAAATTCTTTTTAAAACAGTTTTTTTCTGTTATAAAAAGAAAACAAAACAAAATCCTTTCAAAAGATACACACTTTAATCAAAATTACAATTTTCTTTGTGTTTATTATCGGCTTTCAAAATTTAATTTCATATAAAAATTAAGAGGAACGTGCTTTATGAGTTTTTTCTCTCTTGATTTTAGCTTGTTTTCCTTCCTTTTCTTCAAAGAAAATTTTTAAAAATAATAAAAAGGATTCTGTAATCAACACATACAAAATATATAATAATAAAGGGAATTATAATTAAAAAATAAGAAAAATAAAGTAAAAAAAGATAAAAAAAATTATCAAGGTCAAGGATATATTTTGTTTATTAGTGTGTTTGTGTGTTTGTGTGTTAACGTTTATAATATAATATCTTTAATTTTATATATCATATTTAAAAAAGAAAAACAAAACAAAAAAATAATCAAACCCTTTTTTTTTTTATTATAGAAGAGAGAAAATTTTCTAGAAGAAAAAAATGGTTTAAATACACAAAGGTGCCAGACAAATTTAGACAATATATGTGAGAAAAAGATGTAATATAGTATGAGTATCTACTTAGTTATAACTGATTTAGTCTTTCAGTACAGTATGAATTTTAAATGGTGTTTTAGGATACCTTTTAAAAGTTAATTTAAAGTTCTAGCTGTACCAATATTTTTATTGGTATATTGTATGTAGGAATATGTTTAATTATTTTTCCATCGCAACAAAGAGAAAGTTTTAATTGAATCATGAAAATTTTTTTACTTAAAAAATAGTTAATACTTGTAGGTTATATTTAAATTTTACAGTTAATTTAAAATCATAATTTTGCAAAATTTTAATTTCTCTGCATATCTCAGCAACGTTTTTTCTCAGAGTCTTGAGATTTTTTGAAAGGAGGGAAAACTCTTTGAATTAGTTGTAAGTTATCTCAGAAAAACTGTTTGTACTTCGACCCGTTTAAGAGTTGTTCGGAATCAACAATTGAAAAATCGTCATTTTTAGACACCTGTAAATTGGACTGTGCACATTTGTTGTAAATAGAACATACAAATTGAAGCTCTAATATTATATTTTTACATATGTTAACAACTTTCATTAATTATATATAAGATTACCATAAAACTGAAGAAAATATCCCTTAATTTTTTATAATTTTTTCTTACTGAAATAATCACAATTCTAAAATTCTTTTTATTGTCTTTTTGAATATATGCGCCTTTAAAATACTTTAGTTTTACATACTGCCTTCTTTTATAAGATTCTTATTTTCTTTATTACAGCATTTTGTAATCAAATTTGAACAAAAAAAAAGAGGCAAATTAAAAATTGAAATTCAATGTAAAATAAAAAGCTAAAAATATCTACGTACATATAAAGAAAATTTAAATTCAAATAAAAGAAAATTAAATTCACAAAAGAAATTGTTTAGTTAAAGTTATTGAATACTTATGTAAATTGAAAACTTAATGATTATAAGCACATTTAATTATATAATTAGTTTTCTAGAGTTTGATATTTGTACATTTATATCCTGGCATTGAATGCTGGCGAATATTTATCATTCATATCATATACACTCTTGTTAAATACTTTAGAGGGAAGTTTTTAATAGCTTAGAATTTATAATAGAAATATTCTTAGGTCATGAGGTATTAAAATTGCAACATATCGAGAACACCTTCTCAAATGCAGTCTGAATTAATCAATACTTTTAAGTATTTTTTTTTTCGAGAGATAATAACTTAGAACTTGAATATGTCTTTTATTAATGAAAATTATTAAATTTCAAATTTCGAATTTCATTATATTAATTTTAATTTTTTTTTCACGAAAGTAGGTCGATTACCTCGAAAGACACAATCCCCTTTTTGACCATTAGGTTATGCGACCTTCAGTGCTATTGTACTGTTTGGGCAAGAGAAGAATTCTGCTATAGATTACAAATTTGTTTCAGGTTTGCTGAAATATAATGAACGATTCTGTTAACAATTTCCTTAAACATATGTTAATTAAAAAATTAATCATCCTTAATTTTAGGGAACACATAAAGTAGTGAATGATTCCACATACGCAATATACGAATCACAAAAGAATTGCCATATTATGCTGAATTTTTCCATCTTATTTTTTTAATTTTGATTTTTAAAATAAAATATTTTATTAAATAATTGTAATTTTTCTTTTTACTTCTTCAAATTGACTACTATAGTCTTATGTAATCAAATATCTAATATTATTTACTGATTCAATTATGTCTTTTTCTAGGGTTGGCAACAGTTCAAAAAAATGTAAATATCCGAAAGAAAACTGATAAAAAAGAATATTTAATTAAATAATATTAAAATATTTGCCATTATGTCATTTTCCTTTAAAACCAGTGAGATATTGAGATATTTTTAAATATGAAAATTTTCTAGAATCTTTTATATACTTAAGATAATTTTTTTTATCATTTATTAAAGGAGAAAAAAAAAAATATTAATATATGCTTAATGAATATGTATGGGTAAAAATATTTTGTAATAGAAAAAAAAATGATAATTATGCAATTTATGGAAAATTTTTAAAGCATTTTTTTTTTTTAGATATTTGTAAAGTCAATTTTAGAAAAATTTTCTTATAAGAATACTTGTCTTTTTTTTCTTTTTTTTTTTTTTGTTATTCGAATATTAAAATTTAATTTAACATTAAGTATAAATTCAATTTTAAAGTAAGTATAGAATTTAAATTATTATCTATGTAATTAAATTATATATGTGTATGATATGTATATATGGTTATGAAACATAACCTAACCTAACGAAATCTCACTTATGTTACTATCCATTTGTAAAACATCCTTTTTTCAAAAAAAAAAATTCCTTTTTTTATAATCGTACTTCTTTTTAATCTTCTATTGAAAAATTCCTTTTTTTTTTTAACAACAAAAAAAAAAAAAAAATAATTGGAGAATCTTAGAATTGTATACAAAATTTATATTCCAAGAATTTGTCTAGTAAAGTTTGGGGCGACAGCTACAACATTTTTTTTTTCGGAATCTCAACGAAATTCGATAAAAAGGAATCGAATTAATGAATCCAGAAAAAGAATCACAAATTTGTCTACTGTTTTAAATGTTTGGTTGTTGAAAAATAATTAGGAGGTATAATTAGGGAGGAGGAGGTAAAGTTGTTTATAAAATTAAGGTTATAAACTTTTGCAGAGTATGCATGCATGTGACACTGTGGATTCGAAGAGAAAATATTTAATCCCGGTTTTTTTTTCTCGGGTTTTAATTTTGATTTTATTTTATAATTTCAAAACTGTAATTTCGTCCTCAAATGTATAATTTTGTATATAAAAAGTTTAATTTTAAATGAATTTTTTCAAAATCTAATAAAAGTAAATAAATTTAATTTTATACCGTTTTTTAAATTATCTTAAACGAGATTTTTTAGGTGATTTTTATGAAATTTAAATAAATTTAATTTTCATAATTTTTCATTTTGTGAAATATCATAAAATCAAATTACTTACATTTTATGGTTTTAAGTTTTTTCAAATATAAAACTGAAAAAATATACATTTTTATCATATTTTTAACATTTTTATTAAAATTAATTTGTTAAAGTTTCAAATTATTTTAACTTCCATTAACTAATAAATAAATAAATGTTTTCTTTTTCACCTGTAAAAGTAACTGTATTCCATAAATATAATATAGCCATATATATTATATATATTATATTACAAACTATAAAAAGATTCTTAAAAAAATTTTTTTATGGTATATAAAAACCTATAAAAATGTGTTTGGTTTCAGAAGACGAAGAATAATTTTAATTAAAACTATTTTAGTACAAGTAGTTCTTAAAGTACTAAAGTAATTTTATTATTTTGTTAAATATTTTTTCTTTTTTTTTTTTTTGTTCTAAACTATTTAACATACCATAAGAATTTTACCTTTTTTTTTTTTTTAATTAATTTCTCAAAGGACAATATTCATTCAATGATCATTTTTACTTTCCTTTATAATTTGATAAATACGTAACGTAGGTATACAGAATACAGAAAAATCACCACAGAATTCGCGCGAAGATAAGAGTAAAAAGGATACAAAAAGAAAAAAAAAAAAGGCCAGAGTTTGTTTTTATTTTTTCAAGTATTTGCTTATAGCTAAAGGATAACAAGCTTTTGATTTGTTAGTATGCAATATTTACAAAAATTCTTAAACTAACAATATAAACAACAGGATTATTTGAAAATACCAAACAAAAAAAGGAAGGATTACTTTTCATATCTTCGAAGTATCAGTGACGAATACCTAGACCTACTTGTATTATTATATTTAAAATTTGATTCAAAATAAGGTTCGTTATAGCCATGCATATCATCAAAAGAAGCAAACATTTTGTTTAGTGTTTGGTTTTTCTTTTGGCAAATACATATGGAATTCTAAAGACCTTAATTACATCTTTATGAAATGGGTGAGCTATAGTTATATCTATATAGAATTTTTTTATTCTTTTATAAATCTTTTGTGCACCATTAAACTGAAGTAATTTTCGCCACTGAATTGATTCTCACCTTAATATCTCTGCAACATTATTATATGTTTTGATTTTTCACTGGGAGTGGTTAACAAAAACAAAAAAAAAATTTCCTCAATTGTTTAATGATGGCAAATGAAGACCTTTTCCCGTTTTATTTTAATTTTTTGAACTCAAATTTAATGAACTAAAACTTAAACTTTATATAGTGCTAGTGCTAATGTAAAAAAAGTGTTCTGCTTTTTCTTTTTTTTCGTTTTTCAAATATTTGTAATGTATGTGTGGGGATAAATTTGAAAAGGAAGTCTGCGGTTTTTATCCTGATTAAATGTAATAAAATTTTAATAGCTTTGAAATCAACCGTAAACAAAAAAAAAAACAAAATAAATTACGAGAATGAAAAAATAAAAGAAGGATATTGAAAAAAATAATGAATTATTTTAAAAATACTATAAATGTATACTTCTGTTTATGTGTGTGTATGTGTGTGCGTGTAAAATTGTATAAATGAATTCTGATTAAATTTAAAAAAAAAAAATGTTAAATAATCAATTAAAAAGCAAAAACAAAAAGAGAGCACAGTTGAACATAGAGATAAAGGAAATAGGAATAATGAAAAAAATTTAAGTATACTTTATTTGGGTCTGCACTGAAATTTTATTTTTCAAAATCTTATTTTCGAAAATCTTATTTAATCAAAAAAAAATTTTTTTTTCCATTCTGTTTCATTTTTGAAATTTTTTTTTAATCATATTCCTACATACATGCTCATTTCATATTCTGAAAAACGCGTACGTAAAGCACATATTATACACATAAATTTTTTTTATGTGTATAATAACCCCGTGTATTAATAATAACCCTGAGTTATTTTTATATAAAAAGTTACTCGAACTCGACGGTGGAAAAAATTTTGAATAGCGAAAGTAATAATTTTATAAAGTGAAATTTTTACTGTAGTGGTAAGAATGGAAAAGTGTGTTCTAACACAGAAAATAAGTTAAACCACCTTTGAAAATAACACACTTTTCTATTCTTCATATATCAAAAACAGTTAGAGATAGAGAAGAAGTTATTAGGTACTAATTAGAGGACTTGAAGAGCTTTCTCGAAATATGCTATAAAAAGTACCCCAAATACAGGGTGTTTCAAAAGAAAATTGAGTTTGAAAAATAATTTTTTCATTTTAAATCATTTTAAACCTCCATAACTTTGTAACTGTTAGGGTTATGGAATCATTAGGACATAAAAATTAGAGCTAACAACTTACTCTATAAAACACTTTTTTTTTTATCTCTTTATAGTAAGCCGTTTCAAAGATGTATGAAAAGTCTCTAAAAAATCTTTAACCCCTTATATCTCGAAAAGGGTGCAGAATAGACCCCCTCCCTCCAATACAATTTTTTGTTCGTCTCGGTATGCCCGATCACCCATTTCAAAGAAGACCATCGAGTCGGAAACACCCTGTATGTATATGTATGCATGAGAATTAGAACAAATATTAAAAATTGAAACAAAAGGAAAAATATAAGGTATTGAATAAACAATTTATTGAAATTATACGATTTTAACAAATATGCTTAAAAAAATTAAGATTTCGAGTACGCTTCCTTTTTATTTTGGTTCAAAATTTCCCTTTTAATTTTTCGATTTTTTTTTTATTACATAATTAATTTGAAAAATTAATCTTTATTGAAGATTTTTTTTTCTCTGTAATGAAAATAACAAACACTATTTACATCTTGTTTGTATTTATTCAAGTTTTTATTATATAATATTTATTATAGGAGTAGTTTTTAATAAAAAAAAAAATACATAAAGGAATTTAAATAAATTTATTGAATTTGGTTTTTACCTTAACCTCTCATTCATTAAATTCATCTCTAAATAGAACACATTCATTGTTCACTATCAATATTGAATAAAATAAATTATATTTTAAAATAAATTTAATTAAGTAATATATCTTATAAAAAATTTTCCATTTTCTTTTTTTTTTTAATTTTAGTAAATCAAAATGCGTATAGTACACAATCCATTTGTGGTATTGCAAACACAACAACATCATGCAATTTCTACGAATCCTTTTCAAGAAATTAATTCAACAATATCTAGTAATAATAATTTATCAGGAATAATAGGAGCAATAAATAATACAACCGGAACAATAGGAGTTGGAACAGGAATAGGAATAGGTACAGGAACAGAAACAACAAATTTATTTCAAACAAATTCACAAAATTTAAATAATAATCCAATTGATATTAATTCAATTGTAAACACCACTTCAAATTTAAATGGTAATACAGAGGATATTGTTGAAAAATTATCATCAATTTATGGACATATTGATGATACAATAAATACAATACCAATAATAACAGAAACAGGAATAGGAATAGGAACAGGAACAGGAATAGAAACAGAAACAACAATATCAACAAATAATATAATTAATAGTAATAATATTAATTTGAATAGTAATGACAGCACAAACTTTACAACAAATTCTAATACGTTTACCAATAGTTTTAATCAATCTTATAGCAATAATATTGATAACATTAATATAAATAATTATTTTAATAATTCTAATAATATAAATTTAAATGAATATATAAATAATAGTTGTAATAGTGATAATGATGAAATTAATAATCATAATATAAATAATGATGATAATATAATAATAAATAATAATAATAAAGAATTAGATGAAAAATATAAAAATTCATTGGTAAATGATGCTAATAATCAAAAAACAATTTTAAATAATTTAAATCGTTTAAATAATGATAATCAACAACATCAACATCAACAGCAACAGAATTTTGGTAATAATATTGGTATTAGTAATGGATGCTTAAATTCAAATTCAAATAATATTAATTTAAGAGATAATAATAATACAAATGATTTATTTTTGGAGAATTTAAATGTTTTATGTGCAAAAGAGGTGAGTTAATCTTTTTGATAATTATATAAATTTCTTTAAAAAAAACTGTAAAATTGATAGAAAAACTTTTTCTTTTAAAATTTTTATTTTTGATATTATTGATGAAATTATGTAATGAAGCTTCGAAATTATCCGTAACTACCATTATCCGTATTATTATGCTGTATATTAGCATCCTCGTCAGATCACCGATATTATTAGGAATTTAGAAAATGGTTTCTCCAACATAACAGATTAAACATATGTTCTCCAACATAAGGGCTCTTTGTCTAAAATGCTCTTTATGTATGTGGGATTCAAAACTACATTCCCACTGTATTTACAGCGTATTTTATACGCTGTTACTCACTAGGTCATCGAGAACCCTAAACAATAAATTATTAATATAATGAGTTATTTTTGGTAACATTTTTCGCTATTAGTTCGCCGTGTGAAAGGATTGTGCAAAATCACATCTACTTCAGAAAAAAAAAAAAAAGAACTCGGTAATAAAATCAATATTATGTAAAAATAAACACTTTTTAACTGTAAGGGTGCATTATAATGCACAACTACTTACAATTGGAAACAGAATTTCTTAAAATACAGTGCTTTCTAATTACTTTTTAATTTTGAAAGCTTTTCAGGTTCATGATTTCACCTAAACCTTAAAAAAAGAAACTATCGAGATATTTCCCCTTTTTTTCTTGATAGACAAGGACAACTGCGGAGAAAGTGATTCATGCTCTCTGTGACGTCAAAAATCTACAGATAAGATTTACATGCACATCTTATCTTCTAGCTTGTCTACATTGATAAAGCAAATGGGTTCATAATTACATCAACCAATTGCTTTATTTCAGGTCAGGTCAGGTTACATCAACCAATTGCTTTATCTCAGGAAAAAGAGAGTGTATACATTTTCATCATTTTTAAATTTAAGTTTGGTTCTGCTTGTTATGCTTGTTGGACCTGTTTATCACCACTCTTTGACCAACTCAAAAGAGTTTTCCTTAATATCGGATTAAAGCGTTGGTACGGATACGTGGACAGATAAAGTATCCTCAACACTTAGCTCAATCTCTGATCCATGCGTTACTAGCACCTTATTCCACTAACTCCTGTATCCTGTAATACCCTTATTCCTTGGGGCATTTATAATGATAGTGCTATTGATTTGTACTGAGAGTATTTTAAATACTTCTTGACAGCCCTAGTACCACCTTCGTTTTGGTCAAATATTACTTAGATTTAATTTAATTCTATTGCTTAATTTTTGTAGTTTGTTATTAAAATATTTTTATTCCTATACTTACTTTCATGATCCACTTTTAATTATTCCCTTTTAAATAATGAAATAATTATTTCATATTTTACTATTCGAATGCTGGAATCAAGGGCGCATTTATAGGCTGGGCAATTGCCTAAGGGTTCTACGAAGTAGAAGTATTTTGCGTGAGCTGCTATGCGGGCGTAAAACATTAAATGAAATAGGTACGGCAATTTGTTGTTTTTATTATGTTTTGTTTTAGCAATTTGTTGACGTGTTTTCAAACTCGTAAAACAACAGATAATTAGTTTTTATTGTAGATATGTATTTTTTTAACTTATATTACGAGTTATAGATCCAGGACGCCTTAGTATTGTAATGCATAGGGGCGCCAAAGATACAAATGCGGTAATGGCTGGAATACAAATAATTAATTTTCATTAAGGACTTTTTTTACTTTTCTAAAAAAGTAAAGAAAATATTTTAAAATAAAATAAATTTACTGACCCATTTTCTTTTTATATTCTTTTAATGTCGTCTTATAATTAATTTATTTCTAAAAAACATTAATGGACAAGACAAAAATTTTTTTCTGGAGTTAAAGTTAAATTTTCCTCAAACCCAATTTGCTCATTTGATCCAATTTTACTTTGCATCATCAAATTTTTTAAGTATTTAATAATGTCAGATAAAATTCAAATATTTACAACCAATGGATTTTTTTAAAACGAAAAAGAAGTTATTAACATCATTATTTTATCCATAAAAAATGGTTTTTATTAAAAAAATTACATTAATTTTTTTTGAATGAATTTTTTTTTCTATAATGTGAGAAGAGAGAATAGTCTATAAGGATACTAAGTGCCATTATTGTTATTTTAAGAGTAAGAAAAACTAGAAATAACATTCACGCTATTAAAAAAGAACAAAAAAAAAATAGGAAAAACATAAATTTTTAATTCCATTTAGTAGAAACTCAGTTGGGTTCCTTGTATGCTTTAAATAAGGTTAATAAACAATTTACAGCATTGCATCCAAACCAAAAATCATTACTATTTTTAATTGATGTAAGAGAAAAAGAGAAAAAAAATATTTTAATATCGGCTTTTCATGTCCAGAACACATTATAATCGTATGATAGTTTCAACAGTATTCATTTAATAACCCATTCTTTTGTTTTTTATCTTCTAAAGTCTGAAATTTTTATTTTTGTTGGTTTTCCATTTAACATTTCTTTTTATTTTTATTTTTATTTTTTGTTTCTATGGAATCCTTAATTATTTAATCCTCTGCGGTTTTCTTCACTCCTTCCGAATTTCATTGTTGGATAGTTACACTTACACACACGCACATATACTTTGAATTAAGGATGTTTTTTTTTTTAAATCTTTCATTATGATGCTAAAAGTTTGGTTTGCCAGATCATAATACAATTGTAAACCGTTAGCAAATTATAACTACAAGAAAATGTTGCTATTCGAATTAGAATTTTTAATCATAAAGCACTTTTAGTAGTTTGAAAAGGTTTGCTCTATATGAGAGAAACCTTTTACGTCTGATAGAAATAAATGTTCACTTTTCTTGTCTTTAGATTGTTAAGCTAATGTATTGTTTTTTTAAGACATTTTCAAAAAAAAAATTTCGGTAAAATGTGCTTATTAGTTTTCCTACGTCCGCCCGTCCGGTTTGTCTGTCAGTCTGTTTACAAATCTTTTACACCGTTAAAGATAGAGAAAAAATGTTAACCATGGGTAGGTCTCATAAAAAAATTTTTGAACATTTGAACATTTTTTCAATCTGAAAACGCCATTAGAAAGGAAGTTTTTTTACCTTTGTAAATCTTACTCTTTACTTTTTAAATTTAGTATTTAAATTTACCGTTATGTGTAGACACCTGTAACTTAGGCACCTGTACAAATTTTTCTTCGACAAGACATAAAAATGAAAGCTTCAGTAATATATTTTTACGTATGTGAATGATTTTCCTTAGTTATGTAGGGTTCCAGATTAACAGCCCCTCAAAATTGCAAAAAAAGTCATATTTCCACATTTTTTTTAATATGAAATTTTTAAATTTTGGTGCAAGTCAAAATTCGAAACCATTTGTATTGTCTTTTGGAAATGTGCGCTTTTAAAAACCATTGGTTTACATTCTGCTTTGTTTTTAATTTCTTTTAATAAAATGAAAAATGCAACATTAAATTTCTATTAATACTGTACTTATAATATGGCAATCCTAAATAACAGACAGAATCTTTCAAATACTAGAGAATTCGTGTACGACATTCATTTATTACTAAAAATTACGAGGTTATTTTAAATAAACCTTCATTTAAACACACATACAAAGAAACCAAATCAAATTTATAGCAAAGATTAGTAAAAAGGAAAGAATTAACATAAAAAAAATAAAAAAGGAAATCAACAAAAATAAAGAACAAAATTTAATAAAAGTTTCCTTCTATCTTGATGAAAATTTATGCTATTTACGACTGTAATATTCATCGGATCTTTTTTTTTTTATTTCCAACTACAAATGTATATATATATCCTATTTAATAGATAATTTTTGGTTGAAATTAGTAAATATTTCTTCATTATATGGGTTTTTTTTAATTTAATTTGTTTTTTAACGATTCCTGGATATTTGGATCTACAAGTTTGTTTTTTTTTTAGTAATATATTTATTTATTTATTTAAAGTCATATATATTATTATTGATTTTTAAATTAAAAACAAAAAATTGTTTCCTTATTTTCCAGTTATATTTTTGCTTTTAATACATTCAGTTCAGTACAAAGTAAAATTTGTCCAAACAACTATTGTATAATACCGTAATTTAATGAAGAAAAAATGCCTCTCCTAAAAATATGCAATTTTCAATGAATTTTAGATTATGGTGTTTTTTTTCCTAACGACATTCAAAGTTGATTGTAAGTTAAAGCATTATTAAATTTTGGTTTATGTTATCTAACTTTAATCTAAAATTTAAAATTTTGCTAAAATGTTCATATAGAAAGTTATATTTTCATATATAAAATATAATTTTCTAAAATAAATTTCTTATTCCCAAATAATAAATTTAAATTTTAACAAAATATTTTATTTGTCTGATTAATTTTTGAAAATTTAATATTGCGCATTGAATATTCTTCTTTTAAAATATATTTCGATTAAATCAGTTTTTTTTGTTTTTGTATAAAAATTCTGGTTAATTTTATTTTGATATTCAAAGCATAGCAAATCCCTTAAATCTCTAAATAATTTTTCATACATTATTGGTTTATTATTTAAGAAGCGGAAGGAAACATATTTCTTTATACACCGTCTAGTCAGAATACAAGTTGAATAAAACCTTTTTTTCTTGTCATTTTAAACTGTTTTGAATGCGTATAAGCATTATTTTGAATTTAGAGAAAATTTAAGTTATTTCACTTCCGATTCAATAAATTTAATAAAGAAACAAATTCAATTATCTAGGGAAATCAAAAAAAAAATTCACAATTCATAAAAAAAGGACTCAAAACAATTTAAATTATTAATTTAAAAAAAAAAAAAAAAAAAACAGAGTTTTAAAGCTTTGTTCTCTTTATACATATTATAATAAAAAAATATCAATAAAAAATATATGAAAAATAAGGATTCGAAAAAAAAAAATATTGATAATAATAAAATTTTAAATATTTAAAGTTTTCTTTTCATAAGTCCCCTTTCAGTTTTTTTTTTTTTTATATACACAATGCTACCTTTTCATGTTTTCCTCATCTTTTGTTATTAAAGGACTCTTGTTGTATTATTTAAACTATATCATCATTGTGAAACGATCCTTAAAATTCCTATACCTATTTAATGTACTATATTTTTCTTTAGAAAAAAATCATGTAAGTGGGTACATATGTATATATACATATATAAAAAATTTGCAATGAAGTAGAAAATGTTTTCTTTTTTTTTTATATAAAATATCGTTTTTTAAAAAAATTTTTTGTTTTAGTTTTTTTTTTTATTTTTCTTCTGCGGCACTTCATTTTTAAATAAAAAAAGCATTTTTCTAAAGAAAAAATAATAACAAACAGTATTCAAAATCTCGTAAATTATTTCATTAAAATAGAATATATTATTATGTATATTAAGGATATATGGAAATGTGGAAAGAGCTTATGTTGTTAAAGAAAAAATATAAAAAATCAAAATTTAATATAAAAATCATTTGTATAAAAAAAAAAAAATACACATAAAGAATCTTTTGCAGTCATTTCTCGATAATAAAAAGCTAAAAGATTTTCATTAAAAGTTTGAAGGATTTAAATTTTTTTCTATTTCAATTTTTAAATTCCTTGCAGAAATTCATCTTTCTTTCAATGGTATCTAAATAAAAAAAATTTTTTTTTTTTTAGTGCATTTCTCTGCCACATAAATGTGAACAGGAAATCACACAGCCTTTCAGGTGTGACTGTGAATGGCGTAAGAGAGAATAACTCTTACGACGTGTGTTGGATTTGAACCCACACTCTCTTTGTGTTTACAGCGTATTTTATACGTTCTAACCCACTAGGCCACCGAGACCTCAATAAAAATTATTCATTAAAATATTAAAAATCTTTTTAAAAAATGCAGAATTTCAAGTAATAATTAGGATATATAATTATAATATTAAAATAAAATTCGACTTTTGAAACCTTTAAAGAAAAATTTTAAATATTGTGATCCTTTTAAAAGATGCTTTAAGACAAAATTAACTATAGTATATGATTTGAAGTCATTTTTGATTAATGAAGGATAATTTTTTTTTAAATTATGGGTAATTTACTGTATTAATATTTAAAAAATATATAATGCACAATACATACTTTTATATAAAAAGTCAAGGATTTTAATTTTTTTTTTTTTAAAGTAAAAAATTCACCACTTTTTAACCCTCATCCTGTATTCTATTCTTAGACATATATTTTCCTTTAAATTGTAAAATATTCATATAAATCTCATCTAAATTCAACTTTTATCGTGAAAATTTTGTAAAAAAAAAAAAAAAAAATTATAAAAAATAAAACTTTTTTACAAATTGTCTTTGTTTTTGTGTTTTTTTCTGTTTCATAAAAAACAAAAAGTGATGGGAGTAAAAGCAAAATGCTCACATCATAAATTAAATTTCAGACAAAGTTTACTTCCTTTTTTTTTTCTTTTTACAATATTCTATGCAAGTATATATGCGGTCTTAATATTTTATGAATTATATACGTATATAATGTAAATATTCAAATAGATGTATGTAATATACATATATATATAATATATGTATATAAATTTTTATCTTGCAGTGCCTTTCAATCTAAATTTGATTATTTATTTATCTTTCAAAAACAAATTTGTATTGTTTTTAGTTTTAAAAGGAAAAAAAGGATATATGTAAAATAATTGAAGTGATAAATAAGAACTACCCTGTTATTTATTTTCATTTTTATTTTCTCATTAATTTGTTTTTGTTATTTACTTAAATGTATATAATAATGTGCTTTAAATAAATCACTTTTAAACAGATAAAAAAAAAAATTTTTTTTTTCTTTTTTTTGGGTTTTAAATTAAAATAAAATCATGGTATTAAAATAATGCCTTAAATTGAAGAAACATTTTTTTTTTTTTTGGAATTTATTCAGTACAACGTTAAATTTGTAATCAACTCGGATAAAATACTTTTAATCTTAAATTTATTTTTGAAAACATCATTCGAAATTTTTTTTTTTTTTTTTTTCTTTTATTGTAAAAATATCCATCTTCCCCAACATATAAATACAAAATCGGACTTAATTATTTAAAAAAAAAAAAATTCACCAAAAATTGTTAGCTAAATTGAATAAGCCTCAAATGTCCGGGAAGTTTTAGTAGATTCAACAAAAAAAAATGTGGAAGAAACGAAACTTTATTGGATGGATAGGTACTGTAAAAAATAAATACTCTATTATCTTTATTTGATTGCTTATAAAAACTTTATTAAAAACTACAAAAAAAAAACATATCCTTTAATAAATTTTTGCCTAAAGAATTGATTTAAGCTTATCAACAATTTTTTTTACAATTTAACAAATTTTTTTTATTCATTCGTTTGAAAGATTAACGTTTATTTATTTATTTTTCTTTTTTTTTTTTTTATTAACCTAAAGGATATTTAAATTAAAGGTAATTTTCAATATTAATTTTTCAAAAAATTCAAAGTGTTGTTCAGTAATCAAATTAATTAGCATAAATTTTAATGATTTCAAAAAGATTTCAAAAGATTTTCTTTTAAAAATTCTGAAAAAAATGGTAATAATAAATAAATTTAAAATACATTAAAATTTAATTTAATTTCAAAATTAAATTAATTATTTAAATTTAAAATTTTTCTTTAAAAGTCAGAATGTCTAATGGAATTTTATTATATAAAATCTTGAAGGATATAAGTATTTTTTGTGAAAATAATTCAATTTTTCAATTTTGTTAAAATTTTTGTATAAAACTGATGGAAAATAGATTGTAGGTTTAGGATGAAATTATATTTTAATTTAAATATTGAAAAAAATCGTTTCAAAGTTCTATAACTTACACCTTTCCTATAATTCTATAGATATATTGTTAAGTTTAGTGGCGTAAAATTACCAAAACCTAATAAAATTTCATAGCTAATCTCTTTTGTTTTCCTTCTAATTACGCTCAATAATTTCTTTTCAACCCTAGCCCAATTCAATTTAAACATCAAGATCCTGGAAATTATTTGTTAACAAAATAATATTATCTAATTTTAATTACCTTGGCTATATATAATATATAGGCTTATCTTGAGAATTAATTAATTTAGTAATATTTAAATACTCGTTACATAAAATCGATTACTCCAGACGTGAGCATGTCATTAATTTCAACTCAATAACTACAAAATAATATTGAACAGATAATTTTTAAGGTTATATTGTACTTTAATGTAATTTTTTGCCTTTTTATAATATATCGTTTAACAATATCTGGTATAAGATAGAATTTTTAAAATAAAAGGAAAATTTGATGAAATTTTTATTAAATTTTCTTTGGGAATTTCTTTTAATACTTTTTTAGTATTCATGGTGTACAAGATAAAATTTTAAAAGAAAAAGTTTTACACATCTCTCATAATATGTTACAATATTAATTCATATATAGTTAAATTTCATTTCAACTTCTATATTTTTATTTTTTTTTTTTATTTTAGGACATTAAATCACCATCTTCTATAGAAGACTTTAATATCAAAACCATAACAGGCTTTAATAAATTAAAATCACTTCAATATTATTCTGATTCATCATCCCAATCGAGCTCAGACGAAGAAGAAATCGAAGATAACGACGAGGACGAGGACGAGGACGACGACGATACCGAAAACGATACAGGAAACGAAGACCAAGAATACGTTAACGAAAAAGAAATTGAGAGTGATGATAATATTGAAAACGATGAAATAGATAAATACCAAAATAAAAATAAAAATAAATTTCATAAAGGACAAAAAAGTAAAGAAAATAATGAAAATGATGCTGATATTGATGAAGAAGAAGATTATAATGAATCATCAACATCATCATTATCGTCTTCATCAACAACAATACAAGGTATAAAAAAAATAAGAAAAAATAAAAATTTCAATTACGGTCGAGATTCAATAAAATTAACGAATAAAATTACTGAATTTGATTTGAACGAAATTAAAAGAAAAATTACAACATCTCCAATTGAGCATACAGCAACATTTTCAAGAATAATAATAACAAATACTAACCAACAACAAATACCAGTAACAAAAGGATCATTAGAAAAAAATAATATAAAAATAACAACAAAAACATCATCATTATTTTATAATAAAATGGCTGGTGATAATGAGAAGAATATAACAAATCCTGAAGAAAATGAAATTTATTCAGAGGCAGAATCAGTTGAAATGAAAAGTTTACATGATGATAATGTTGCCAGTAGTAATGGTAGTATTATTGGTGATATAGAAGAAATGGAAATTGATAAGAGTTCTGAATTCTTAGATGATAATGATATAAAAATTGATAATGATATAATTGAAAATTCTATACAAAATCAAGATAGTGATAATATTAGCACAAAAAGAAGATGTTCATCACCAGCTGGTTGTGTATCAACATCAGATAATACAATTTCTGAGAAAAGTTTTCCAGCCGAAGAAAAAGGTAAATATATTGAAACTAAATTTAAATTTTTTTTTTGTTGTTTCTTTTTCATTTTCTTTATCTATATCTACCTTATCTACATATATTGTTTATTTTTTTATTTTAAAATAGTAACAAATACAACATTATCAACATCATCAACATCATTTGTTTCAGCAAATTCATCAAATGGATCTACTGATTATCCAAGAGGTATAATTAATCCAAATTATCCTGGATTTCAACATTTAGCTCATACATTATCTGAACATTTTGTTAATCATCCAAATGATCCGGATGATTCTGATTTATCAGAATTTGAAGTTGAATTAAGTATAGATGATGATATTGTTGCATTTAATAATGATAAAATACATGATGATAAACAATTAATAATTCAAAATAAAACTGAAGATAAAAAACTTAATGAATTATTTATAACAAAAAATAATAATTCTGTTAGTTCAAAATTAAATTTATCACAAAATGATGAATATCATCATAATTTAATGGATGTTTCAAATAAATGTATAAAAGATATTCGTGAACATAAAGAAATTCTATTACCAGAAATTCGCATATCATTCGAATGTCATGATCTTAAATTAGAAGATCGTTTTGATTTAAAAGATAGTCCTAAACGACTAGCAATAACAACATCACAGGAGAAAGTACCAAAAGTTAATAAAATTGAAAAAAATCCAAAAATTTCCAAATCAAATGAATGTAATACTAATAATATGAATGATGATAATATTATAGAAGACATATCATGTGATTTAGATACATATTTAAAAAAATATGAAACATCAACTGATCTAAAATTAAAAAATCAAAATAAAGCACAACAACAACAACAACATGAAAAAAAACAAATGGAAAAATTTCAAGAAATATTAACTACAAATAAAACAGAAATTAATGAAACAAAATTGATTGATAGTGATATTGAAGAAGGTCGTAATTGTCCTACACCAGATATTTTGATTAAAAATTGTAAAAATGATTTTCGACGTAATAAAAGTTCAGTTACAAATCGTCCTGATCTATTGCGAAATGTGAGTCCACAACCACCTTCTGATGAATTTACAAATATTTTACAATCAACAGATGAAGAACTTTTACTTACACAATTAAAGAGCGGTAATTTTAAAATTGATAAACTTGAAAAAGTAATAAAATCAAAATCAACAAAAAATATATTATATGATCGTGAACCTTCCACTTTAGGCTCAGAATTAAATAAACATGAAAAAAATATTTCACGTATTTCAATACCTAATAATATTCAGATAGAAGATCGACGTAATGATTCAAAAATTGAAGATAATTCTTTTGGTACAACTCCTGTTGATATTGTTGGTGATTTTGGTCGTGAAGTTGAACGGGAATTCGGATTGCTAGTTTCTGGTTATAATTCAAGAATTTTATGTCGTGATTCATCACCAAAACGTAATATTGAAGGAAATCAAAGTCCAAGTCCAACAAGAATTGAAAATCATGAAAAGAAATTCATTCAGAAGGTATGTTTTTTTTTTTTGTATTCATAACTAAAATTTCTGAATATTTTTATATTTTTACGACAATTAATAAATTGAGGTTAATTAATTATTTATTTTTAACAAAATCTTTCCAATTATATTTTCTCAACATGCCCACGTTAATTGATAATTCTCTAGAGAGTTTAATTTTTTTTTTAATTTTAGTTGAAATGCTTTTATTGATTTAATTGATTTATGAATATGAATTGAAATATTTTGTTTTTGTTTTATTTTTCTAAATAGATGGCAGACGCCCATTTGTCTGATGCAAAAGAAAATATTAATTTTGGTTCAACTTCAGCTCCAATTTTAAATTCATCTGTAGGCACTACAAAATCAACTTCCATGATTGCAAATATTGTTGTAGCACGTGCTACACTTAATCATCCAACATCAGATTTAATAATGGTATCCAATACTTCTAATATAGCAAATAACAAAACAAATCATCATAATAATATGCCATGTGATTTGTTATTACAAACCAACAATAATAATAGTAATAAATTTGTGGGCGTTAAAACACCATCATTTGATGGTGATTTGAAGGTAACACTACAAATACCACAAAAACAACAAAATCAAGAGCAAAAAATTGTTGAAGAAAAATTACTACCTTCACTTCTGGTTTCTTCAACATCAAATTTGGAAAAACCAGTTAAAAAAATACCACCGCCGCCTCCACCAAGACGATTTTTACAACAACAATTGCAACAAATGCAAAAAAGGCAACAAGAACTACAACTACAAAAACAACAAAAACAAAAGCAACAGCAAAATGAACAGCAACAAAATCAAATCGATAAACAGAAATATGCTAATAACATCAGTCAACATAATCCATTTGTTTCAGTTGCATCAAATACTAATCAAATAGAATTGAATGAAACAAATCAACATATTATAACAACATCAATAACAACAACACCAACAGAAAAAATAAATACATTTGAAAAGCTTTCTAAAAATAATATTTTATCAACATCGTTTTCATCATCATCATCATCAACATCATTATCAACAGAAACAGCTGTACCAGATACACAACAGTCAAGTGCTATTAATAATACAACTACTACAATAATAATTGAAAATAATGAAAATAATAGTGATAGTTGTTATGTCAGTGATAGTGGGCATATTAAATTAAACTCTTCAATATTATTAACAAAAACAGATGATATAATAACAGCAGCAACAACAACAACAACAGAATCATTAAAACAAAAAACATTCACAAGTGTATCTTTAGACAAAGAAATAAAAGAAAAACAAAAAGAACAGGAACAACAACAATTTCCAACAGCAATTATTAAACCAAAATATCAAAAATTTTCATATGATGACCGACAATTACCACCGGTCGGTATAGGTGTATTCGAACAAAATAGTCGACCATGGTATGAAAAAAATTTAAATAATAATAGCGCGGGTGGCAATAGTATAAACGGTAATAGCGTGAATAGTGGTGGTAGTACTAATATTGAAAATCATCGTAAAATTCGTAAAAATAATTTAAATGTTAATTTGTCATCGTACAAGTCAGATCAACGTTATAATACAAATGACAACAGCGGTACACCAAATAAATTAATAATAAAAAATAAACATAGTCGATCATCAACATTGATTATAAATGGTGATCAACAGCAACAACAGCAACAACAACAAGAACAACAAAAATATAATTGTGGTAGTGGTGGTTTACAATCAATTGGTGAAGGTCATCGATCACCATCAAATCGTCATTCATCATCATCGCGTTCTCATCATCATCATCATCACCATCATCATCATCATAATCGTAATCATAATAGTAGTAATACCGGTCATCATTCAAATTCAAAAAATATTTTAAAAGAGAATTTATCATCGATTGGTGGTGGTTGTGGTGGTAGTGGTAATACTAATAATACTACTGCTTCTATTAATAACGGTTTCGTTGCTATTGTAACACCAAGAAAAAAAGAAAAAATTATAACACATGATGATGAATTTATAAGACATGATATATATAAAAGTTTAAAAAAACATAATATTAATATAAATAATAATAACAGTTATTTATTAAATAATAATAATAATAATAATACAACAAATATAAATTTAAAAAACGATATGAATAGTCGTGGTAGTGTTATCGGTTACGCTAATATTAACGGTATAAAAAGTGGCGGTATCGGTGGCAACGGCGGTATATTAATTGATAACAGTTATCGTACAGTTATACGTAATGACAGTAAACCAAAATATATATTAAATTTAAATAATAAAAGTAATAATAATATGAGTGGCGGTGGCGGTGGTGGTGGTGGTATCGATAATGGTAGTAGTACTGATGGTAATAGAATTTATAAGGGGGGAAATAATAAAAATGGAAAGAATTCATCATCAAATTCTGGTGAGTATAAAATATAGTGAGATAATTAATTTAATTTTCTTTTCTTTTTTTTTTTTTATATTATTAAAATTTCTATTTTCATCATCATCATCTGTTAGTTAGTTTTTTTTTTTTTTTTGTTTTTGTGATTTTAAAGTTTTATATTTTTTTAATTTTTTTTTTTTTTTTTTTGTAAAAAGTTTATAAATAAATAAAAAAAAAAAAAAATTATCACAAGTGGAAGTGAATATTTAAAAAGTATAAAAAATAGTTGACTCATTTTGTAAAATAATTTTTCTAGTACTAGTAATTTTTATTCTTTTTTTTTTCATTCATATATTGAATAACAACTTAAGTTGTTCACATATTCCAGACTGAAGACATTTTTTTTTTTTTTTTATTATTTTTTAAAAGAATATTTTCATATTACTGTACTGTTACTACAATATGACGTTAATTGAATTTTAATTATTTTGAATTGATGATTTAATATTTTGTATAATATTTTTATTTTTTTTTTTTTTTTATATATGACAAATGAATTTATATTAAAACGTTAAATTCTTTAACTTCCTGTCATAAAAAAAAAAACACAAAATGACAAAAAAAAAAAAACAAAAAAATATAAAAGTATTTATAAACTTTTAAAAAATTGAAATTGTGATATGAAGAATGTGGGTTTAAAAATTAATACATTAATAATTTTTTCTTAACTTTAATATTCATTTTTTAAATTGAATTTTTTGGTAAATAAAGAGTTTTTTTTTCAACAATGATAATGCCTCCATATTCCGCCATCAAATTTTTATAACCTTCAAGTTGATTGATTTTATTTTTGATTTTTAACAAATCAAATTTTATTTTTTTGTTAAATTTGTGATAGAAGTGAATAGTCAATTAAACCCACAATTGGGCTTATTATTAAAATATTCATATTTAAAATATTTTTTAATAATAATTAAAATTAATATTTTACTGGTGTATGTGTCACTGTTTGAAATGTGTCAAATTTTTTTTGCAATATGCAATCATTTTTATTCTTCATTGTATGCCAAGAGTAAAAATATTCGAATCTAATCAATTATGCAGAAAACAGAAAATTCTTTTATTATATTCATTTTTGATTATTTCATTATGAACCGTTAATCAATTGAATTTCCGCTTGTAATGACATTATAACGTTTTCCAGTGTTTATGACGATTTAAATCTAAATTAGGTGTTTTTTTTTTTTTTTTTTTTTTTTTTAATATGGAGTTTGATATGGTCTGTATTTAAAGAAGAAAAACATTACACATTCCCATGTACCTATATATATTATATATTGTTCTCCAATCCAATAAAAATCCATTTAAGAAATCATTGGTCAAAAAAAAATTATAAAACTTTAAATGAATTGATAATCAAAATATTAATTTTTAAATAAATGGAAAATATATGTATGCATTATTTATCTTGTATGGTTAATTTGGTCAAAGAGCGAAATAAGGGTTAAATCAAAAAAAGTAATCAGTTTGAATAAATTGTATTTAAATATAATAATACCCACACCAATGTAGTTCTCAGTATATTATAAATTTACAATTATGTTTGTGACACCTTAAGGGAGACGAGCTCTTCTGCTATTTAAGTAAGTTCACCCGGCGCGTTCGAGTAATTGTCACACAAATTCTTTATTTATATAACAATAATTCACTGTTTATAATTCAAGCTAGATATCTGAAATTTTATGAAGAGTAGCAAAGCTACGTTATAACAATTTCTGTGTAATTAATAAAACTATAGTGCAACAGGTTCAGGTACAACTGTTTTGTTTAATAAACATAATTTGTAACCTAAAATCTTGGTACTTAAAAAAATCATCTGAAATTTTCCCAAAAAATAATCAAAATTCATCGCAATAACTTCTGTGACATTTTATTAGTTCAGGGCAACGGGTTCGAGTAACTGTCATACAATCTCTGAATTTAATGAAGTCAAACCATCTGAAATTTTGTAAAAGTTAATCAAGTTTTATTTAAGTTTAGTTTCTCTAGCGCAACTGGAATTTTTATGGAAAAAGTATATTTTAAATTCATGCGGACATCTCAGAGTTGACATAGTCTACTTTACACTCTTCTTCATTTTACTAGTAATTTTGTTTCGTATACAGTAAAATATATTTTAATCATTTTAATACGCCTCCTTGTTTCTTTCTTCACAAGTTTTGTTTTTATCTAACATCATAATTTACAAAATATATATATATATTACAATAACCTTATATTATTGATAAATAAATATTTAAAAAAATAAAAACAATTTTTCTCTTGTATTTATGCATTTACACACATATTTGTTTATTTTTTAAAAAAAAAAAAATGTGGGGTATTTTGAAATAATGGAAATTACGATCTTGAACTAAAATCATAATCGCACTTTTTTTATTTGTATCTATACGTACAAAATCAAATTTTTAAGTAAAAAAAACCACGATTAACGTATTTATTAAAGAAAAAAAAATAAAGCTTAATAATTTAATTAAATTTTGTAAGTAGGATCCAAGATAAAAAAAAAAAAAAAAATTATCTTTAGATTAATTTCAAGAAAGAGCAATAAACCTAAAATGAATATTTCAAAATTTTAAATTAAATAATACTAGAAATGGTTTAAAATCAAACGTTTTTATCTTTAATCTATAATAAACAAACAAGATTATATCAAATTTATTTGATATTTTTTTTCATTTTGTATATACATATATATATACATTTTTTATTTATATATACATATATACATATTTTTTTTATTTTCAAATTGAATTTAGATGCAAGGCATATCCAATGAATGCAATAATTGAAAACAATGTAAGAAAAAATAATAAAACGAATTTACTTGAGTTATTTTCATCTTAAATGAAAATGAAATAAATATTTTTTTTTCCTTTTTAGATTTGAAAAATTTAAATAATAAAATTTTCCATTTTTAATAATTGAAAAATGTAATTTAAATTAAACCTTACCCCGTTAGAAATTCCATTTAAGATATTTTTATATTTATTAATTGTACCTTATGCGATTATTCGTTATATTGAATTAATGATAGATACAAGCGGGTTGGTCACAAAATCCCAAATACAAAATCTCACAATTCCAAAATCCCAAAATAACAAAATTCGAAAGTAATTTTCTTATCATAAATTCCTTTTGATTTTTTTTTTATTTTGGATGTGGGTCAATTTATTGAAAACAAAAATTGTAGAAAAAAAAATTTAAACAAAAATGTTGAATCCGTCTGTGGAATCCGAAAAATGTTGGAAAAAAAATGTAAAAAAAGAATATTTGCCTACATATTTATATTTCTTTTTTTAAATATCCAGAAAAAAGCGTATAAAATTGATTTCATAACCTATAAAAATTGCTTCAAATCCGGAATCGCGCATTTACATATATACATTCATATATAAGTGAGATGAAACAATACATATAACATCGAGATGAAATTAATTGTTTTCTTAAATATTTACCAAATTTAATACATATTTACCGAAACCGCTACTAAACAATTCCCTCATTTTCTAGATAATTCTTAAATTCTGTAAAATTGCTTTACTTTTTGATGTTTTGGAATTTTGATATTTTTGAGATTTTACAATTTGGGATTTTGTGATTTGGGATTTTTTTTTTGGGATTTCGTGATGCATGACAAAATTAATTCTATAGAAAGGTTTTTATTCGCTGGTTAAATATGCATTTGTTGTTTCTTTCGCTTTAAAAAGACAAAATTCTTGTTTTAAAACTAAACTTTTTAAAAATTAAAAATTTTCAATTTCAAAAATTTTAAACATTAATAAATTTCAAATTTTAGCTATAATAAAAGTAAGATAGAATTTAATGAACACTTGTCTCAATAAAAATTGAATAAAATAAAAATAAATAATATGTATAAAAATTCCCGGTTAAAATTTTTCTAAGAAAAAACAAACAAAAAAGAGTGTATAGTTGACTGTGTCAATTCTAGGATACCAGTACAAACATAAGCATAACTTGCACTATCAAATGTTATCATAGAATTAATTATCTTTAATAAGATTTCAGATATTTGACTTAATTAAGTATAATTGTTCCGAACCAACCAAACTTCATAGACGTTATTGCGATAAAACTTGACGATTTCAGATGACTACTTTAATTAAGTTCCACGATATACAAACTATCAGAACCTGTTGTTCTAGAGCAACGAAACTTAAATAAAACTTCACCATCTTTTACAAAATTTCAGATGTTTGGCTTAATAATTAAGAACCGAGATATGTTTATGTAAATATCGAAAATGGATGGCAGTTACTTGAACTTGTATTAAACTAAACTAACCAAATTTTGGAAGAACTTGTTGGCGTAAAAGTTAATTTCTTTTGAGAAAATTTTAAATATCCAGCTTACATAGACCCTCAGTTATATACTTATATATAAAAAAAAAAAATACTAGTATATCAACTACGCGAATCTGTTGCACTAGCACAATCAAATTTTACAAAAGTTGTTAGAAACTTCATTTTTTTCACAAAATTTCAGATACCTAGGTTCTATAAATACTGAATTATTTTCTTGTAATAAAACAGTTGTATGGCAGACACATGTTTTATTGCCAATTCAACCTACTTATTGCTCAATTCAATAGGAAATTAAGATTTTTACAAACATGAAATGGTAAAAATTTCAAAATCTTAATTTTTTTTTATTTTCTGAGTTAGTGTGCCAAATTCTTACGTTCTTTTATGTTTAAAATTTTATTTCATTACAATTCCAAATAAAACTTAAGAATTATCTTGACAATCCTTACAATATTATTATTAGGCTCATTTATATAACGTTCTCTGATCTAATCTTCGTAGTCATCAAACACTATAATTAACCCCCTATTAGCATTTTATAATTTGAATGTTGGTCTATTTATTTTTTTGCCTTATGGGTCCCATTCAATATTTTCTAATTTTCTTCAATATTTCAATCTCATAACTACTAACTCAGGGGCTTCGGTAGCCTAGTGGGTAGGCGTGAGGCGTATTAACCGAAGGAGTGTGGATTCGATCACTGCACAGGTCGTATAAGTGTTTTTTTCTTTACATACCCCCCTTACAACCAAATATAATGTAAACATATAGTATATAAATAAACAAAATAAATAATATTAGTATATAATTTAATAATAGTATAAAAATCTATAATGGCCTTTAGTAGCCGATAGTTCAATAATATTGTATTACATTTATGTAGATGTTAGTGCTCATAAAATTTAACATAATGTACTTTAATTAATTTAAGTATTGTATAAGATACATATGTTTTATTTGGCTCCGCGTAATAAGTTCGAACGTCATAAGTTCGAAAAAAAACGAAATATTTTCATATTTCGTTTTAATATTAATAATTTTTCGAACTTATGACGCGTTAATATTAAAAGTTTTTAGTTTTAATAAATGAAATAAAATAAAATAATTTTGTCTAAATTTTTAAACTCTAATCAGCTTTTGCTCTAGCAGCTAATGATAAATTAGCGGGTGAGTCGGCCGCTTTTACAAACGAGCGGAGCATTGGCCCCTTGCTTCGCACCTCCCACCCACGCTTATATGTATTTTTTCACACACAAAATATATACAAATACAAAAATATTAAGTAAATAATATACATGTTCAAAATATTCTATCTGCACAATTAAAAGCTGCTTAAAACAGCTTTTCGGCACCATTAAAAATGCTCCATCTATTAAATATTTGTGATGATCTGGTGGTATATTTTTCGTTATCAGTTTCATAGATTTTCCGAATAAAAAATGTAAAAATTGCATTGTTCCATCATTATAACATACTGACAAATGTAAGAAAATCAAAGAGGCTAGTGATTTATTGAAACAAGGGAAGATAACAATAATGTTGTTCTTAAATAGAATGGAATATAAAGAAAACAGAATAATAACGTTTAACAATTTTGATGACAATCATGATGATGACCACGAAATAAGCAATGAATCTCATTCATTATCAACCGAATCTATAGATGAAACCGAGTTTCCAATCCAATCCCAGACAAAATGCATGCTGAATTTGTTTCATAAATCCGTCAAACGTTATTTTTTTTGCCGTGCCGGCACCTTAAGATCTGTCACACATGTCAGTTGTCTTTACAAGCTGAAGCAATTGCAAAAAACGAAAACACCTATCTTAGACCATTTTGCAGAGCATCTGTTGAAGATGTTATTCAAGTGTTCAAATGACAAAAATAAAAATATTATACATAAACCTATCTTTAAATTTGTTTTTTTTTTTTTTTGGAACTTATATCGTTTTTAATATTAATATTTTTTCGAGCTTATAACGCGTCCGACAGATCCAAGGTATAACTGTAATATTAAGATTTAAGTTGGAGGAGTACAACACGACTCTCTTTTGTTTATAAAATATATATATTGTACCAGCTTTAATCAATATTTTTTAATAGGCAATTTGAAGATCAGTTATAATCAGATTACCACATATATATATATATATATATATGCTAAATATATTTTGAATTATTTACATATTAAGGTTTTCGATAGTAGCAATATCGTGAGTATATTATGTTTTATAAAATTGGTCCTATAGCATTCAAAAATTGACTTAATTTTTCTTAAAATTTACCTAATTTTTTATATTTTTGACATTATTGATTATCAATTCAATCAAAGTTAAAACAAATAAAAAAAAACAATGTTCGACAATTTGTATAAAAAAAAAATCTTTTAATTACTCATTATTTAACGATTCACCACTTCATTTAAAAACTCGTTATCTACACCCTCTTGAGTGAAATATAATTAAAATGACTTTTCAAATAACACAGTTTTATTTTACAGAAGCACCTCTTTAAAAATGAATTGTTCTTTAAAAGAATTATATTAAAAACAGTTAAACTAAATTTTTATTTCCATATGATAAAACATTATAAACGTATCATCAACATTTTTTTTTTTTTATTTGTCATAAAAAATGCTCTTGTCATTGAGATTGTTTGCATTTTTTAAGCAAATTAGTTAAGACACGCTTACGTAATTTAATTATTATTTAGAGTGTTTTTTTTTTTATTGTTTGTTTTTTTCTTCAAATATAAAATTTTTTATTTAATTTTTTTTTTTTTTTTTATTTATTTAGCGAGTTTTGATGTATACAATATTGAAACGGCATTACCATCAATTGACATGGACGCCATTGAAACTCACCTGCAAAAAGCTAAAGAGGAAGAGAAAAAGGTAAGTTAAGTATTAAAATAATTTTTAAAGAAAACAAAAAAAAAATACAGACAAAAATAAAATAAAAAACAAAAAAAAAAATTATGTATGCTTTTGACAAAAAAGAAAAGAAAGAGAAAGAAAAATAAAAGTACTGAAAAAAAACTTCAAAAGACAAGTTTTTGTTTCTTTTTTCATACTTTTCTTCTATTTACCTCAGCTGGAGGCAATTTATTGTTAATTTTTTTCTTACTGTTCTCTTTATTTTCTTTTTTGACATTTTTCGCATACTTTTCAGTTGTATTAGTAAATGAATCGTATAAGAATCGAAATAATTTTGTTAATGTGGATAATATGAATACTTTAAATTGTTAGTCAGCGAATATTATGTTCATGTATATAACGAATTAAAATATAAATGTGTATGTTTGTATATTATATACATGTAATAAATATAAAAATTAACTGAATTTATGTATGCCAAATCTTTTAAAAACAATTCGAAGTTCATTGACAACTTAGAATAGAAGTATAAAATTAAAAAAATAATAATCAGTTTTTTGTCTTTTCTTCGTGCTTTTTTTGGTTCAGTTTTTGCTTGAATTTCTTAAACATTTGAAAATATTCTTTAAAATACCATTTGACTTGTCAATTAGTTAAAATGTTAAATTTGAATTTTTATTGTATTACAAAATTATTTGATTTAATCGGTTAAAAGATTTACAATGGAAATAACAGAAAGAATGGGTGCTTTAAAAAGTCACTTAATCAGGTATATATTTATGTACTTGATGTTATGTTTAGTAATTAAAATTTATTTAATATATGGGTAAATTTTGAAAGGTATTACGAAATTGGTAGTGTAATTTTTGTATTAGAATATTGCATAGGTTATTTTTAAGTGTTAAAAAGATTTTTGAAAAATTTAATTCTGACATCCTGATATGAAAATCCTTATTATTATTTCAAGCTATTTTTAATTCCTTAAATCTGTGAATAAGAGGAGTAATGATACTTAGTCTATTGAACTAAAATTATTAATTTCATTCTAGGATGAGAGACTTCAAGTGATCATTTCTACACCGTGGAAATAATCACTTCCTAGGTGATTGAAAACTCGTCATGGAACTTATTTATTGTGCGAACCACAGAAATATGGAACCGGCTTCCATTCAATGTGTTTCTATTTGATAGATATATAGATATATTTGTAACTTTTCTAAAAAAGCTTTACAGGTTCGCTTTTAATTTATCTTCCAACTCTTCTTTATTACACTATTTTGCTCCAATACCTCTCTCCATTGTCTTAGTCTGACATAACTTTGAATAAAGGAAACCCTTCTTAGAGTATAGGTAGCGTGTAATATAGGGCTACATAAATAAATAGTTAATACTACAGATACATAAATAAAAAAATGTAGCAAAATTTTACTATTAAGAATAATTTATATTATTTATTTTTGAACAGTTACTATTTTTTTTTTTTATACTTTATTTCTATTCTGTTACTTTAAAATGCTGTTTAAAATCCTTTTAGCACTAACGAAATCTGTTAATCAAAAGTTATTAAGTTAATAATATGTTAAAATAAAATCCTCTATTTTTTTTTAAAAAAAGCCAAAAATATCCATTATAAGTCTTAAAAGAAGCTAATTAAACTTTAATAACTTTTATAAAATCGTTAACAGTAATATTTCAAAAATTTTTTTGTGTATAAATTATGATCGGAATTTATTCCTAAAAAATTGTATTATTTTTAATTCGTTGTTATTATAACAGTTTTTCCTCATTCATTTTGTATTTGTCATCAATTTGTGCAAATTTTAAACGATTTTTTAATGTTTTACCAGTAATTTTTAAGGCTTAAAACTTTTGAAATTTTTTAATACCGACCGAAAATAATTAGTTACGTAATTAACTTTTCATTCTTTTGTTTTTAGAAAATTTCGAAAAATTGACAAATTTCCTTTTTCCTTTATAAAAGGTTCAACTTATTCTGGTTATAAAAAAAAAAACTTAATAATTCATCATTTATAAAAGCACTCGACGTGATCAATAAAAATTAGCATTTATTTTCTTAGTCTGTTCTAAAGTTAATAAATTCCATTAATAATATTTAAAAAAATTGGTCACAAATTACTAAAAAAAAAAAAACATTTTCATGCTCTTTTGGTTATATATTATAATAGTTAAAATTTTTTTGCCACATTTTTTTTCTCTTTCTTTCATTTGTTGAAAAAAGGTGAAAGTCTTGTTTTGTACATAAGTATGTCTGTATGTATATTTCTATTTCTACTTGCCAGTGGTACTCAATTTGATTTTATCGAATTTAAGTATTCTTTTTTTTTTTTTTTTATATTTTTTATATTGTTGTTGTAAAAATGAACAAATTATAGAAAAGGTCAACGTACCAAAATCAAAATCAAAAAAATTTGTAAACGAAATCAAAACAGATCTACAAAAAATCAGAAAAGAAAGAAAGAAAAGTAAAAATAAAATATGAAATAATAATTCGAAAAACCGACTATGAATACTGACTTAATGAATATGATGTAACTGTTGTAACTGTTGTAATAAATACAATTTGATAATAGGTTAAGCATTATTTAATTATAATTTATTACAATTATGTATACTATACCTTAAAAGGATCAATAAAGAAAAACTAAAAAAGAAAAATTGTTATAGAGAACCCATAAAATGAATTTAGAATATATTGAAAGAAAAATGTGAAAAAGTATTGAATATTTTACTGTTACCATTGAGGTTTTTTAAATTGATTTAACTAGTAAATTTTCATTAACCTTTATTATTATTTTTAAATATTTTTATTTTGTCCTAAAAATATGCAATACATAAAGAATTATGTATTTCGGATTCTATTAGAGCTTTTTCTACAAAGTAAATGAAGAAAATTCAAAATTTGGAACAATAAATAAAAAAATAATAATTATCTTGTAAATAATATTATAAATTAAAACTAAAATTTATTTCACATTACATATTATTATTCTTAACATTGGATTGTTTTTATTATTTTATCCATTAATATTATGTAACAAAGTCCATTCAATTTAAAATGAAATATATATTAAATAAAAAAAAATAAAAATATTTCATTTAAAATAGAAAGCTTCCACATTGCAAATAAAATATTTAGAAAAAAAATTATTGTAAAAAAAAAACATTTTCTTTAAAATTAAACAAAAAAGAAAAATTCTTCTTAGTGAATAAAATTTTTTTTTTCGTCCGTCTCTCTAATGTCTTTTTAATCATGAACAGATCCTATGAAAAATATTATTTTGAGGATTAACTTTTTTAAATCACTATACCAATTAAGGAACGACAGCTTCTAAAAATTGAAAAAAAAAACAAAAAAATCTATTTTCAAATGTTTATATCTCAAGTTCTGTTGTGTATTTTTTTTTAATCTTAAAATACTAATATTTCAAGTTTTTAAAATCAATATAAAAATTATATACATTTTTAAGTTTAGTATTTGAATTTACCATTTAACAAATTTCTCCGTATCTGCTGTTAGTCAGAACCTTGATATTTAATGTAGGAAAAATATTATTGAAAAAACCCATAAGACTTATAGAGATTCCAAATTGCACATTCGTTATTATTAGACACTTCTAGAAATTTGTTTAAAGAAAAGTCTAAAATTTAAAGCTGTAGCCGTAAAAGCTGTAGCCGTAGCTGTAGCTGTAAAAAGTTAAAGCCGTTTTAAAAATATCCATCTTTAAAAACCTTTGTTTTTACATATTACCTTGTATTTGTTTTAGATACCACCATCATGATGTCAGAATTAAAAAAAAAAAATTTCTTGTAGAATTTTAAAGTAAATAATTTTCGATTTGAAAGTAAATATGTATTTAAAAAAAAAAAAGATAACTTAAGAAAAATATTATGTATAACAGCTGAATACACAACTTTAATAGTAAATATTCGTCTTATATATTAAATTTGTTTTTTTTTTCGTGGAATCGTATTTCAAATAATAATACTTTTATTTTGAATAGTTAAAAATTCTTTGAGAAAAATATTGTTAATAACAGTTGTATTTTTGTTCTTAGACCATCTTTAGATCTTTTGCATTTCGTATACATTAACTTTTTGTTTTTTGTTAATGTTATTTACTACACAAACAAAATAATTTATGGTTCATTGCAAAACAATTAGACTCCTTCTATAAATTTTTATTCTCTTTTATAATTAAAGATTTGTAAAAAGATTATGTCATATTCAATAAAATGCTGTTTATACCCGTACGATAGGATCGGGTATAATAAAATTACTCCTCCGTTTGTAACACCTCGAAATAAGCGAGCTAGATATACCTTCAAAGGTATGGATCGGATCAGAAAAAAATTCTAAGACTTTTGAGCCATGTCCGTCCGTCAGCACGCTAACTCAAAAACTAAGAAAGCTAGAATCTTGAAATTTACACAAAACATTTTGGGAGTAATTTGTAGGTTCCCTATTTTTTTTGGTTGAGTTTGGACCAAGCCTTAGGGTAGCTCTCGAACATCTAACTTTTAGATCCCCACATTTTTTTTGCAATAGAGCTATGAAATTTTAACTACTGATAGACCTCACAAAAATATTAATTTTATTTTTAATAACTTTTTTTTGTAGCCCCACCCGTTACGGAACTACAGCTCCCCAAAGGTTCAAAAAAGCTCTATATTTAAATTGTTATAGCACAAGTTGTATAAGGTATATCTTCATTTTGAAAACGCCAAACGATTACTATTTTTATTAGCTTTAAAAGTATATATTCAATAAATATATACTTGTAGCATACGGTATCTTAATTTACCGTTATACGAAACTAAAATTTTGCAAAATCCTTTAACCCTTCTATCTTCTAAACGGTTTAAGTTGGAAACTTGAAATTTTGACAAAAGTTAGATCTTTGAAAATAAGTATGAGTTATTTCAGAAATTTTTTTTGTATCACCCCCCGTTTAGGAGCTGTAAGGGGTCAAAAACTGAAAATTTCCTATTTTTAAACACCTGTAACTTGAACACCTGTTAAAATTTTTTTGAAGTAATACACAAAAATTAAAGCTTCAACATTATACTCTTATTTCTGTTAACAACTTTTTTTAATAATATAGGGTTACTTTATAATTGACGAAAGTGTTACTTGATTTTTTCAAATTTTCTAACAAATTTCTTTAACGAATTTTTTGCATTTTGGTTTACTCGATAATTTGAAATTGTTGAGGATATAATGCGTAGTACAAAAAATGTAAATAAATAAACAACATAACGGTTGCTTGAAGAATTTTTATTTATATGATATTGATATATTTACATATATATACATATCGTATATGTCACTAGTGAATGAATGATAAGAGTATATATGTATATTATATAGCGCCGTATTTATATACATATATGTATTTTATTGTACTTATAAGAAATTATTCTGTCAATGGAATATTTAAATATAATATAATATAATATTTAAAATTATATTTATTATTTTGTACTAAGTAAATTTAATATACATTTACCGCTTAGTATTAAATGGTACTATAGAATATTTGAAAAAGTTTTGGATTGATAATCGTTATGTGGAAGGTTAGAATCTGCTTTTGAAGAATGTACATATAAACATATAGTTTGAATATATATACAACCCATAGTTCTAGAAATTATAAAATTCACCCAAATTATTTTAAAATACTAAAATATTAAAAAAATAATATTGTAAGCAGAGTGACAGGCTGTGAACATACTAACGGTTCGTACGGGTATCTAAGAGTTGACAAAGGCAACTGTATTCTTCCTCGTTTTCATAATTTTTTGATTTTAAAGAATGGTTTATCAAACGACTTTTTTGTTTTATTTTAATTGTTTGTTTAATTAATAGTGATATTAAAGTTAATTTATTCAACATGTGCCTAAAACTATGCTATTTAAAAAAAAAAATCAAAATTACAAATGAAATATATTTCTTTTGGCAGAATATTTACCAAAAATTAGAACAATACAGAGAAGATTTGCATGCTGCATGATATTTGCGCAAGTATAACACACTTAATTTCATAATTCGTTTAATTCGAAATCATATATATGCAGTAGTAGTTAAATGATAGAAAACACATTAATAAGTCACACATGGAACATAAAATGAAGATTTTAAAAGAAAGAAAAAAAAACATTAGAATCGGGCTTTACTCTACCCGTAAGTTTTATGGCTCCCGGAAATAACCTCGCAAGAAATAATCTCCGAAAAAAAATGAAATAATAGAGAAAAATTTTGTATAGAAAATAACATTTCAAAAATTGAGTCGTTAATTCCTTCTTTTTTTTTGACGGCCGTATTTCACATGAAATAATCCTCCAAAACAAAAAAATTTTGCAAATGAAATAACGCCGCAAAGCAATTATATTTTGGGAAATATTTAATTATTTTGAAAGATTATTTCATTTTCATAATTATGAAGAAAGCCTAATTCAGATCTCGCATATATATCAATATTCTGGAAAACGGAGTACCCTAATTTCAATTCAACTCTAAAATTTGTCCTAAGTCAGAATCTCGCATACACATATTTCTAAATATTTTAGGAATAAATTAAATATTAATAATAATAATAAATTAATATTTGTCCCATTAAAACATATCATATATATATACATTTATTAAAAAAATAATATTAGATATTACTGGAAAAGTATAAGTAAGTCTTAAATTAGTTTTTTACTATAAAAATAAAAAGGTTAAATTTTTTAGTTTAAGTATTTTATATAAAACTATGTTTTATATGTTTGAACATATAAAAAGACTATTAATTACTGCTAAGTAAAATTAAAATAGAGCATTAGACATAAGATATTAAATACAAATCTTTATAATTTAAATAAAAAATTACTATAAAAAATACAAATGAGAATGTCGTTAATTGTAACAGCCGCATCGCATTTAAATTTTATTAAGTTATGCAGAATTCTTTTTTAACTTTATTTAAAATTGTAAACTTTTTAGACTTCGGAATAAAACTAAAACATTAAAATAAAAAATAAGAATGTCATACAAAATTGTGAAGCACTTATTACAGTTGCAAGAATTGGTACAACCTTACAAGTTCTGCCGGATAGGGCAGGACTAGGGGTACCTCTATCCACAAGCAAAACGTTATTTCGTAAGGAAATAACGGATATGGTAAATTACAAATGGTCAAACTTAACCTCGTGTAATATCACTAGATTGATATGGCCCAAAACCGATTTAAGACGATCCAATGATCTGCTTTCTCTCAAAAGGGCAGACATTAGAATGACAATAGGTATAATCACCGGTCACTGTCTAATAGGGAAGCATGCCAGAAGACTTGGCTTATCCGCAAACGACTATTGTAGAGCCTGCAAGGATGAAGAAGAGGAGGAAACTACTCTTCATCTCCTTTGCACATGCCCGGCCTTGTCGGCAAGAAGGAATACCCATTTGGGGCAATATCTGTTCGACAGCCTTAGCGATCTGTCAGGTAAAAATGTGAAGAGTATTCTTCGCTTTGCAAAAAGCTCAAATTGGTTCTAACGAGTGGGATAGAAAAGCTTCTATGTGGTATCACAATGGACCAAATACGGTCTAAGTGTGCCTTTTTGGCAACCACCTTAACCTAACCTAACCTATTACAGTTGTCAAGAAGTGCTGTGAAGAAGTTCTATGTCAGATAAGCAATGCACCTTCTATTTAGATTAGTGATGCCTTAAAATGAATTAAATTTTAGAACAAAGATTATGATATATTCTAAAATTCACGCACGCAATATTAATTCTTTGTTAAAGTCTCTCTTTTTTTTTCTTTTTAATTATTTCAAAAGTTCCAAAATCTTTTTTTACAAAAACTTTAATTACAAGAACTTTAATTTGATTTTAATCACTTAAAATAAAAACTAAGAATACTTTCTTTTGTTTTTATTTTTTTTTTTTTTTTTTTAGTTAAATTTGGATTTTCCATGTTAAAATTCAATCGTGATTAGAACTAAACATAACTTTTTATTGTTAAAGTACAACAAAAAAAAAATAAATAAATAAAAAACAAGAAAGGAAAAGAAAATAAAAAATAAATAAAACTATTTCTAAAAATAGGCATCTTATTTCATAAATAATGTAATAAGAAAATAGAAAAAAAAAAAACATTTGAAATAGAATCGATTTTTGTTTTCATTAACAAAATGGAAAAAAATGAAAGAAAAAAACTTTATTTTTATGTACAATCACATGTCGAAAATTCTATAGAAGTCTGATAATTTAATTCGGATAACTTTTTATTTTCAAAAAAAAAAAAAAACAAATTGGTACCACATCGTCAAGAAAATTGTAATTAAAATTTTTTTTTATAGTAAAAGAAAATTTTAATTTTAGTCGATTTCAAAACAAATTTTAAATTTATCGATTTTTCTTCAATTAATCTTAGACAATTTACAGATACTTTTAACTGACAATATTAATTAGTTATTCGGTGAAATTTATCTCATTTTTTCCAATTTTTCTATTTATTTTCTTTTAACGGAAATGACGTAAATGAAAATAAATAACGGTTTTTAAAAGCGCACATTTTCCTAAAACCAATACAAACTGTTTGAAACTGTCACTTGCACCAAAAATTTGAAAATTTCCGAAGAATTTCCTATAATAAGAAAAAATGTCAAAAATAAAGAGACACTTTCATCAAATTTTAAGGGAACTTTACATAACTAAGAAAAGCCATTAACATAAATAAAATTATAAAAATAAAGTTCTCATTTCTGCCTTCATGTTAAGCAGAACTTGAAAACTTGTGCACATTTACAAATATGATTTTTTTGAAGTTTAAGGGGTTGTAGATCCGTAATGGATGGGGCTACATGAAAAAGTTGTTCTCCAACATTGATTTTTTTAAGAGATCTACCTATATGGTGCACAAGTTTTGTAAATAGATGGATGGACAGGCGGACAACGTGAAATTAAAAGGCAGAAATCTCCTAAACAAAAACAACGATATAAAAAAAATTGAATTATTTTAGATTTTTCTTAACATCCTACCTACGTGATTTACCTTTATTTACATTATTCTATTTCCATACAAACCTTATATACAATTTAAATTTATTAACATAATTTTTTTTTTTTTTTTTACGAAAAACATTCCCAAATTGATATTAAGTTAAGAATGTCAAATTGAATGAAAATTTATTATTTGATCGTTTGATATTTTATATGTTTGCAAAAATCTGTTTCCTTTATAACATCATACACAAATTTTCCACAAAAATATTCGAACCTTACAAACATAAAATTAATGTTTAAAAAAGTGTTTCTTAAACTTTTCTCTTTAATACAATGTTTTTATAATTTACCATTGCTCTTTACTAAAAAGTAAACACAAGTTGTTGTATATTAAATAACTCAGTTCAGTTTTTAATTGCAGTTACTACCCTGGTGGGTTTGATTCATATTAAAGATGTAGGGCTTTAATTAAAAACATTTAACTTTCAAAATTTAAAATTATGAAAGAATTGACTTTAAACTTTCAAATTATGATTTAAAAAATTCTTTTTAATACAGATTAGATTCAGATTAATTAAAACTTAAACTTTTAATGAATAGTTGAACATCTTACAGTATAAACAGTATAGGTTTTTGTATACTTAAATAGTAAATAATGTTATGTTAAAGTAAAATCATATCATTTAACATGAGGTAACTCTGCACATGCATATTTTTTCTCAATAATTTAATTTTAAGATAAAATTATTTAATAAATAAATCAGTTTATATTGGTTCACTTTTTCATTATTTTTATCAACAGATAAAATCTAACCACAATTTTTAATTAAGGAAATATTGTTTTTTCTTTTTACTCAATATTTTTTTTTTTTGTTATTTTACTGACAACCACAGAATATCAAATTATCATGGACACGACATTTTACATTTAATATGGTATTTTAAAAATAATTTTCTGATTGAGATGAAATTAAATTTAAAGTATTTTTTTTTAATATTTTTGACATTCTTTCAAAAAATTTAAAAAAAATTTATTTATTAGCTTTAGTTTTATTTGTCAGTACGTCTCTTTGTTTGTCTATTATTTTATTTGTTTACAAAATTTCTACGTACTGTTTAAGATAAGGAAATGAAATTTTACACATAAATTTCGTATAAAAAGTTATAGCTGTAGTTTACAGTGTTCATCACCAATTCTAGAAAACGTATGAGGTGGGAGATGGTTCCACAATCGCGATGTTCGTACTACAAACGAATTTCCATATGCCGAATTATGCCATCTGGGAATTCGAACGACATTGGGGTGGACAGCAGAAACTCTACTTGTTTCTCTTTCGAATACTTTGAGAGGAGGTATCAAACTTTTAATCTCATTAGAGCAAAAATTCATTTCTATAAGGTATCTATAAAGTAGAATAAGTGTTCCTGTTAGACGGAGACGAAGTGGCAAAAACGTAGAGGTGACATTGGGATCGTTTATTAGACGAATTATTTATAACTGTTTTGCACTTTATCGAGAAATGTTTATGCCGTTTTAGATGATTCCGCCCAAATATATGCATTGTACTACATCTTTGGTCTTATATATGTTTTATAGATGTTAATGAGATCAAAAGATGAAAAAAAGCCTTTACAACGATACAGGAAACCCATATACCTAGATGCTATAACAAAAATATGGTTAGACCAACTGAGAAGAACTGTAAATTCAAACAACAGAACATTTATTATATTTTATAAATCAAGACAAAACTAGGCTAATGCAATTTACTGTTATGTGAAATCAATATAATATGTAGACACAATTTTTTGACCCCTTGTACTTCAAAACGACTAAAATTAGAAGTATATATATTTTGAGGCGAATTAAAATCTTTATATGTTACCCCGTTTGAAATGAGAAGTTACCCCGTTTATATGAGATCACATTTTGCTAATTTTAGGCATCTGAAACCTGCATACCTTTGGAAATTTTTTAAAGTTAATATACAAAAAAAAAATCAACTTAAATATGGTTTATACAAACTGCTGATTTTATATCTCACTACTTTGTTTTTTAAATAATATGATACTGGTATGTGAATTCCAATTAAAAAGAAAAATAAAAATATTCAATCAATATAGTTAAAGTTAAATTTCAATGAATATTAAATTGCCGGAAAAAAAATGTTTTATTATTAAAAAGTTTTTATTGTTATTTAATTTGTTCTGAATTGGAAAATTGTTAAAAGGAAATATCAGCATCTTAAAAATAAAAATTATATAAATAATCAATAGAAAATTGAATAGTAAAAGCAAAGAATTACTAACCTACTTAACAATTTTTAATTTTTGTTTTGTGTCATTTTATGAATTGTTTCTATTGAATCAAATCTTATTTTATATTTTTTGTTAAGCTTTCACCGATTCATCTCTGCATACATTTTTTTTTATCTATAAATAAGTTTTCTTTTATTTTTTTTTAAATTCTAGTTTAAAAGCAAATTTTTCAACCAGAAAAGCTTAAAATAAAAACAAATATACATTTATTTATAATTTTAATGGATATAATATTGTTTGATTTCTATACGTTGAATATAAAAACGGCAGTCAGACGGTATATGACGTATATAAATTATAGAGTTTCAGTTAAATATGAAAACAATTTATTTTTATAATTATACATTAAAGTAAAATTTTATAAATTTTCACACATAATAGGTACATTTTTTTTAGAAGAATTTATTACACAGCATTTAATTGACAGATAAAAAATTCCTAACAGATTTTTTAACTTAATTACTACTTATAACAGCTGTTTTCAATGATTGCAACATAATATATACATGCAATTCGTAAGTTCTTTTCTGTGATATATAAGATTGAATTAAAATTTGTTTTAAAAATGTGGGCTTTTGTTATACAAGTTTTAGTTAATACTAAAGGCGGAAATTTGTTTGTGACAGGATAGTACTTCTTTTAAATAAACTTTCCTTTTTCTGAGTCCCCCTAGTGTAATTTTTTTAAATATTAATTCAATATTATAATTTGGTTGAACTAATTTTCAAGAAAAAAAAAAGAAAAACAACGTACATTGATAATTATTGTAATTGGCACACTCCTATTAAAAATTTAATTCACTTTTTACTATAATGCAAGAAACTGTTAAAAAATGATTGTTCAACTTTTATGTCTGGTCATTTTTAATGTTTTCTATTTCTTATTTTTATTATTATAACCACATCATTTTTCAAAATGTTGTCAGTTTATAATGATTTTTGCAATTCAACTGGTTTACTTAACTACAAAATTTAAAAAAAAAAACAAAACAAAACAAAAAAGAACCAAACCATGTGAATTAAGCGGTGTGATGACAGAACGTCTGTGGAATTAGAGTCCGCACGCTTTTTGCTTTTTGAATTGAAATTAAGGCCGACACTATGTTTTTTAATAATTTTATTTTTTTTAATGCATTTCTCTGCCACATAAATGTGGACAGAAAATTACACAGTCTTTCCTGTTCAGGCGTGGCTACAAATGTCGTAAGGGGGAATAATTCTTACGACGTGTGTGGGATTCGAACCAACACCCCCTCGGTGCTTACAGTGTATTTTATACGCTCTTGCCCACTAGGTCACCGAGGTCTCTTATGTTTTTTAATATTGCAAGAAGATAGTATTTTACACGTGAAAAAATTATTAAGATTTTAGTGTTGGTGTCATAGTCAGGGTTTCAATAATTGATTTTGCGACACCTCCTACTATTTTAAATTCGTTTTATTGAAATTATTTTAAATGTTTTGTTGTTGAAATAATTGAAAGGGATTTTATAGTTGGTTTTAAAATCCAGTATATAAGTCTCTTCCATAAATATATATATAAATATGTGAAATTCTGAATTAAGAGGGATTCATAGTTGGATACAGTCATAAGCCACTATATTCAAA
The DNA here is from genome assembly GCA_947095535.1 of Poecilobothrus nobilitatus. Lineage (NCBI taxonomy): Eukaryota > Metazoa > Arthropoda > Insecta > Diptera > Dolichopodidae > Poecilobothrus > Poecilobothrus nobilitatus. The sequence goes on from OX352774.1 coordinate 174,237,737, forward strand.
TGAAATACAATCAAATAATAGTATAGGTTAATGAAAATAGGGAAAAGTGGCATTCAATCAAATGAAATAATACAGGGTTATAACAGGCACCCATATACGACGAAAGTAAAATACTTTCATTAAAATCGACTTTAATTCTTTTTGAAATGGAATTAAAGCCCACGATCTAATAGAATGAAAGTTAGCGACTTTTTATTTAGCATATTTCCAAAAAAAATTTTAAAAAATGTGCCTATTAGTTTCACTCGGTCCGTGCGTCCATCTGTCTGTCTGTTTACAAAACTTCTACACCGTTAAAGATAGAGAAAAAAAATTTTATTCATGGATAGGCCTCATAAAAAAAATATTATTTTAGAACAACTTTTTCATCTAGCCCTCTCCATTTCAGAGCTACAACCCCTCAAACTTTGAAGAAGTCCCATTTTTAAATTTGTATATCTCAAATTCTACTTAACATTTTTTCAATCTGAAAACACCATTCGACTGGAATTTTTTTTACCTTTATAAACCAATATCAAAATTACATATAGTTTTTAAATTTAGTATTTAAATTTACCGTTATGTGAAAACCAAATTTTGGATGATTTTTCTATCTTCATAACTCCGGTAAAATTAAAGGTTAAATAATATATTTTTATGCGCGTTAACAGTTTTTGTTAGTTATATAGGGTTCCGGACTTAAAGCTTTTCAAAATTGCAAGTTCTATTTTCAAATTTTTTTCTTATACGAAATTTTCAAATTTTGGTGCAAGACACAATTCTAAACAGCTTCTATTATGTTTTGGAAATATCCGCTTTTAAAAAGCTTTGGTTTACATTCTGCTTTCTTCTTTATTAAAATAAAATGAACACTCATAAGCATTTTAAATTTCAGGCTCAAAATTTAAACTTTAATTCCTCTGACAATCTGTCACTGCACCCAATTAAACGACAATTTGATACAAGAAAAACTAAAAAAAATACAAAAAATGTGGTGTGGCATGATATGATGTGGTATGTAGTACTGGTTGACATGTTTAACATGTTAATCTGCATTCCAACATAATGTGTAATACTGCAGTTTTTATTTTTTTTTTATTTTCCTCTTTCACATGTAAAACTCTTATATGTTTTATAAATTTATTAACCTACATACAACAGTTATAAGCTCTATTACACGAAAAAACAAAGAAAATTGGAAAGGAAAAGAAGAATTGAATGAAAAAAGTTGTAATCAAAAAAAAAAAAATTTGTGTTATAGTAACTATAAAAAATTGATTTTCATTGTAAATAACTTGAAGGGATCAAAAAGTATTGTTCGAAGATAAAAAACTATGGTATTAATAAATATGTTAAGAGTAAAAAAATAAATTTTAAATAAAAGTAAATTATGGGTTTTCCATTCATTTTATTATTACCATATTTAACATTTTTCTTCTAACATTCAAGAGGTGAATTAAAGTTTACAACTATTGTGTTGTGCAGTATGTATCAAAAGTTTCAAAACCTAGTGTTATTAAAAATATACTTTTAATTAAAAATTAAGAAAAGAATCTGTTAAAAAATAATTAAATTCAACGACCAGAAGTGATTTTAATTTCTTAGAAAAATATGACCTTAGAAATTTTCTAGGTACATTTTATAAAGCTACACAAAAAAAAAAAAGAAAATTATATTTGTACACAAAATGCGCTAACATTATCATTAGTTTTAAAAATGAGAATAATCGCAAAAAAAGAAAATAAAAACAATTTTTTGAAACCTTGAATTATTAACTGAACTCATTTGAACTAAATTTATACAAACAAATTACACATATATATATATATATCTAATATAATTACCTAGGTAGTTATTTTCCTTATATATAAATATAACATTTCGTAAATTATTCTTGGACTAACAAAAAAATATTCCTATTCTCTAAATATTCTTTTTCAATTTGATTCTCTAGTCCTTAATTTATAAATTCTCACATATAAATTCCTGCATTAAGTCAAATACAAAAAAAAAATATAAAAAAGGATATTTTAATTTCCTGAAAATAAATATTTCAACATTCAACCTACATTATTAAAGACTGTGTATTAATAGTTCACATAGAAATTTGTGAATTTTTTTTGCGAAGGATATGAAATTTAATATTTTTTGTTTGAATATAAAAATAATTCATAGCATATATCTGCCACATTTTAATCCCACAGGATCTGTCCAATATACTATAAATAGTCTAAAAACAAAAATATATACATATAAAACATATTTTCTTATTATTATTTTTTTTTTGTATGTTGATTTCTATTTTTTTTTTTTTTTGCGAATCATAATACAAAAATAGACGCAAAAATTTCTATTAATTTTTAAAGTAACTTTTAAAAATTGACTTTTACTTAGAAAACAAACTGTTATGATTGAAAAAATTTTAATCAAATTAATATGAGAATTAGGAAAGGATCAAATGATTATTATTTAATTTTATTCAAAGTATCAAATAATCATCTTCATTTTCTATTATTAAGGTTGTAAGCTCAAGTTCAGAATAACCATTACTCTTTTACATTAACTTTTAGGATAATTTTTCATTTATATATGAGACCTCACATTTACGAAATCATGAAAGAAATCTTAAGTTTTAATTGAACCAAAGTACGGTTCGGCCAAACTAATATATGAAAATTAATATTTAAAAAAGAAGCGAACTGATTAACATATGTATTAAACAAGGCACAATGTAAATATTACGCAAATTTCAGAAAGATAATAGTTTGGAAGACGCAGAGTCATGCACGAAAATTTGTAAATTTTCTCAGAATTTTTTATTAGATTAAAATTGAAAATTGAAAATCAAGAGACACTTTCTTCAATTTTAAGGAAACCCTATATAAGCCTTATATATATATATATATATATATATATATATATATATATAATAAACCCTATATTTATAAGAAAATTAACACAATAGCACAATATCAATTTTTAACCTCTAATAGCTCTTAAATAGCTTCTCATAGCTTTTAAAATAAAGTAGAATGTAAACCAACGGTTTTTAAAAGCGCACATTTCCAAAAGATAATACAAATTGTTTAGAATTGTGACATGCAACAAAATTTGAAAATGTCATATAAGGAAAAATGTGAAAATAGAACTTTTTTTCAATTTTTTCGGGTCTATGGGTCGCATATTTTTCGGGTCGGGTCTATTTCGCATATTTTTTGCAATTTTGCAGGGTTCCGCAACTTACCCTATATATTATATAACTAAGAAAAATCGTAACACACGCAAAAATATATTACTGAAGATTTAATTTTTATGTGTTGCCGAAGAAAATTTTGGACAGGTGCCTAAGTTACAGGTGTCTAAAAAAAAAACAAATTTTCAATTTTTGAGCCCTAATATTTTTTAAGCAGGGAATGGTACAAAAAAATGTTCTAAGAAACTTATATTATTTCTAAGTTCCATCTTGTTTCAAAATCTCAAGTTTCTACCTAAAAGCGTGCCGAAGTTATGAAAACAAAAATATCGGGTAAAATTTGCTTTTCACATAACGGTAAATTTAAATACTAAATTTAAAAAAATTGTATAATTTTGATATTGATTTTGAAATGTAAAAAATTCCTGGCGATTGACGTTTTCAGATTGAAAAAATGGAGAGACTGTAGCTCCGTAATGGATGGGACTACATGAAAAAGTTGCTCTACAAAATTAATTTTTTTATGAGACGTACCCATGGTTAATTTTTTTTTTCTCTATCTTCAACGGTTCTCTATCTTTTGTAAACAGACGAACGGACGGACAGAGTGAAACTAATAAGCACATTTTTTCAAATTGTTTTTGGATATATGCTAAAAATATTCTCAGATAACTTATCGTAGGTCTAAAAGATCTTTCTGCTTTCAAAATTTTAATATTCTACCTAAAAGCGTTATGGAGATATGAAGGAAGCAAAATTTTACTTTCACATAACGGTAAATTTAAATAGAAAATTTCAAAAAATTGTATGATTTTGATATTGATCTTTAACAGTTAATAAAAGATACATTTGGTGTTATTGAAAAAATATACAGTAAAATCTAATATATATATATACAAATTTTGAAAATAGCGCTTTTTTTTCAAATTTGAGAGACTTTAGCTCCGTAATGGATGGAGATAAATAAAAACAATTCTTCCACGATATTAATTTTTTTACGAAACTATTTATGATTAATACTTCATTGTTCTACCTTTAACGGTGTAGAAATTTTGTAACATAGACAGACGGAAGGACGGATGAATAGACTAGAACTAATAAGCTTTTCTAATAAACGTTGAAAAATACACTAAAAAACGAATAAAAATTATTATTATGACGTTTTGAATTTTACTTACGATTTTATTATTATTGTGTGTATGTTCAAATTTATATTTTTTAATTCCCATTCCTACTTTTAGTTTATAATTTATTGCCCGTGTTATAATTTTTGGCATTATTTTTGGTTGGTGGTTTACTTACTATACTATATACATATATGATATATTAATATATGAATATTAACTTTTATTTTATATTTTGAACACATGCGAAATATTTTTGGCGCATTTTTTTTTATATTATCAAAAGAAATATTTTACATTATTCTTTATTTCCTTTAAGGATTAAATATTGTATTTTTTTTTTTTTTTTGGTTATTTTTATGAAACTGAATTTCTTTATATGTATGTTAATGTATTTTCTATCAAAACAATTATCAAATTATTAAAAAAAAAAAAATACCATATAATTTTCAAATTTATTGGAAAATTTTATTTATTTAATATGTTAAATGTCAATATTTTATCGTCATGTCAAGAATTTCAGCATTAATTTAAAAAAAAAAAAAAAAGGAAATTCAAAATATTGAAAATTGATTTATTGTATTAAGTTATTTTCAATTAAGTTCAATTCCATTAATATGTAAAATATATTATAAATATATGTATAAATAAATGTTACAATCATGTATTTTTCAAAAGGATCTGTAATACAAATAATATTTAAAAATAAAAATTGTCATTTAAATATTCATAAATCATTATTTTTATGTATATACACACAAAGTTATGGCTTTTTTTTTTACCGTATCCAGAATACTGAATACTGTTACTGAATATTGGTTATGTTAACTTGTGGCTTTTTAATAGTCCTTAAAAGGTATCAAATTTTGTCCTTGAAACTGATAATTTAAATACGTTTTTTTTTTTTGTATATTTCATGACTATTAAATGATCGGAAAAACAAAACAACTTTTTTCAACAAAGTTATAAAGGAATGTCCTTTAACAAAAATTTTAAACATTTAAAATACAATGTGTATGGAATTTATTTGAAGAGATAAAATAAAAGAAAAATCATAAAATAAAAATTTTCCACTTTATTGTTATGGCAGAAAAAAGTTTTAATGAGTTTTTTTTATATATATGTATAATATAATTAATGAAAATAAATGTCAAAGATATTTAAAAGTAGTTGATTTTATGTTATATTCAAATTGTTTATCTTTAAATACAACTCTTTTTATTAGAAAAATGTTACCTTAAGGAACTATATTTTGTTCTTTAACCGTGTAAACAAGAATCATATTTCCATTATTTAATAATTCTAAATTCATATCTTATTTTTTTTTTTGTTTTATTTTAAATATGTTAAATTTACGATTTTAATATACAATTTTGTCTGAGACCTTCGCAGACCTTAACATAACATAATAGCCAAACAAATATTAAAAAAATTTTTAGGTGATGATCCAATGTTCGCTTCATCTCACTCATCGTTTTTTCGTAAGGAAAGTGGGGATCTTCGCTTCATCTCACTCATCGTTTTTTCGTAAGGAAAGTGGGGATCTTCAAAAGGCACCAAGATTTCTCTCTTGGTAGTGTCATATTCTTACTGACTAAACCCACCTACCTCTTTATCCAATATAATGGAATGAAACCCCTATTTGTTAACAGAATATATTGCCTAGGCAATAGGGATAGCAAAGGATGGGGCAAGGATGTGGAAACATTGAATTGGGAGTTGGACTGTATAGGAACGATTAACCCACCTATTATTATTACTAGTTTGCTAACAATGACTATAGCCATCAATAGTTACAACATGCAGTATTATATAACACCTCCCTGCATGAGATAATGATTGATAACAACCCCACTGTCACTGTAGCAACTATTATTATTGGTATTAGTATTAGTTATTAATATTATTATTATTTACTACAGAGTCGGGGCGTTATAATCAGTGCAGTAGTAAATAATACTTTCCTGCATGATATAATTAAAGATAGCTCCACTATAGCAGCTGTTATATATTATATATTATATTATATTGAATAAAATGATGATCACATGTTGGGGTTGCTTTATGAAACAAATTCAAATTCTGTATGTAAAATTTATGAAAATTAAATTGTCAGTTTAGGTTAGGCCAGCATTAGTTTATCACCATTAGGATTTTTTCCTATTTTACATATTTACAAATTTTATGTAGGTATGTGTTTTTTTTTGTTTTTCCATAAATATTCCCTATATAGTTTCCCATATATATGTATGCGTGTTCTCTTTTATTTATTTTGTTATTTTTTTAATTAATTAGTAATCTATTAGTTCATAATAAATATTTAATATAAGTAATTAATTTCTAAGTAAGATTAGTCTAATTTTATTTTTGAATATTTTAAAGTGAGTAGGTAATTAATTTTATTTCTTCCGGTAAATCGTTATAAGCTTTCAATGAATTGTGTTAGCAATTGTTATTTGTAATGAGTTTTTTTTACAAAACGAGATGGAAAAATTTGATTTGTATCAAGTATTGATGATTATGTATTTCTAAATTTCTATTTACCTAATGTAATGACTATATTTAATTGGGTTATTGATTATTTTAAAGGCATAGCCTTATGGAGCTTAAATGAAATAATATGTTTTAAACTTACATATTTGTGTGAGTATAGGCGATCCGTGTAAATAAATGTGGTGTAGAATAAAGCAAATTTAACGTATCCTTAAACCAAATTTTTCACATTTTTTAAGATCTATAATTTGCTTAAATAAGTTACGGGGGACTCTACTCCAGATACACAAATAAGAAATAAGATACTATAGATAAGATAACAAATGTGGGATCTAATATAAGAAGAGAAGATTATGAAATTCGTTTGATATAGATAAGAAATTACGTAGTCTACGCAATACGAATACATTAACGAACTATGTTTTTAATTAGTTTTGCAATATAATAGCTCCAGTTGAATTTGTTGTCCATGATTAGATCTAGATAGTTAAAATTGTTGACAATTTCTACATTAGCATTTTTTTATTGAAACGGGTTTTCAAAATTCACTAATTTATTACAAATATTAGGAAAGCATTTTCAATCAAAAAAAAACTGTAAACATCTATCAAAAAAAATCATAACAAGTAAAAAGAAAACTAAAGACAGATAGAAAGAGAAATAAAAAGTATGAGTATTGAGTAACCACAATATTAGAGTTGTAATAAGTAATAGTATAGAAAAACAACAACAACAATTACATAAAGATAAATTTTACATATTAAACTGTTGTTATTTTTTTATTTTATTTTTTTTATATAAAATTTTGGGGAGATATCCGAAAGATGTCGCTTTAATTTGTATGGTTAATTAATGTAGAACGCAATAGCCCTATTATTATTATTATCTTTTTAAACGTGTACTTGGCAAATAGTCAGTTATTTTTTAAAAATTTAAAGGAATTTTTTTTTTTTAGTGCATTTTTGAAATTACACAGTCTTTCATTTTCAGGCGTGGCTGTAAATGTTGTAAATGGGGGGATAACTCTTACGAAGTGTGTGGGATTCGAGCGCATGGGATTTATAGCGTATTTTATACGCTCTTATCCACTAGGCCACCGAGACCCCCTTAAGGCAATTTTAAAACTGTATCATTATTGCACCTTCTATAAATTTATTGCCTTTAAAAAAATTAAAAAAATTGTATACCTGCTTAAAAATTAACTAAAGAATTCTGATTTTCTGTAATAACGAATGAAGTCTTAATTTCATTCAATCGATAGATGTGCACAGTTACGAAACATATTAATAAACGATAATAGACGTATCAATCAACTTCAAAAGGCACCAAGTTATTTTCATATAAGAAATATGTATGCCATCTACTCGAACCCGATTGTCGAACTCGCCCAATTTCAAAAGCGACACTAACAATTTTAGACAAAAGGGTATATTGATAAAAATTTCAGAATCCTAACTCTATATATTTTTAAGTTGTCGTGTCGACGGAGGAACATACATCGACATACTAAATCAATTCAGAATTCGATTCTGAGCAAGAATATATATATTTTGGATATCTATTTCGTCTTCTTTAAGATGTCGAAACTATACTATACCCTGAAAACTATGTTCGTACTAGTAAAATATAAATGGAAAGAAAAACCAAAATTTTATTCAAATTACAGAGAGTTTAAATCAGGGAAGTTTAATTGAAATCAATTAGGAAGAAAAAAATCAATTTTCGGAAGTTTTGCTTATACTCGTATTTTTTTTTTAAATAGTAAAGCTAAAATAGCATAAAGTTTAATTTTATATATTTTTTTTATTTTTGATATGCTTGAATTGGAAGCTTTTCTCCATCAATTTTTCTATCTGTTTTTTTTTTTTTTTGTCTTTTAATTCTCAAATACAGTTTTTTGTATGAATAGTATGTTAGTAATACCACTCTTATTATGTACGAAATAATGATTATAATAATAAAAAATAATTTATATATACAGTTTTGTTTTATTTTGTTTTTTCTATATTTCTTTCATCAATTTTACTTCACTATAATATTATCAGACAGTTTTAAAAGAAAAACGAAAAAAGTTCAAACTAAAGGTTCAAAGATAGCTTAAAATGCTAGCTAAAATGCTAATAATAAAAATAATAATAATTATGATAATTGTAATGGTGGTAGAATTATCCGATTAAAAATAAATATGTATATTTCTTTTTTTTTTTTTGTTGTAAGCCAGTGAACAATTTTAATTTTTATAAGAAAATATTTCAAAATTTGGCAAGAGAGGCGGTACGCTGTAATTAAAGTTATATTGTTCTCGTTCCTTTTAAACGAAAAAAGTAGTTGATAGTAATTCGGAGTAGTTGGTAAATTGAACGGTAATTTAACTTAACCGTATTTACTTCTATCTACTCTTTTTTAAAGGCTGATGTATTTGGGAGTAGAAAAAAGCAGTTAGTTATGTAAAAGGGACCCTAATAAATACAATTAGTAGAGACGAAAATCTGAAAAAATGTGCAAATATTATTAGGTTCACCTCTTCACATTTGAAATTGGTTCAATTTTTTTGTTTTTTATTTTTATGACAATTCAAATAAAAATTCGATTAATTTCAACTATACATCAAAAATTATAAGAATAGTTTCGACCCCGTTTCTAATTTCTATAATACATATCTATTTGTGCACCTATAAATTTACATAAATTATACCAGAAATTTCATTAGAATTACTAGTATTTTTATTTGGATTTTTGACTCTTCTTAATTTTAAAACTCAAATTTGTTTAAAGAATTTGATTACAAAGAGTTTTGTTTTTTATGTGATTAATTCACTTGCAAAATATTCACCTTCATAAATAATTACTTAATCATTTTTGTTTTTAATTAATTAAAAATCAAAATTTTTCAATATTAAAAAATATTCTTTGGTATATCTATCAAATATTTGTATTTTAAAAATAATGTAAAAAATTTTTGCTTCAATACAAGGCCATTAAATTAGTTCAACATTTAATTTTTATATTCTATTAAGTAAATACTAAATAAAAACAAAAAAAAAAAACCACTATTTATTGAATAATTTGGAACATTGTACTTCCATCATAGACAATCTGACTCTATGTTAAAAAAAAAAAAAAAACTATATTTTCCGTAATCATACGAAATCAATGCTAATGTTATTTTGAAAAAATACCACATGAAATATCATAATAATAATCTCATTTTTTGAAATAAAATTAATTTTTTTTTATATTTTATGCACATTCAATCAATTGTGGAGTGGTTAAGACGCGAAAAGACGAATGTTTAACGTAGAAAAGCCTACAATTCAAACGCCGTCTTTGTCATATATATTAATAAAAAATAATGCAGATTATTCTTAAATAAAAAAAAATAAATACATACATTATATCCTATAATTAATATCATAGCTTCATAGTTTCAATATATAATAAAATAATAATAAAATAATTCTTGTACAAAATAATAGATGGCGCACAAATAAAAATATTTGTTTTTCACAGTTTCACATTTGTGTACAATAGCACAATTACAGTCGTGTATTCAAAAGTTTGCTGTAACTAATAATTTCAGAAACTGAAGCTTAATCAAATATGAATAATAAATGATTTAATGGATGTCCTATATGCCTCCTTTATAGGACTCGAAAAAAGAAATAACATATATACTCTTCATCCTGTGGTTTTAAAATGATCCATAGAACCAATTCAAACTTTAAATTAAAACTGAACTTACTTTTTATATACAATATTATAAAACTGATGGATAATTTTAAAAATTTTAAAATTATAAACTGTAAAAAGCTATGTAAAATTATAGAAATGTTATAAAATTTTTGAACTTTTGAGTAAACGAACACTTCATAAAAAAATATTGGTAAATTATAAGATAAAAATGATTCCCAAATGACAAAAACATAAGAACAATTAAAAGAAAAACAGAAAAAGAGGTCAAATTTTAATGAAAAATAAAGGATAATAATTGAAAGCTCTGATTTTCTTTTGTTCTTTCTTATACAAAATAAAATGAAAATAAAATTACAGAGAAAAATATTTTTTAGCATCATATTTTTATTTTTAAAATTTCTACATAAAGTTTGTCTTTCTGTCTATCACATTTTTAAAATTTAAAATATTTTATGCCTAACTATTTATTTAAAATTGGTCAAAAAATTAGTTTTAAAATTCGAAATATAGATTCAAATTAAGTTTAAATGCCATTGCCATGATCATCAGTTAAATTTTGGAAATTAAACCATTTTTGTTATTATTAAGCAAAAATTTTAAATCCTTTAAGTTAATTTTACTCATATTTTTTTTACACTTATACAAATTATGTGAAAATGTCCTAACAGATTTTATGAGTAAAAGAATATCGGTACAAGTTGAGCAAATATTATATCTTGACAGAAAATCAAACAAAATATAATGGGTAGCCAACTGTAAACATTGAATTAATTTAAAGGTTAGACTCGTTAAATATTAAGTTTTAAATTCTTATAATTAAAAGTAACTAGGTTGTGATCAAATTTATAATACGTTAGATATCAATAGCCATCACTCGTAAACATATTATTATTTTTAAAACTCAAAAAAAAAAAAAAATAAGGGAGTCTCGGGGTCTATTAGGTAAGAGCGTATAAAATACACTGTAAAAACTGAAGGAATGTGGGTTTCGAATCCCATATACATGTAAGAATAATTCCCCCTTACGATATTTACAGTCATGCCTGAAAGGAAAGGCTGTGTAATTTACTTGTAGTGGCATAAACTAAAAAAAAATAATAACTAGCGCTAACGGTAGTAATTTAAATGTAATTATAATATTGGTCGCGTTTAGGAGAATCTAACGCTATACTGAATTGAAGCGGTGTTGCGTTTAGCGTTGCATGATTGTACTGAACAATTTACAGCAAAATTAAATGACAGTTTATTTTATTTTTATTTTATTTAAATCGTATTTTTTTTTTTAAATCTTATATTTTTTATCTCTCAATTTTTCAATTTTTAAAAAAATGCTTGACATCCAAAAATTCTCACAAAATTTTGTAAACATAAATTTTTGACATTAAAATGATGTCAAAAAAATGATGATGCGTAAAATTTTCATTCTGCAAAATATCAATTTTGTAGTGCTAAATTGTAACGCTAGATAAAAAAATCGTTCAGTGGAAAATTTTATGGAGCGCTACAGTTTTTTTGTAACGCTAGATCCTACTGAACGCGACCATTATCACACTATCAAGTATCAACTTAAATGTTTGAAAGCTAATATTTTAATTTTACTATTAGGATTCAGTACCATTAAAACAAATTTTTTACATTGCATCATTTGTATCTCGTTTCAACACACCTTACTACATATACATATTATAATTTATTATATACAGTACATATTATGTTTAAGAATTTACAACTATAGTTACATTTCCATTAATCATTTCATTTTCAAAAAACAAAACAAAAAAAAAGTCTTTCAACTGAGCTGTTCTTCAAGCTGTACCTTATTTTTCTTTTGTTTCATTCATTTTACTTTTAATTTTGTTTTTTTTTTTTTTTGAATTGCCAAAAAGTTTTTTTCTTTTTTGTTCCATTCCATTTCAATACATTTTTTATTATTATTTTTTTTTTATTTTTTCTTATTTTTTTTTTTTTTTTTGTTGTTTTTTTTGTTAAATCCAAAATTTTATACATAAAAAGTAAATTAAATCACATCGTTGTTATTGTTTTATAGTGAGGAGAACAGTAACAATTATATACTATATTTTATTTTATTAAAAACTGAGTGTTTGTAACAACTACAATACCAGTATTATATCTACAGATAGTTGTTACTTTAGAAAAAAAGAAAAACAAGAAAAAACGAAAAAAAAAAAAATACCAATGAATTCATTTTTAAAGTTTAGTTTGCTTCCGAATCGCCAGGTGTAAACTATGTAAATTTATAAAATAAATATATATATGTATATTTAAAAAAAAAAAAACCAAAATTAAAAAAAATTAAAATAAAACCAAAAACAAACAAAACATAATAATTAAAATTCGCGCGAAAATTTTCTTTTCTGTTGTCAAAATATCACTATCGTGAATTTTGCACTCAAGACGTTTCTGTTGTGTTAATTATTTGTCAAATCGATTTTGAAAAAAAATTATTTATAACATTAAATCAATTTTCTTCTTTTTTATTGAATAATTAAAAAATAATTATAAAAAAAATTTTAAATAAATTTACAAAATAAAGGGTTAATTATTTTTTGTATTGTTTCTGTAAAGTGCATAGTCTAAACGCCATCTGTTATTTATTTTTATATTTTTAAAAAAAAATAATATTTTGTTTTTCACTCCTATTTTTCACTGTGTAAAAATTTCAATTAAAGAAAAAAGTGTTTTAAAATTTATAAAAGTTAGTTAATCAAATTGTTTGTTACCGTTTTATTTGAAAAAAAATCTGAATAAATTATTGTTTTTTAATTAAATGTTTTAAAAGTGAAAGTACTTATTTAAAAATAAAAAATAAAAAGTTCAGTGATTAGAAAAACTATAAAAAAAAAATAAATATTAAATTATAAATTATTATACCTATAAAAAAAAAAATTAAATATATATTTAAGTTTATACATAATATAAATCACTGTGTATAATCGTTTATTTTTTTATAAATATTATATTATAATATATACCTATTATATATCTACATATATTAAATAAGAAAAAAAATGAGTTCTACTATAGAACCAATTAGTTTAACATCAACAGGAGGTGAATATAAACGTCATTACAAAAAGGATTCACGTTTTGTATTAGATTTATATACTTTAACATATGATGAAAATGAAACAGTTGATACCGTTGAATTATTTACATCAATTGTAAATAATACCGTATCAAATAATTGGGTTTCTCAGGTATGACATTACTTAAATACATAATATTATGTATAAATGTTTGACAAACAACGTTTATAATTTACATTTCGAAAATTTTTTAAGAATATAAAGCCAATATATGTACATACATACATATGTATATACATACATAATTATATTCGATACTTAAATTTGTATATGAATATGTACTTAATATGTATGTATGTATGTACATTTATTTGACATACGGTAATTTAAAAAAAAAAAATAAACAAAGAAATTTTTATTATTTTTGCCACTACCTATAAATTATTATATAGAATTTTTATTACTGTAATGTAAATAAGTTATACTTATATACATAATAATATATGTATAATATTTATATCCAATTGTATTAATATAATACACAGTGCAATAATGAATAATATTTTGAATGATGATGATAATGATGATGATTATGTTGATGAATATGATTGCTATAATCATAATGATTATAATGATGATGAAAGCAACAGAAAATTATTCGACCGAAAATAAGATTAAAATATTTTTAAATTAAGCCGAACGCACACTAACACTTAATATTCTTTACCATTTAGAATTGGTTTAAAATGTATTTTTTGTAATTTGAATGAATTAATTTAATGATATAAAAAATAGATTTGTTTGATATGTTGATAGTTTTTTCAAGTTTTCTGTTTCGTATGCAAACATTTATGATTAATTTGTTTCTCGAAAGAAAAATCTGCATTTAAAATGCAACATTTGATAGTTTTACCTTTAAATCAGGGGTCGGATTCCGCAACCGTGTAAAGTTTTTTGTTTTAAATGCAAACTTTTTTCATTCTCACCAAAAGTTTGCATTTGCACCATTGTTTTAATTTCGTAAGCGTCAATGAAAACTGAAATGCTGAATGAATTATAAACAGTTCTGACTGTCATTTTAACATAAAATATAAAATGAAAAAATATATGCACAAAACAATTTAATGTTATAATACTAAACTATATAAACTATATAACTATATAATATTCCATTTTTTTTTTCTTTATAAAAAATAAAAATTCTGTCTTTCTCGTTTCTTTCCTCATTTGCATTTGCACCGACAAATACTTGGTGAAAACTAAAAATTTGCACACGAACTGTCAAATTTTTTCATTTGTACCGTTGCGGAATCCGGCCCCTGTTCTCTTTTTGTTCTCTTTTTATGTTACAAACGAACAGAAAAAAACATCTTTTTTTGTTTATTATGTTGCCTGATTATTCTGGTAAAAATTGTGAACCGCCAAAAATTTAGCTGGAGAAAATGTTCATTTAAAGGCAGTATTTTTTTAGAAACGAACACAATTTTTTTTTCTCAATTCAACTTTTTTTTGAGAAATGAACACAAAAAATTATGCCACGTGGCACGTCTAAAATGAGCAGAATGAAAAGAGAGAAAAAAAAAATTTTGACGTTATAATGATGTATGTATCAATATCTGCATTTCCCGTTATTTATAATTTTTTGAAAGTAAAATTTGTTATTTTTAAAAAGAATGAAAAGTGTCAAAAGTTGTTGCTCAAAATTTCAATTGTTTGAGGTTAGAAAAAAAAATGTCTTTAAATTTTTCGGATTTTACCGTTGTTAATATGATAATATTAAGATTTTTTGTGTGAAGTCACGTTTCTCTCTTTTCGAAGTTTTTCAAATTTTGTACATAAATAAAAAAATTATTGTACATTGAAATTAATAACTAAAATAACTATTGAGTTAAAATTGGAAATTTCGTAATAATAATATTTTTGATAATCAGAAAATACAAATTTTCCAAAATTACAACGTATGTGTTATTATTTCGAAAAATATATAACGCTTTAGGAACTTTGTTACTTATTTATTAATTATTTACATATTATACGTAGGTAATATAATTGATATTATAAAACAGAAAAGTGAATGAATTTTAAATCATGCTATTAATTTTTTAAGAATATCTAATTGGTAGATTTTAAATTATTTTAAATGAACATTTACTAAAAAGTATAACTAAAAGTGCAAAATTAAACATAAAAACATGGTCCTAAAGAGTAAAAAAAAAAATTCCTTTATTTTTTTCGAAATGAAACTTCGAATAACTGGAATTTCGAAATAAATAACTAATTAAATTTAACTATACTTTAAGTATTAAAATTTTATTGTCAAAATTATTGTTATCAAACGTAACGCATACGTAACGTATCAATTAATTTTATATTGTATTTAACTTAACTTTCATAAATTTATTTTAAATAATATTGAACGCATTTAATTCAAAATTTAAACTACACTTAAATAATTTTCTTTATACCTTTCCTTTTATTGTTTTGTAACAAAAAAAAAAAAAAACAATAACAAATAAATTAAAAACAAATAACAAATACCAAATAATTGACAACAAAAATGAAAATACATTGAAAATTTAAAACACAAACAAAAAATATCATTGACAATAAATTAATTATATACATATGTAAGTAAATATAAAAATACAATTAAATTAATAACAATTATACACAAAAATTAAAAAAAAAAAAAAGGAAAAACAGATATTTTTATTGCATGACATATAAATTTAATTAAAATAATATAATAATAATTATAATAAACATGTAATAATTTTCCATTTAATGCCATAAATAATTTTTATTAAAAAAATTATTAAAAAATATTAAATTAATATAAGTAATGTATAAAACAATTTTTGCAAAACAAGAATACATATACATACATACATATTTTTATAATTAAATACACATGTTCTGCATTGGTTTAAATTTTTATATTTAGGATACATATATGTATGCATGTTTATGATAATAAAATATAAAAATTAACTCAAAGGAAACAATCTGGACCTTTATTATAAGTACTATATTTACTATTACATTATATGGTTACAGTAGGATTAGACCGTACATTATTTCAAAAATACAGTAATAATTCGATTTAGATACTACTAGATTTGTCTGCACGCGAAATCGCTAGAAGAAACATTCTTTTCATTATTGATTATTTCCAGTTACCACACAATATAGGTTTTTTCTACATATACACATATATAAGCAATAATAATAGACATTTTATTTTGTTGTAACTGCGTTTTACTGTATACACAACATTCATTTTATAACACAACATTTTACCATATTTTAATATGTATGTGTTTTATAAGCGTAAATCGAAATCTTGTAAAATACTTTTAGGAAATAAATTTAAGTAATAAAATTATAATTATTTATATTAATAAAAGTTTGTAACTAATTAACATTTTTTCATTTTTTTTATATTATTTATCTGATTTTATTTAAAATTTATAAATTAAAATATTTTGTTCGTCTATTCGAAGGGAGATTCGATAAAGAGAGACAAAAACTCTAAAATGATAAAAATCGATATACATATCTCCAAAACTTTTGGGTCTACAGATACGATTATAATTGTTTCGACGCAGAAGCAATATCATCTTTAGAATCATTCATAAAAATAAGGCTTATAGTTTTTACGCTATCTCCATATTTCTTATCAGACATTTTTTCCTTAATCTAAACATTAATTATGTTCTAATAAACAGTAGTGGACTATCCCAATTAATAGAAAAAATTATCATTTACAAGGGTTACTGTTTAAGTAAATGATGTGAAATGATAGAAAAACGCAATACACACATAAATTATACTTATTAATGTTAGTGATTAATATTAATATTCTAATTAATCTAAAGTAATATAAAAATTTTAAATACACCAAAAAGAATCTAGTATTGCAAACATACAAGTTAAAATGCTATGATAGATTAATCACGTAGATTACGAGAATTTATCATGTCGCGTAAAGTTTGGCTCTCAGCGTTAATTTGTTAAAGTGAGTATGAAAGATATCAGACCTTGAGTTAGTCTTTCTCACTATACGCGAAATAGGCTCGAATTTGCCATAGTCTGTAGAATGGTACGACACATTAATAAGCTCGACCGATCTCAAATTATTCAAATTTTCTCTATACCTCATTTGTTCACGAATATCAGGGGAATTGATATTACCGCGAGAAACCTGTTGAGCAAATATTTTATTAAAAAAAGTCCTAAGGAAAACGTATCGAATCAGCTCAAGTAAGGTAAAGCTAAACAAAGAAATTTTTTTTGAACTGATTCAATGTCTATATATTCCGATAGAAAGACCACACTTTAAAGAAAGTCTATAGCTTCATATTAAGGAAAACGTATAGAATCAGCTCAAGTAAGGTTGGGTAAAGCGAAACGAAGAAATGTTTTTTTAACTAATTCAGTGTCTATATCCCGATAGGAAAACCACAGTTGGCTTGAGTAGTATTCAAATATATAATAAGTTTTATATAATTAAGGAAAAGTTGTTTTGTGATATAGAAATCTAAGAACTCTTTCGATCAACGCATAGTAAGTGCAATATTTGAATTAGTCTTATTTATTATGGAGTTGTAGTGACACTTGAAATCTAACCTACTATCAAGGATCATTTCTAAGTAAGAAGTACAATCAGTTGTTTTTTTTCGTAAACTAAAATTATCAATCAATTATTATTACATTCTCAACAATCAATCTGTTGAATAAACTCTTATTTGAATATATTCCATTTTATTTAATTATATACAATGGTCCACTTTTATTCACTTTCTTATAATTTAAAAATAATTTAAATATTATTTTCTTTCCTTTTAAAGGAAATATTTATTTTATTTTTGGGTTTTCTCATTGTTTTATTTACATTTCCATTTAATTCTATTAAAAAATTTTGTTTGTTAAGATCATACTAATTAAAAAACAAAAAATTTTTTTCTCAAGTACCTATTGTTAAACATCTTAATTAGAACTGCATTGATTATTTCGAAAAAAAAAAACACCAATAATTATCCCAAATTTTATAAATTTAAATAAATCAAAAGACTATATAAAATTAATGAGAAATCAACAATCAATCAATTCAATTTTACAATTTTCCTTATACTTTTACGATATATGTACGTAATATCGTAAATTATTTAAGATTTATTACTTTTACCCAAATTAAGTCTTGTCAATAAAGTGTTTTAGATTTTAAGTAAAAGTAGTTAAGATTTTTTTGTAATTTATTTTTCTTCTTTCTTCCCTTTCTTTTAATCTTTTATACTTTATTTTTCTTTGTTTTTTTTTTTTTTTTTTTTTTTTTTTTATTAAAGAAACTTTTATGTTGATTGACACTTCATTTTTTTTTTTTTATTAATTTGCAAAAAAAAAAAAAAAAACAACGTTTTTATTGGTTTTGAATAAAATGGAAAACAAAAAACAAAAACTGCTTGAATTTTAAATTGCTCATAAATTGGAAACGAGTTGTGGAATAAAAATAAAAAAAAAAAACAAATAAAAAAAAGTGGTAATAATGGTAGTGGTAGTACACGGCAACAAATTCCAAAAGAAGTTAAAAAAAAAAAAATTGTACATGAAATGTACGTAAATAAAAGAAAATCAAGTAATAATTTTGCGTAACACTTATTTTTTTTTTTTGGTTTTATTTCTTTTTAATTTTCTTTACCAATTTTTTTTTTTTATTTTTATTTTGTTTCCCATTTTAGATTATT
This sequence comes from Poecilobothrus nobilitatus, assembly GCA_947095535.1. Classification (NCBI taxonomy): domain Eukaryota; kingdom Metazoa; phylum Arthropoda; class Insecta; order Diptera; family Dolichopodidae; genus Poecilobothrus; species Poecilobothrus nobilitatus. The sequence continues at coordinate 174,257,010 of OX352774.1, forward strand.
TTGAATTGAAAATTATTTATTTAATTAATTCATTCAAAGTTTAATGAAAAAAATTCAAAGAAAGAAAATTTTATATTCAATTCAATTTTATATCTAAAAGAAATTTTTTTTTTATTGAGATAAGCGAAAAGAACTGGTAGGTAATTAGAATTTTCAAGCTTCATTAATGTATAAGGGAAAAGTAACTTTCAATTTTCAATGCTATAAACGTAATAATCTACAAATTATTTAATTTCGTTTTTAACATTATTCTATCTGGCTGTTAAATCCAATAATACAACTTTTCTTTGAATAATCTTTTCATTACCCAGTGGTAGTATTTATGAACGTATTCTTGAATTTTTTCTCCATTACCTCTTATTAGATATTTATGGTGCATCTACAATTAAAACTTTTCTTCGCCTTCAATATGAAGCATTCTGTCAAAGTCAAATTGAAATGAATTGGATGACAGTATTCACAATATACGAAGTCGTGGAAAGATGTTGGGTTAACTTTTATCTTTTTTCGTTTTCTGTACGAATTCAAGAGTCAAATAAAATAAAAATAAAAAAAAGCAATTTTTTTGCAATATTTTTCAAAATAATTTCAGACTAAATTTAAAATATACAAGAAACAACAACTTGATGTAATTAAAATTGAGAAAAAGCCAAAATTTAGCAAAATTAAAATTTTATTTTACTTAATTTTTTCTATCAAACTCAAATTTCATTAGGGATACTCTTTTGTAGGCTGTGTATAGAGAGCGAAAGGAAGCTTTAATTGTAGATCCAGCAAAATTAAATTAACGTTTATAATAGTCTCAGATGTGCAATTCTTTTTAAAATTTAACTTTTATTTTTTCCATAAGTACATTTAATTATTCGATCTTTTATTATTATTTAAAATTGTGTTAAATGTTTATATATAAAATTTAAGTTTTTATTCTGGTACTCAGCAAAATTTATTTTTACAATCTTTAATCAAATAAATTTTCAAAAAATAAATAATTTAACCCATTAATGCCAGCTCATGGATCCCTTTGAGATATATCATCCAAATTTTCAGGAACAATTTCAGTTACTTAATACAATTGTTCTTCAAAATTTTTTTGAAAAATTTTAACGGGGGTGAGAGATATGGAGCGTATGATATGTCATACGCTGAGCGTATAAACGTGTTTGATTGCAAAATAATAAAACCTTTTTTAATTCAAATGTACCATTTTTATAAAACAAAAATATAATTAATATTTAAAAACAAAAACAAAAATCAATTCAATTTCAATATTTTGAAAATAAATAATAATAGAATGTTACTTTGTATGAAAATTTAAAAAACAATTGTCTGGATGCAGTCCAAAATTACATTCATACATATAAATTTTGTACATTTACCACAAAACCCACAACGACGTTGCGTTTTATTGGAATTTACAAAATGTTCCAAGCCATCATATTTAATATCTATATCCTTTTTGCGTTTTAGTGAGGTTACTGCATGAAATTGTGAAGCGCTAGAGAGTAAACTTTTCACTAGTCGCCTTTGGGAAACCAACAGAGGAGTATTTTTATTTGCTTTTCGGTACAAATTTCACAAATTTACTACAGCACCATTCAAACAAAAACGTAATATAGACCAGTCAATTTTTTGAAGCGAATTCGTATATGATAAACAGCTCTTTGCTGATCAAATAAATCTACTCCACTCATACGGCAGTTATACTCTTTTATTAAAGTTGGCTGAATAATATTAATTTTCTTTTTTTGTGTATAATTCCAGCATTGCCAAGTAGTAGTTGTTTTAACAATATCATCACTTGAACAATTTGTAGCCATTGTTACCTTATTATTATCGTTCCAACGAATAATAGTAATATTGTTGGATATTAAAGCTTCATAGCTACTTCTTGGAGTTTTTTTCATCTCAGTAAATGAAGTCTTTTTAATTTGATCATTTCTCATAGTTCCAACAATTGTTTGATTTTTTTCAGAAAAGTCTTCTAATACTTTTAAAGAATTCAAATAGTTATCTTAATAGACTGTGCTATTAGTTTGTAGAATATTCTCGCATAACTTTTTGTGACACTCATTTCCAGAGGTTCATTTGGATTCGAATCCCCTTTTCCAATATATAAACTAAAACTTAGCAAATATCAATCAGTTGTGGTCAAGCACCAAAATTTAAAACCATATCGGAATGGTTTTCCACGAATAAACTGTTTTATTCAATGGTTTCCAAAATATGGCTCCATACCTTCATCTAGTGAAAAATATTTAGGAAAAGGTCAGCGACCAATGGTGTTTACTCTTGTAAATTCTTCTTCATCACCATCATCACAATCAGTAATGTCTCCTTGTTCAGGTGGAAATATTTTTAGATTAATAGCATCACAGTTATTTATATTTGCTATTACATTCTCATCCCTTTCTTCATCAAGATTTTCCAACCAAGAAAGAACTTGTTCAGTTGTAGGTACACTTAAAATATTAATAAAATTACAATGTATTTGTTATTTTTTAATTCGATAGAAACATATAATATATATACGCTCAGCGTATGATATTTCATACACTAATTTTTATTATTTTATTAATCTTACTCAAACTTTACAAAATATTTAATGATAACACAAAATCATTAAAATGATAATTTTATTTGATATAACTGCCATTTACATTTGAAAAAGTATAATAAATGCAAAAACTAAATAATAATTTACTTATCCAAACGAGATTTTTCTAAAATGTAATGACACTATACTTAAAAATTCTTAAAATCATAAATAATGCGGCTTCATTCCGTTACTATGGAAACGTAATAAAAAGATTATAACATGACTGAAAAAATTACGGCTAACGAAAGTTTTAATATCAACCGTTACATTTTAAAGAGTTTTAAAACAGGTTTTATCACGTATGATATATCATACGCGGGTCGTTGATGGGTTAAATCAATTATTTTTATTATTATTATTTTACGCTACTGACTGAGTCACAGTTCTATAAAAAGAATATTAATAAAAAATTTTATTTCCAATTTATTTATAAAAATTGAAAAAAAAAAAAATAATAATTCTTATTTATACCACAATTCAGATCCATACTTTGCACACCATTACTATTAAACGTTATCTCGGCTGAAATTGAGATTCAATCAACGAATGTAAATACTTCTTTTTTTTTTTTTATAATTAAAAAAAAAAATACGTGACAGACATTTTATTTTGCAAAATTAATCAATTAAAATTTGCGTATTCAAATAATGTTTATTCATATTTTGTTGTAATGTAAATTTAAAAATTAATTAGTCCTGATATTTTTTTTTCTACAAAATATTATACAGTATATAATATTATTATAACTATATTATAAAACTTAAAGTAAATTTAATTGGATAAAGTAAATTTTTAATAAAAAATTTATATATCTATATTATTACCAAAGGTTGGTAAAAATGAATGAAATAAAATTTAAATTTCAGAACTTAGTATTTAAGAAAAAGGATTTGATTTTTATTAAAAATATGAAAAAAAAAAAATATCTGGAACAAATTGCATACTTATTAGCTATAAAATTATTTTTTGTATGAAACAGAATTAAAGAAACTTTTTTTTTTTTTGCTAAAGGAGGTGGGAATCTTCCAAAGACACCAAGAATTTCCCCTTTGGAATTGTCAGATTCTTACTGACTAAACCCATCTTCCCCTTTAGCCAACATAATGGGATGAAGCTCTTACCTGCAATATATTGGTTAGGGAGTAGTGATATGGCTAGGCAGTAGGGCTTTAAAACTGAAGATAATGTATTGATTTTTTACAGTTTTTCTTACATAAAATATCTATGAAAATTTAAAAAATGTTGATGTCTGTCACAGTACTCTATACGGTATTTATTGTCTTTTGTAAAATAAAAGCTTTGAAAAACCTTTGATTTTAGATTCTGTCGTGTTTATAGGTAGGTAGGTATGGTGGTGACCTTCACGATGCTGCTTGAAGGCCTCAATTAGCACTAGATTGCGCCATTTTGATACCACTGCACTAATGTGACCCGTGTTTTTAGATTGTTTGCGGTTTTATATCTAACCCGAGCGGTTTAGATACAAGATCAGTTCTTTGATTTTGTGTTTAGAAAGCTCGCTGAGGTTGTGGAAGAACGGCTTGCCGAGTGATAGACGTCTGGCTCCAGCTAGGGCCGGACATTTGCAAAGAAAGTGTTCTAGATTCTCACTTTCGTTTCCTTCTTTGCAGCTCCTGCATGAGGTGTTGTGTGGGAGTCCTAATTTGGCCGCATGCGTGCCCACTGGCCAGTGGCCTGTGATGATTGCTACTAGTCTGGCTATGTCTATGCGGGATTTGGATATCAACTCGATTGATCTCCTTTTGTTGTATGTGGGCCACAATGTTCTAGATATGGTGCAATTGCTCAGATTGCTCCACCTATTTTGTGATTTCGCTATATACAAAGAAAGGATCCGTTCCTTGACGGTACTGATTGGGCAACTAACTCTCCGGTAACTTTCCGGGAGTTAGTGTTCTGAGTAGCTCCTTTCTTTGCTAGTTCGTCAGCTTTTTCATTTCCTTCAATATTGCTATGCCCAGGCACCCACCCATAAGAAGGTTATGTTTAACCTTTCGCTTGTTAGGGCAATTTCCTCTTGGTACTGTCTAACAAGCTTAGAGGTCGTGTTTATATTCTAAGAAAATGTATTTTCTCATATTAATAAATTTTTTAAATTACGCAATATTTAAACTTACTAATAGTAATAGTTTAAAATTCAAAGTTAAGACAAATTTTTTTTTCTTTTTATACTCGTATGCTATAATAAATTCCCCATTATGTTTGTTACACCTTAAAAAACACGCAATAGATATGGAAAATAATATATTTTTCGTCATGGTCGATTTTTAAGTTGATTCAGCTGTGTACATGTCTTTCTGTACACACGATAATTCAAAAAACAATGGGGCTATGATTCTAAAATATTTATTATTTCATTTTTATATAAATGCCAGTTTCACTACTGAAATTGAACAAAGAAATTGAATGGATTGGTGTAGCTGTTATACAACTACTTTTGTTATATGAGGAAAACTCAGTATCTTTATAAGATGGTAATTAATATTTTGTCAAAAAAAGTTAAGTTTTATGACAACGATTTCTGCAAAATTTCTCTGCACTACAATTTCGGGTAGCTGCAAAATTTATATGCTCATATATTGCTACTTAATAAAAGGTAGCCATCTGAAATTTAATAAAGGATGATCAAATCTCAACTCTTTTCTCGGAAATTAAGAAAGTATCCTTAAAAAGTTAAATATTTATTTGTTGTTAAGTATTTTTTTTTTTTTTTTGGTTGCTCTACCACATACAATGTGATGAGGAAAAAAATTAACCTTAATTAACCTTTCATTCAAATGTGGTTGCGATAAAAGTATTAAATTATATGATTATGTTTTATAAAATATGTTGATCTAACAGAAGTTTGAACCCGAAAGGTGAAGACCAACTTATGAAATACGTTATTAGTTAGATTATTTAGAACTACGGTAGTTTCAAAACTATTAAGATAAAAAATTTAATTAAAACGAATTTTTTTTTTCTAGTAAATTTTTAAAATATTTCAGTTTTATTTCTTTTGATTTCATTTCATTTTAATCTGTTAAATTTTATTAAAATAATTATTTTAAATAAAGAAAAATAAATTTAATTTATATAATTTGTTTTTGTTTAATATTCGATATGTTTTTTACGAAATTTTACATCTAAACTTCTAATTAAATTCCCTAATTTAATATATTCTTTTTCTTTTTTTGTTTTTAATTTTAAGTACTTTTTCTTGAAATATTATACTATTATTTTATAAATGTGATGTAAAAATATAAGTATTTATATATAAGTAATAAGTATCCATATGTATATGTATATGTATATATATGTCAAACGTCAATATCAATTGGATTTTCTATATAATCTAATTAATTGGTACATATTTGTATATATATTATATAATTTAATTAATATTTTAATTTTAAATTATTTATTACTACAATAAGTAAATGTTTATAATGTTTCCAATACTATAAAATAATTTTTTTTTTAACACATACAAAGTAAATATATAATTAACATATAAAAAAAAAAAAAAAAACAACAAAAAAATTTTGACAAATACTCTTACCTTCGGTTTACACGGTTTTAATTTAGAAAATTTTTTTACATTTGTAAAAAAAAATCTTGTTTAAGGATATAAAAGGATAATAAGAAACTAATTTTTTATTGGTTTTTTTTTTAAATTCGTTTTCCTGTTTTTTTTTTTTTTTTATCTAAAATTTTAATTTTTATATGGTGTACTTTATATTAATTTTAATCATATTTTAATTAATTTCTACCATGTAAAATAAGGGACTTAAGTATATACATTTTTATATAAATGTTTTTTCTTGTTTTATTTTGCCAGAAAAATCACTATATTTTTTTTTTTTTTTTTGTTAATTTAAGAATGTTTTAAGTAACTTGTCTTAAAAATTAATCCAAACTTAACTATCATTGTGAACTTAACTATTATTGTATTTCTACAGTGAATAAATAAAAAAAGAAATAAAAGTTTTGGATAACTTATTGTTGAGTTTAAAAATTTCACGTATAATTAATTTTTTTTTTTTTTTTTTTTTTTTTTTGAAAAAGTTAACTATTTTCTATTTTATTATTTATATGACATTTAAGTAAATTGAATTTATTATAAATAATTTAAAAAAAAAAAAAAAAATTTTTTTAGTAAGTTTTACAGTATAAAAAAAAAAAAATAATAATTACATTTCTTTTATGCTCTCAGTTAATTTAATTTCTTTTTTTTTTTTTTTTTTACCAGAAAAAGAAAAAAAATGTGTTGGCATGCAGAGTTTTTATTAACTTCATGCCTTTTTTGTCAGTTAATCTTTAAACTTTTGCTTTTCATAAAATTATTATTATTAAAAAAAAAAGAACCAAAATAGAGAGACAATTAGAAAAAAAAAACTATAAATAACATTAACATTTTCTTTTTATGCTACAATACCAGCTTGTTCATAGAAATCAGGTTCATCATCTGCTTCAATTTTAGCTTGAGTTCCATCCAGCTGTGCAAAATAAAAATAAAAAAAAAATTAAATGATTTATTTATTAATAATTATCAATTTGATTAAAGAAATTTATATAAAAATTTACTTACTGCATTGATTTCCTTTAGAGTGTAAAATCTTGACAATTGAAATCGTAATGGAATCATTAATATTAAAAAGAATGGAAATGCTAATGATATTATGGATGATTTAACAATCCATAATGTTGTTAAACAAAATATTTGAATTGTTGTAAATGCATGCATTTTCCATGTTGGAAGTCTTTTAACATATGGTGTTGGTGGATGATGTTTTGTTGGCATAAAATACAATGTTATTCTAATAAAATAATAAAAAATTTAAATTTTTATATTCAAAGTTTTACATTTTAGTAAAATAAAAAAAAAATTTTTTTAAATTAAATTAAATTATCACCTTTCAAATAATTGTACACCAGTCATAGAAGCTATACCCATATACAAGAAAACACCAAATAATACAGCCATTGGAATAAGCCTTAAAAGTGGTGTCATCAATACTGATAAACCAACCATTATTGAAACAAATAAACCTGATACTCTTTGTTCTTTAACATCTATAATACGAGGTGATTCACCGGGTGCATGTGTTCTAAAAAAAATTTTCAAATTATTATTATCTATCTTAAATAATAAATTCAAAGTAAAAATGTATATATATATATATATGTATTTTACCTTGACATAATTGTAACAGCTGAAACATGCGCTACTGAACGAACAGTTGCTGCACAATGCCATGGCATTCCTAATGCTCCACAAATAGAATTTAAAAAACATAATAAAACAATATCAAAATGTAATCCTGAACCTTTTTTTAAACCACGTTCTGGTTTATCAACAATTAGCTCAGATATATGAGTTTCCATAAATATTAAAATGTATACTAAAATAGCTGGAATGATAGCTAGAAATGGTATATATTCATTTACTCCATCTATAGAAACTAACCAATCACGTCCAGGTAAACTTGGTGTTAATCCTTCTGGTACAGTTAATTTCTCAGTATACACACCTTTAATCAAATAATCAACACCAACAAATAATGCAATCGCTATTGGAACACCAAAATCACCTAACGCACGTCTAGCATTACGTCCTAAGAAATGAGAATTTCGAAATAATTTTAAATAATAAGCAACAGCAAATGTTCCCAATGTTAAAAATGTACAAAATAATGCCGTGTTTGGTTGATTTCTTGGTCGATTTTCACGATCATTATCCATCAATGGAATATTTGATATGTTGCTAGTAATATTATGTAAAATATTTGTAACATTTAATGGTAATTCAGTAAAATTTCCAAATGATGTATCATCATAATCATCTACAAAATTACCAATAAGTGCTTCAGCTGATGGTAATAATTCACTTGTTCTTGAATAACTGCTAGCCGATAACGGATGTCTCTGATATATAATAACTAATTTCATAAAAGTTTCCACAATATAAATTAATGTTATTAAAGCTGAGAATATTTCTTGTGTGAATCGTGTTAATAATCTAACATAAACACTTCCTTCAAATGCCGAAACTGTTAATCCTATTATTATTAACCATATACCAATATAAAAACGTACTGAAAGAAATTCAACATTTTGTGATTGACAAAATTGAAATAATGCCTCATCAAATAATAATAATGGTCCAGTTGTTCCTATTATAACTAATGGTTGGCCAGCGAATGTATGAAAAATACAACCAACAATTGAACATGCTAATAAAGTTTCAGAGATTCCGATACGATTATGAGTTTTTTCTGACATTAAACCACCAAATGTAATGGCAGTTGATAAATTAGCAAAAAACATAAAAGTTGCAGCTGCTAATGTTTCTGTATTCAAACCATCTAAAATATCACTTTTATACATTGGATATCTTCTTTTAATATCATTCAGTAAACCGCCCCATAATCTGTTTGTTTTTTCTAATGGTCCTTTTCTTGGTTTTTTCTTTTCTTCTGGTTCTTTTCCTTCTGATTTTAATAATCTAATAGCTTCTTCTTCAATTTCTTTTTGTTTAATTTTATCCTTAAAATTTATAACATACAAGATTAAAATTTATTTTTTTTTTCTTTAATCAAAATTGATTTACCTGCATTAGTAATGCTTTAGCTTTTCTTGTTTTAATCCAATCACGTTTAGCTTTTAATTCTTCAAATGGTAACAAATCATTACGATCCCAATTACCTGGTGGCAAAACAATTGAGTCATCCAAAAATTCATTAATAGCAGATAATAATTCTTTTCGGTCATCTGCTTTATATGCAATATCATGAAAATGTTCATTTGCCATAAGTGTAGCTATTGAACGACCAACTTCGTGATAATCTAAATCCATTAATTTTGGTCCCATTAATATAAACATAAAACGAACTGGTATTGGTACTTCTGTTATTGATGGCATTAATATACCTTCACCTAAACGTATAAATGCAATTGTTGGTTTCTCTAAAAATTCTACAGAACCAACCTAAAATTGAAATTTAATCAATTATTAATCAAAAAAAAAAACCTATATTAAAGATATATAAATCAGTTAACTGATAATTTTTTTTTTTTTTAAATATTTCTTACCAATACTGTTGTTGCTTCAGCGCCTTGTGGTATTCTACGAAATATTGTATCATTCATTAATTTTTTTAAATCCTCTTGAGATGATGAATAAATACTGAAATCATCATTTTTATGATCAACTCTAAGATCATTTTTACTACGATTTCCATTGATTTCATTTGATGGTAAAATTCTTGGTCTTTTATCATCTGTATTGAGACTTTGTGAATTTAAAGTCTTATAAAAAAAAAACAAATAATAATAAAATATATGTGTGTTAATACAAAATATGCAAATAAATAGAAATTTTAAAATTCCAGAGTTTGATTTCCTTTTTTTTTTTCATTCTTTTCTTTATAGTTGTCTTTAGGTCTTTAGAGACCAATTTCTAATTACAAGTTTCCAAGTAAAGTAATTTTGAAAACGAAAACCACAAATCAAAAGATTTTCACACAATTAGACGAGTAAACATTTGAATACAAATATTTTATATGATATTTTAATAATCCTCGTAAAAAGGGCAATATTTAAAAAGGTAAGATTTTGATTTAAGAAGATCCTTTGAAAAAAATGAAGGGATAGAAGAGCTGAACAGTATATACAGGGTAAAAAAAAAAAAAGAAAAATATTGAAGAATACGCGGAAAAAAAAGATGAATGATAAGATAATTCTATAATTAACACGAGAAATTGTGTCCCATTAATAGTTCCTATAGATAAAAAAAAAACATTAATTGTGTTTGTAATTAATTATTTTTCATCATTAAACTGACTGGAAAATTCAAAAGCTGCTAACAAGAAATAAAAAATTAAAAAAATAAAATGGCCAATAAAAAATGAAGAAATTAAAATTAATGAATTTTGTACTTTTTGTTTTTGTTTTTTTTTTTATTAATACTCCAAGTTCCGATCCCCTTAATTCAAAAACTTTTTATACTTTATATTATTTTATTTATTTAATGAAAGCTTTGGCCCATAACGTCGGCATCATCTTTTCAATTTCAATATCAAATTACGAAATGGAAACTTCCCTATTTGTTATTTTTTTGCTTTTTTTTGTTATGTTTAAAAATTTAATTTATTTAAATTAAACAAGAAGGAATTATTATTAATAAATAGATTTTAATTAAAAATAAACTCTTGTTTATTTTTTAAATTGTTGAATTTATTTAAAAAAGAATAAATATTGAGAAAATGTGATTTATTTTTAAATTAAATAAATAATAAAATCCATCATTATTAAGATTAATGACTTCATAAACAAAATGTTAAGAAACTTAGAATTTTAATGTTAGAAAAGATTGGTATGATATTGGAAGATTAAAAAAAAAATACTTATTTAATTTTCTTTGTTTACATAAATAAAGATTGTTTATATTTTGAATAAAATTTTCTTTTTGTTTTTTTTTTTATTAAAAAATATAAAATCAATAAAACTTTATTTTAATTTTTTTGTTCTTCCATTTAAAAAATGGTGAAAGTTTCGGAATTACTCAGAGATTAAAAGAGAGAAGCATATAAGCTATATCATTTAAAAGATTAAATACTTTATAGTAAAAATAAATATTGAAGATTTCTAAATATTACGTAGGAGCGTCCATGTGAGATGTCAAAATACATGTTTCTGTAATAGAATGATACTTCATGACCTTTTGCGCTCGCGAGTGTTCTCTCTCTATATAAATATTACTTGTGTATATCCCTCTTAATGGAATGTTTTTTCACAGTTTTTGTCATTTGAGAATGCCCATTGTATATAGCGATATATTTAAACCCTCATTGTGCTCAAGTTTTTAATTCTCTTTTACAAAAACTAAGAGTCTCAATCCAATATTACTACTAATTAGGAAATACAATCTTTTTCATCTAATTTAATAAAATTTCAATGCTTCATATATACAATGAAATTTACAGAAATTGTCTAAAATTTTAATATTTTTTATGTAAATTTACCTGTAAACTGATAGTGCTACAATTCTTTTTCTTATGAAAAGAAAATCCATGCGGTAAATGATGTTCATTTACATGACGATGTTTTAATAATAATGCACGCATAACAATTGCCTTATCATCAGCTGTAATTAAATCAGCAATTACCATCTACAAAAAAAAAAAAACAAAAGTCAAATTAAAAAAGTTATTGAATAATTTGAAAAATTAAAAATTAAAATTCTTTTAATTAATAATAATAACCTGTTCTACAACACGATATGCAACACCAGGTAAATCTCTTTCTTCTAAATCCAATAATACAACACCAGTTTCTAAACAACGTCTCAAATTAATTAAAGAATGAAATGACAATGATGCAACATGTGGTCGACCCCAACGATCAGAACCTTCTTCTAAATCTTCTTCATATTTAATCCAACGTGCTGTTTCTTTCCATTCACGATCTTTACCAGAACCACATAATTCATCTAACTGTACGAAAATTTCATGTGGACTATGATCAAAACGTTTTTTAATAATTGGTTCATAAATTTTAAAACCAATACCATCTGGTTGTAAATATGAATGATTTTGTGAATGTTTTTTTAATTTAATTGATGAATGAATTTTTGATCGTCTTAAACCACGTTGATCATCTGAACGATGTGATATTAATTCATTAATATCAGCTTCTTCTAATGTAAAATCTTCTGGTTGTACAGAAACTTTACGTTGTACATGATCACCAGTTGTTGATTCTGATTCTGATACTTTACGTTGTGAACCTTCTTGATGTGATAATTTACGTGTACGATAATACTGATGACGGCTTAAAAATTATTATTATTATATTAAAAATTTGTTAAATTTGTATTTTTTTTTTATATTTACTTACCTCTTTCTTCTTTTTCTCTCTTCAAATCGATCATTTTCTTCACCTACTCCATCTGGAGATGTTGGTTGTTGTTGTTGTTGGTGTAGGGGTTTAAATGAAATATTTGTTTCATATTTTTGATTATTAAATTGTACTCTTCTTTCATCAAATGAACTATCCTGAAATTATTTTAATGCAAAAAAAAAAAAAGAATAAAAAAAAAATCAATATTAATTGTTTTGATTTTTTACCGAATGGTCTCCTGCTGAAAATTCAGCTCTTCTTGATATCAATGGACTATGTTCTTGTGGTTCATCATTTTTATGTTCATCATTACCATGTTCTTGAATTCTTTTACTAATATCATTATTACCACCAATTACTCCAACACCTACTCCTCCTCCTCCTCCTCCACCGCCACCACACCCAACACCACCACCACCACCTTGTTCAAGTGAATAATCATTTATTGGCCATACAGCTGAAGTTGGTGCACTTTCAATAAAAAATTTTTTTCGCTGTTCTAAAAACAATTTTTTTACATTGTGAAAAAGAAAAAAAATATTTAAAAAAAATTTATTTGTATATTTTACGTTCATATGAATGTCCTCCTTCTTCATTTAATGATGACATTGGTATTGGTACATCATTTCTATCTCTTGTTAAATGTGATACATCAAATTTTCCACTATCATTTTGTACATTATAACTTGTTGTTCTTGATAGACTTTTTGATGCCTTATCAAAAACTTTTTCCATTTCCGTATCTAATAGAACATTCTCAGGGTCATCCTGATGATGATTAATAGATCGAACCTAAAACGTTTTTACGTTTTTGTTTTTTTTTTTTTTTTTTTTTGTTGTTATTTCAAAAAATTAATTTTAGAATTTAAAAAAAAAAAAAACACCCCAAAAAAAAAATTGAAAACGAAATAATTAGAACAAATCAAATAACAATAAAATATTATAATAAATGTAAACAATAATAAAAAAAAAAAAAACAAAAAAAAAAATAATGATTTTTGAAAAATAAAATAATTGACATAATACAGAACCGACATAATTGAAGCATCAATTTAATAAAAAAAAAAAAAAGAAAAACATCAATAAAACAATAAAATTTCAAAAAAAAAAAAAAAGAATAAATGAAAAAAAAGAATCTTGAAGATAATTACATAAGTAAACAATAATAATAATTGTATCTTAAATTTATTGGCGCCATTTTTTTGGTATCATTATTACAACATTATAAATTATCTGGAAACTACATGATATCTTTTCAAAAGTATATTTTACTTTTCCCTATACATACATAATGTAGATACAATACATACATATGTATAATATTAATAATATAAACATATATCATCTGTAAGATTCATTCATTTTCAATTTTCTTTTTAAACCATTTCTTTTCCATATTACGTATACTTTCTTCTATACTTTTCTTTTACTTTTATATACATACATACATTTTTCAGTTTAAAGTGATCAGAATTTAATTGTTCAGATCGAACTGTATATAAAATTAATCAGAATAATAATTGTTTTTTTTTTTTTTTTTTTTTTTTTTTTTTTTTTTTTTAAATTGATCTAGTTGTATCCAATTTAATTTAATGATGGCAAAACAAAATATATAGTGTCATTTTTAATTAAGAATTCATTAAAATCAATTGGGGGAAAAAACTATACAACTAAACACGTGATTTTTTAATAAAATGTTTTGTATTAAAAATTAAAAAAAAAAAAAAACGTTTAAAATAATCGTTTTTATAAACAAATTGTTTACATGTTCTAATTCACGTTCACGGACCCTTTAAACATTTTAAATATTATTTCACTTTTCTTCTTACTCCTCTTACTTTAATATTATATACTCGACCATTCTTCTACATTAACAATATTTGCAAAATTGTATAAAAAAAAAAAAAAAACAAAAAAAATATCTTATAAAATTTTCTGTAGAAAAAAACCACAAGCAAAAAAAAAAAAAACAGAACTGATGAAATCATCTTGAAAGGAGGCATTTTAAATTCATTAATTTTAATTAGAGTTTCTTTTGATTTAAAAAAAAAAAAATAAAATGTGCAGTTAAAAACAAATTAAAACTGATCTTGTCCGGTTGTAAACTAGTAATAGTTTAGAAATTTACAATTTATAATTAAATTAAATAAAAAAATTATTAAAATATGAATGAGAATTTTCATTCATTCAAAATTTTTAAATTCCTGGAAATAAACTGCTGAATTAAAAAATTATTTTTTTTTTTTTTCTTATAGTTTTTTAAGAAAAGGCTCTATATATGGATAAACGCTTTGGTTATTTTCTTATGTGTTTGAAGAAATGAGAATTAACCAGTTTTATTTCCTTTTTATAGCGGTATAATAAACTCAAAATCGCCATTTTTTATTAAATTCAGTCTTATTATATCGTTTTGAAGGAGAAAAAAAACGAATCAGACTTATTTCCGTTATTGTGAATTTTCTAAAGAGAGATGTATCTTCTTTTTGAAAAAGTCTTAGAAGAATATTGATAGGGATAATTATAAATACTTCGATATATAAAATATGTATATGTAACTAAATATATATAGGGAGTGATATTATAATTGACTACAAAATCAGGACTATACAGTTTTTTTTGTGCCAGAATATTTACTTGATTATTTTGAATTAGGATGGATTTTACAGTTGGGTTCAAAATTACGCTTTCATTAATTGGATTAGCGTAAATTTTAATACTTTTGTGTAATGAAACAATTTATTATTGGGCATTGCAATTTCAAATATGTCTAATTAAAAGCAAACAATTTTTTTATAATAAAAAAAAAAACAGATTCCATTTTCTTTCCTTTTGAATTTAGCATTATTTCAGTTACAAAACGATAGTAAGCTGAAGTAGAAGAAGTTGCGATTTCCGCTGCATTTCTCTATGAAAAAAGAAATAAAGCCAATTCGATTTTATTTCTTGGGGTATTATTTCAGTGCACCATTTTTTTATTTTAGCTATAGAATTGAATTTTATTCAGATTCAATTTACAAAAAAAAAAAAAATAACATTTTTAAAATTATAGATACATACTTCTGTTATAATTATATTTTCAATTTAATCAAACATCTTAACATGTTGCCTCAAGATTATAGATGGCTGTATTTGTTCACAAGTAAATGAGCTCTAAATTGTCCTCGATATCCCAGTTAAGTACCCCATTTGATTTAATTATTTGAAGAAAGGCATTACAAAACAATAAGTTGCAATACTTATTGTATTCTTATTCTATTTAACAAATTTTAAACATTTGAACAATTATATTATGTAGTTCCTACAGAATTTATGACTAATCATTCATAATTTATGACTAATGACAAGGATCAGTTATCTGATCATTTTTTCTTAAAAGATTAAAGTTTATCAATTTTTTGTCTATAATATAAATTATATGCTAATTATATATATGCTAATTTTTAACATTATGTTAATATTAGCAAATTATTAATCCAACAAGATTTAAAAACTTAAGAATGAAAAAATTATTAAATTTAACTAATGAGACAATATTAAAATAGTTTTTTTTTTTTATTTAATGGCTAAAGAATTTGAGCAGTAATAGGGCCGGTTCTAGAGCCGAGCTAGTAAGACAATGGCCAGTGGCGAATGGGGAATCAAATACTTACAAAAAAAAAAGTTTTAAATCAATCCTTCACAACAAATTAAGTCGAATGCATAAAACTGAGATTTGACTTCAATTAGTTGGTGCGTAAAAACATATTTTTATAAAAAAAAAAAAAAAAGGCGCATTATGATCATAAAATAAAAACGTATTTAAAAACATTTTTTCTTTATTATGAATTTTAACTTAAAAGCCAATTAATTCCAGTTTTAACTTCAAATCCAACTGAACCCAAAAACAAAAATAAACTTATCGCTTGGTTAACGCTGTATTTGCATTATTTTTATCGCAAATAATATTTTGCCGAAATATGAGCCTATTTTTTTCTTTAGTAATAAAGATTGAAAGTTTAATTTAAAAATTAAAAATATTTATTAATAATTGAATAATTCCTATATAACTAAAAAAAAAATGTGTTTAGTTATTCTTTATTTTTTGCTTATTAAAGTGATGCCGCGATTTAGACCTTTGGTCTTGTGAATTACAAATCCTTGAGCCGGTACTGAACATGAATTATGGGGAAAAAATTAGATACGATCAAAAATTAAATTGTGAAAAAAAACTGTGAATTTTAACCATTAATTAACCTTTGAAGATTGAAAAAATTTTATTAGGACTTAAGATTAGGAATTGTAAAACTCGATTTTATATTATAGATCTGAAGTCTGTTAAATGTCTTAAATCTATTTTTATTATATACCATATCATTATATAAAATAAATTGTAAATATTTGGAGTAAATAAAAAAAAAATAAAATATTTCAATAACAAACATATTTATTGATAAAATTATAATTAGTCATTTTTGAAAATAGGTCAGTATCAAATTCACTATAAATCTAAATTTCAGTTATACCTGATTACTTAACAAAAAACAGATATTTTACATTAAATGTACCCATTATTTTAAATGTTAAATTGTTAATTCCAATCAAACACATGTTCATTTTATATTATATCGTAAATTTATATCGTTATACCGTAAAAAAAAAAAATAAATAAATTTATTCGATTACTGAAAAATGATACATTAAATATATTATAATTATTTCTGAAACAAGAAATAATTAATTATTAGACACGTTTCACATAATACTAAATTTTATTGAGCTATTAACAATAAAACAAGTGTAAATTTTTAATTTCAAAAAAAAATAAGAATATAAAAAATAATAGCTTAAAAAAAAACCAAAATTAAACGCATAATATGATAATTGCAGTTGGAATAGTTTATTTATTACTTAAGCTTTAAAAAAAAAAAAAACAGATTCCAAAGATACATTAATCTATTTTTTAACTTATTAATAAAAATATCTAAAGATAGCAATTCATTTTTCTTCTTCTAATTTCTGAAGAATCTGTTTGAAAAGTTTTTATAATGACCTTTTTTCCTCCAGTACTGTTTTAAATGATTTATAAATTATTAGGTTACAATTTTTTACCTTAATTACCCCTTCCATTCTAAAAATTTAAAATTATTATCTTGTAGTATAATGATTATAACGATTTTTTAAAATTTTGTTTAATATTATTTTTTTCAACTCTATTTTTAACAATACAATAAAAATCGTTTCAATTTTTAATTCTTTCTAATGTAATCAATAAAAAAAATCTATAAATATTTAATTAAAAACAAGATTTTTGCTAATAATAAATTTCATTTTTTATATTAAAATATTCCTAAAAATAGAAAACTGTTTTGATAATTTTTATATTTATCAAACTGGTACATTAGCAAAAAAAAAAAAAGGTGTCTTTTATAAATATTATCATCCATTAAAAAAAAAAGTGTGAAAAAAAAGCAAATTTTTAACACAAAAAGATATAATTTATATTCGAATTTGTTTTTTTTTTTAACAGAAAAGCAAAATGAGGCGGCATTAATTTGGGTAAAAATTTAATTTTTTTGATCTAATTATAAGCGTTTAAGAGACCTTTTAATACCAATTTTTTGCTTAAAAAAGCTTATATTTGTAAAATTTAATTGTACGTATTTAAAAATAAAAATGTAAATTACAATAACAGTCTCGGTCGAGGAAGAGCATTGCTCACTAAACGAGGAACAGTGGTTTAAAATCTTACACGGGTCGTAAGATTTTTTAATAGGAAGATTACAGAAAAAAAAATATTCATTTTCATTTACATTCAATATTCAATCAAAATATTCAATCTCCTATGCAACAAATAACAAAATTTGACATATCAAAATGTTATTAAAGATTTTATAAACCACATAAACACAAATTTTTTTTTTTTTTTAATTTATTTATTTATTTAATTATAACTAAACTTAAAAAACAATTACAAAAAAAAATGGTTATATTTCTCAAATTAATTATTAGCTTTAAATTTTTTTTTTCGCTAATCTTAATCTAGTCTTAAATGAAATTATTAAAAGTAAGTCATTTTTGAATATTTATTTAACAACAGAAGTTTTTTGCTTTTTGCTTGTTTTTTCTTCGAAAGTCATATAAAAAACCAAGGTTTTTTCAAAAATTTTCTCAGTATAATTAAAATTTAATCCTAATAAAACAACCTTAACCTAATCCCCTTATCCACCCCTTTTTTCTTTATGGGTTTTTTCCGAACTGTTAAATATTCGGGAAAAACCAACAAAGAAAAAATTATTTCTAAAACTAAAATAAAAAAAAAATTAAAAATTTTTTTTTTTTTATATTTATGTACACTAATAAGTATCTTCTAACCACCAATAAATTCTATTTAATGCTTTATCCCTATCCGGTATATATATATACGTCATATTTTATATTGATAGAAATATCATCGTTAGAATCATAACTAATTTTTTTACACGTAGCCCTTCTATTATTTTTAACATCCGTAAATACATTGCAAATAATTAATTTTATGCCTGAAAATATGCAATTGAATTTATTTAAAAAATTTTATTTACTTGGAAATCATTTTTTTATGTTTTTGGGGTTTTTTCAAACAATTTAAACAATTTCAAGAATTCTATAAAACATTCATAAATGCAGTATACAAAAAAATTGTACAATTTTATTAATTCTACAATATCCCTTATGTCAAACCCTTGGTACAAATGTAAAAATTTTTAGTTTAAAACGTTAAAACGTTCAAACGTTATATCTCCCAATTGTTAAAACGTTATATCTCCCACATTTTTTAAAATGCACATGTGTAACTTCGAGATATCTTCAATTAAAGTGTTATGAATCAAAGACATGCTAAAAATATATATAGTTTGGTGGAGACAATTAGAATTTAGGGGACTTAAACGATGTCAACTACGTTGCTTTGCTTTGCTTAATATTGATTTGATTGCAATGCTTCTCAAAATTAAAATTTTTTTTTTAATTTTTCATTTATTTTGTATTCTTTTTATTCTTTTCTTATTTAAATTAAATTATGAAATATTTTGTTATAGTTAATTTATGAATTAAAGTTATAAGAAAACAAAAATATTACAAAATGTATGAAAAGCATTATTGGTACGTGGGTAAATGTATACCAAGCGTTTGATTAAAGGATGGTTCAACACGGGTTTGACATAAGGGATATAAAAACTTTACAGTAGATACTAAATTAAAAGTCTTGGAAAATATTTGATTTTACAATTAAATTATAAAATAAACGCATTGAAAAAGTTTTCACAAATTTCCATACAAAATTAATTTTTCCATACAAAAATAATTTTTTTTTTTTGCTTACATCAAAAGTAAAAAATTAAAAAACCAAAAAATTTCAAAAATAAATTTAAAAAGAATTTTAAACTTGAAATAATATCTATATACATATAATATAATCATTATTCATTATCCTTTTCTTTCTGACATTCTAATTTTCAAGAACAAAACAAAACAAAAACATAAAAAACAGAATAAAAAATCAATATAGTAAAAATGACTTATTTAATATTTAAATAATTGATATTTGTTTTTCGTTTTTTAAGTCTATAAAATTTCCATATTTTCATTTTGCACAAAATTGCATAACTTGAAAAACTTACAAAAAAAAACAAAAATTTTTAAAAAAATACGAAAACAAAAAACAAAAATCATTTAATTTTCTATTGAAATTTTTTTTTTTTTTTTTTTTTACTTATCATCAGTTCTTCACGAACAAAGCAAAAAGCAAAAAAGAAAAAAAATCGATTCAAATATAATTTGTTTTTTTTTTTGTTTTTTATTTGAATTTTTCCAAGAATCTTAAAATTTTTCACAAAGGGTATGAAGAGTGAAAATTCAATTTTATTTCCAACAGAAACAAAAAAAAAAAAGCAAAGCAACAAATTAAAAGAGGGATAGAAGAGGGAAAAAGAAAAATAGTAAAACCTCTATATGCAATTGTTATGTAAAAGCATTTTCATTTTTTAATAGGACCAGTGGTAGCAAAATTATTTTCCATTAATCACACAAACAATTCTTATTATTTTCATTATAAAGAAATAAAAAAAAACAATTTCATTTCGTTACGATAATTTGAAAACTTTAAGAACCACTGTTATGTTGTATGCAAATATTATTAAAAAACTATTGAGTCATATTTTTAAATGTGATAGTACAAAAATATATAAATTGAATAGAACAATTTCGTTTTATTTTCCTTCTTCTATATATTTTATTAGTGTGTGTGTGTGTATACGAGTATTATGTGTACATATATTTTAGTATATAGGTATTATATTTTCAATTAAAAATGAATGTATTGTATATATAATAAAAATGCAAAACAGGATTTTATTATATGTGATACAAAAAAAAAAAAAAACATTTCAGGGGCATATTTAAGTATTTTAAAAAAATAAAAGGAAAAAAAAAAATACATAATTTAGTCCTTGAGTGTGTGTGGGAAATAAAATAATGGATTCTGTGGTGAAAAAAAAAAAAAAAGAAAATTCTTTCTATTTTTATTTAAAAAAGATTTAAATAAAATCCAGTTGAATAAAAAGTGAATATTATCAACTTTCTTTTTTTTTGTTTTTTTTTTGTTTAACATTTTAATGTGTTGTCGAGTGTTTTCATTCAGAGAAAATTTATGATCTGAATTGGAAAATTAATTGTTTATATCTTGTTTGTACATATATGATTATATGGTTTTTAAGTTTTTTTTTTTTTTTCATTTTTAATTTCAACTATAAATTTTATAAAATATTAAATTCAATTATAAGTCTTAATAATTCCTATTGAAAATTATTTCTTTATAATTAAATTTTATCAATTAAGTCATTATATTTTAATATTGATTCTTAAATTTGGCTTTAAAATTTAATACTAAAACGTTTTAAACATTCCATTAATATTAGTTAGTAGATATTATAATCTTTAAAATTATACTCAGTATTATAATAAAGATTGACTGTTTTCAAGATCATTAACTTAATAGATACTTAACACCTACTAGGTATTAAAATTCGGCAATTTTAATTATTTCGACTGAGTTTTATGTATAGTTTTTATAAAGCTTCAAAAATTTTTAATAACTACAATTCCAATTATATATATATATATATATATTTTTTAAATTGAATGAAAATGAACATAAGAATTCAAGCTTTGTAAAATAAAAAACGAAGAATATAACAAAAGTTAAAAAATATCCAAGAAATAATAAACTTTATTCCATGTGCTCCTTTATCATTTTAACACAACATCTGAAGTCTAGCCTCATTTTTTACTGAGTGCTACTCAAAAATTTGGATACTAAAACTAAATTAATCCCTAGATCCAATTTAAGTATATTAAATTTAATCTTAAAACAAAATATCTTCTATTAACCGCAAATAACGTAATTTAGGGCTAAATGATTTAATAAATCATTTGATAAAAAAACAAAATAGTTAAAATCTATCTTTAACAAAACAGAAAAAAAAAAAATAAAGAAAAGGGTTTAGTTTTAAAAATAAATAGAAAATTCAAAAGAAAAATGATTTTAAACTGTTATTAAATATCCTTTAAAAAAGATATCCTTGTTTTTTTTTTTTTTTTTTTTTTTGTTATAAATTTCAGTATAAATTTTCCATTTATTTTCTTTAATGATAATTTAATCCAAGAGGTCTACCATTTTCCATTTATGTTTTTGGCTGTGATTTTTTGGGTTTTAAATACTAATAAAAAGTTTTGAAGAAAAACCAACCATTTTTTCACACAAAAATTCACCTCTAAGAAAATGAAAACCATATTATATATAAAAATCAAAATATAAAAAAAGCAAAAAAAAAAACAAAAAAAATTATGACATTAAACAGATTTAATGAACGGTTAAAATCCTCAGGTGAATTTAATTCGTTTTTACCTTCAGGAATTTCAACGAAAACCTAATATACATAATAATATTTTTCTATATATATTAAAAAAAATATATATAAGAAAGAACACAAAAACAAAAATAAAATTAATAAACAAGGGGATTTGAACTAAGCTCAGGGACAAAGAAAAATTATACTCTTGGCAGAAAAATTACGTTAGAAAAGAAAAAAAATAAATAAATAAAACAAAACAAAACAAATATAACAAAAAAAAATATACAAATTTACGAATTAAAGAGCTCTAACAAATAAACAAACAATGGTTTTGTAATTAATATAAAACATACATATATAATATATATACTTAGGATTTTCTTTCATAAATAAATGCAAAGAAATCTGAAATTTTCTATTATATATTTTATTAGGATTCAACGAGTTGTTCAAGTTTAGTTCTTTTAGTATATACATATATATATATGGTAGAATGGATCAACAAATAACAACTTAGCGTTTGGGTTTTTGAAATGAATTGTCTTGATATCGCGTTTTGTAAAATTAAAAGGATAATTTGTTAAAAATAACGATAAAAGAAAATTTATATATATATATATATATATACATTTTTTTTTTATGATTTTCTTTTCGAATCTATAACAGCCACAAACAACAACAAAATTTTATTTTAAAATTATTCAAAGAACCTGATTCTAGTTAAAAAAAAATATCATTTCTAATCAGTAATTAGTATCACGTGTTATAAATGTTTTTTTATCCCTTTACTTTTTATAAAGTTATTTTAATTAATAAGATTCTTTTTGCAAAATATGTAATGAGAAATGTCAAAAAAGAAAAAAGTTACTATACCTATTTGATTAATTGTTTCAATTATTTTAATGGAAATGAAAGAATATTTTATATAAAAATTTATATTTATACTCGTATTAATGGGAATCACTAAACAAAATTAAAAATTAGTACTATTTATAAACACATAGTTTGTTTGTGCGGTTTAATAATTTTTATTAAATATATGTATAGATTTTTATTATTTTGCTTTTAACTTAATAACTTTATTAAACCTCAAAATTATTTATTATGTATATATGTACAATTTAATTGATGTTTTTATTCATATATTTCAGAAGACATTCATTCATTAATTTTTTTCCGTGGAAAATTTATTTTCAGATGAACATTATTAAAATATAGCATAGTTGTAGGCGTTTTTTCTTATTTAAAATTCTTTTGAATGAGGAACTAGAAGAGAACTAACAAAGAATTTGATAATTTAATATAATGCTTTGTATAAATTTAAATTTTATTTAAATTAATTAAATCTTTTAAAATAAATATTTTCTGAGAAATTTGAAAAATATTTAAAATATAGAATTGAAAAGACATTAAATTCTATTCAATTGATTAGATTTATTTTATACTTTTTTTAATTTTTTTTTTTAACTGTTTGATTAGATTTTATAATTAAATTTATAATAATAATTTCGAATTTCGAAAAAATCTTATTTTAAAGTTATATATGTACATTAACTTCATCAGAAAATTAATATTATTTATACTTTTAAACATTTATTAAATTAATTCAATTTGACTGATGATGGTATATTAAAAATTCAAGGTTTAATCCCATCCAATCCCATCTGATGCTATCGATTATTTATTATTATTGTTATATTTTTTTTTTGTTTTCATATATTTTATAAAATTATGATAATTGTTTACGATCAAGATATTTTTTTGTATATACATACTCATATACATAATATATAAATGATAAAATTTTATGGAGAAAGTAATTAATTTAATTTTCTTTTTTTCTTTTATTTTACTTTCAGGTAATTTTTAAAAATTTTTGGAAGATTTTATTGCAATAAAGATAATCAACAACTTAAAAGTTAGTATATTAAATAAAATTTTAGTATAAATCCTGTTTATATAAATTTATAATGTATTTCAAATATATTTTAAACATATTAGAATAATATGTTTAGTAAAGCAGAAAAAAAGGATAATCAGTAAATTTTTCAGATATACAATAAGACCTTGTCCGTGAGAAAGGAATTTTTACGATTTTTGAGAAAAACTTTAAAACATATTGACTAATGAATAAGTGCGCCCATCTAGAAGAGCTTCAAGTTTGCAATTTTTTTTTTGCGACAAGCGAACGATTTCGTACAATTAATCTTTATGTAAAATTTATGTATATAAGTAAAATTAGGACTGACTATAAAATACTTTTCTTTATTTTAAAGTTATTACTAAACTTTCTTTTAATTGTAATTGTCCTAGAATTTTTTCTTTTTGAGCTAACTTTTCTTTTTCAGAAAATCAAAATTGCATCGCATTCGCATATTTCTATGACCATCTGCACACTGTCTACGTGAAAATTGCAAATTTCAGATAAACCAATTATTTCTATGACCACTTGCACACTATATTTGCCTAATGGAGGCTGTAAATGGAATTTATTGAAAAATAATTGAAATAAAAATTGTTTTTCTTTTATTTCTCATTAAGAACTCACCAGAAAATTATAATTAAAATATAATATGGTATTTTAAGATTTTTTTGTGTATACACACTTGATATATTTATTTAATTACTTTTTTTTTTATATTCATTTATTAAACTCTCATTTAATAATTAGTAATTAGACTGATTATGAAAGAAACACTATTTGAATAAAATTTGATATGAAGAATACTATATTGAAACATACACTTTTTAAAAAATACAATTGGAATTTATTAATCATTAAAAGGAAAAAAAATAACCATCTATTTCAACAGCTGTTACATTTAAAGTTTATAGTCAAATAAAGACTTAATAATAATGCACATATATATATAAAATATATTTTTTACGATGATTTACTTCCTTCATTACATATCACAAAAAGTATTTTAATTCAAATATAAAATGATTCACTATACAAATTATTATTTCTATGTATTTTACCGTCTTCTAGCTTAATGACACTTGACATTATATACTTTGTAAGAGAAATTATGTGATTGCTACAATTTACAAATAACAAATTTCAATTTAACAATTAAATGGAAGAAGGAATTTATCACAAAAATTTTTCATATACATATTTAAAATTAATATTAGTTTATTATCTAATTTATTATGAATATAAAGATGACAGATACTGTTACAATCAAACGCAATTGCTGTCAAAAAAAAAAATTTAAAATGTAGTTGTACGGAAGATACTACAATTATAACGTATATTTCGTGACATTTGCAAAAAACTTTAATATTTTAAATACGCTTTGAAATGTCAAATGTGTTGTTGTTGTCATATTTGTCAGTTCAATCAGTCATTATTTGAGTTTTTTTCTTCAATTATTTGTTTTTTCTTTTTTTTGGTCAAAGAAAATGAATTTCATAAAGAAATTAACTTTGAAGAAGTGAAAAACAATCCGGTATTATACTACCGAACGTTTGTATAAGTATACTACTCAGAATACTTATACAAACTTCATAAACAAAACTAATCTTAACAGAAAGATAAGTAAAAAAAAAAAAACGTTCTAATTTATGGCAACAATTTTTTTATACGGTTCAAATCGGCCTAAATGGGCGTAAAAATTTTTTTTTAATTATATCTGTACAGTAAAGTAAAATACAAATGAACAACTACATACAATAATAAATAAAAATAAAACCTAACTTTTATTATACCCTCCTTATAAACCATAATCTAATTACAATAAATAACACTATAACACTATATTTTGACTTATGGTTTTGTTTACTACATATTTCCTTTTTTTTTTTTGTTTTATAAATAACTTCAAGTGCTTGATAATATGTCCTTGATAAATAACACAAATAAACAAAAAAAAAAAAAAATTAAATAAATAAAAATAAATAAAAATAATTAAATAAAAACAAATTATATATTGAACGGAATTCAAAATAGTTTCGAATAAAAATAATATTAGAAAGGAGACGATAGCAATAATTATAAATATTAAAATTTATCTTTCAGATAAAAATTCAATCATTAAATTTTATTTTAATAAACACTTAACTCTTCATTATACATTTTAAATAAGTCCGTGGAAACAAAATGGTAACAAATAAAGTTAATATTATTCTTCAATTATACCATAATATTCAAAATCTAAAAAAAAAAAAGCTTTAAATAATGTATTAGATACTTATTTTTATAGTATCCTTGTAGAAATAATTTATTCCGATAAACTCCTTTATATATACATTAAAAATTATGAAAATTTTATTAAACATAACCAGTAAACACAATCAATAATCCTTTTTTTGTTTTTATATATTTGAATATACGTTTTAAAAATTGATTGAATATCAGAATAATTACATTGGATAACATATAGAAAGAAAAGTTGTACCATTGCTTAGAGGATAATAAAGAATTATTATATTTTCAGTATTAGTTTATATAAAATATTTCTTTCTATTATTTTAGATACAATAAAAATATTATTTAATTTATAAACCGGTAATATTTATATTGTTTCCGAAATATGACAGATTTATCCATAATTTTAAAGGATTTAAGAATAGATTTTCTTTGTTTTTTTTTTATTCCCACTCTTATAAGGAGCATACTTTAAGGCATCCATTAAGTCATTTATTATTCATATTAGACGAAGATTCAGTTTCGGAAATGATTAATTTCACTAAAGCATTGATTATTTGGCTTTAGTATTAGATATAGATTACCAATTAAATAATATAAAAATAAAAAAAAATGATTATATTAAGGGTACCACCCCTATACATTTTATATTTAAATTTTTTATTTTAGTAATTTAACAAAAAAAAATATCCCTTTTTTTGTTTTGACATTTTAAACTTACCATCTATATGGTCGATCGAATCTTACTATACTTTTTTACTTAGTATTTAATAGTAAATTTAATATTTATTCCAAAAATATCTAATAATAATTGTATATAATATTTAACTTTATTAAATTAACTTTTGTATTTAAATCATAAATTAAAATAAATTAAAAGTGTTTTCTTCTTTTTTTTTAATCACATTTTTTTTTTTTTTATTTTTTTTTTTTATTTAATTTTTTAAAACCATAATTTCGTAATAAGGAAAATTGAACTTTTGGTAAATAATAATTTAATTAGAAAAACAAAAAAAAAAAAAAGAAAAAAAATTAAATAAATTTATATTATTTATATATGTATTATTATTTATTTTTAATTTCGATTAAAAAAACGTAAACCAAAAACAAAAGAACAATGCGTTATATTTGTTTATATATTTTTTTATTTAATTATTTTGTTTTATCAATTTCACCTGTATATCCAAAAAAAAAAAAAAAAAAAAAATTTTACTTTTAATATTTTTGTTTTCTGTTTTTTTTTTTTTTCTATTAATTTTTTTAATTTAAATATTCCACGTACCTTTCGTATACCTGGTATAAACTTTTACTAAAGAAAAAAGCTTAACTACTGAATTTTAAAAAAGGAACGAATAGTTGATAAATTCTATTTGATCGAAAAATGAAAAAAAAAAAAAAAAAAAAATTAAAAAAACTTAAATAAAATGAAAAATTCACCATACATATATTCATATTCAGCGATTTTCTATCTCATTTACTCATTCAATTATTTAATATTAGAATTTTATATTCATGTACTATTTTCGGAATTTATTTTCTTTTTTTTTAATGCTGTCCTTTTCTCCAATACAACAACAACAATAAGAATAGCAGAAAATTATAGTCAAATAAAAATTATTAATTAATATTATTGGAAAGTATCTACAATATTTATATTGAATATAAAAATAGATAAATATTGTAATGAATGTGGTAGGTAAATGTTGTTTTTTTTTTTTTTTTTTTTTTGTTATTTTTTCTATATATTTTTAATTCTATTATTATTTATCATTTCATTTAGTATATATTTATATGGGATGATATATAGTAATGGTCAAATTTACCTTAGTCTTACTAATACATAAATAATATATATACATATATAAAAAATTAAATATAAAAAAAAAAAAACAACAAACCTTTTAATAAAAATTTATTATAATATTCATTTTTTATTAGATAGATATTTTTCTTTTTGTTTTTTTTTTTTTTGTTTTTTTCTTATTTACTATTGCATTTTAATAATAGTTTAAGTAATGAATAAAGTTTGTTGATTAAATTTTGATATAAAATGAAAATAACAATAAAGAAATTTTAAAGAAATTTTTTTTTCATATAATTTTCATTTTACGCGGAAAATTTTATTATTAAATTTTCAAGGTCAGTCATTTTTTATTTATAATAGAACAGACCTTATTTTTCAAAACAACAACAAAAAATAGAAAAGAAGAATCAAAAAGGATTATTATTGTTATAATAATTGTATATATATATATACGTATATATACTAAAAAGAAAGTACAGTTTCGGAATAAAAAATTTGAACAGTTTTAGATGATATGATTGATTTGTTACAAAAACAAAAATAATATTAACTAAAAGGATAATTAATATTCATAACAATATCAATTCATTTTTCGTTAAAGCTTTATTAAACTTCAGTAACTTATAACGGTACTAATATAATTATTTTAATAGTTAATCTTAGATAGTACTTAGATGGTACTAAGGTTACCTGAAGTTACCCTTTATTTTAAAACACATTTGAAATAAAATCCTCAAAATCCTAAAAATTTTTGTTGTCCGCTTTATTTCATTCATAAAAGAAATAAAGCCAAACTTAAAATGAAATAAAGTCAAAAATAACTTTTTTGGCTTTATTTCAAAACACATTTAAAGTTATTTATTCAAAGTTTAAATTATTCAGTAGTAATTATTTATTAAATTCGGCGACGTGTCATAAGTACCAAGGACAAAAGTCTCTAACGAACTTATGACTCAATTTGTGGGTTCTTGAGGACGCTGGGACTTCTGGCTTATTACGTTAACTTTGTAACCGACATAAAATCCGAATCCGATTCAAAATGAGGGTTTTACGCTTTTTCCAAAATATTTATATAAATGTATTTGAGAGATTGTATACAAATATTATGTACGTCCGATATTCTGTATTTGGAGGATTATACACATATTCTGGAAAAATCGTATAACCCTGATTTTCTAACTTCCTAATTCAAAATCTCGCATATACATACATACATAAATATTTTGTGAAAGGCGTATAACCTTGATTTTGAATTAAATTTTATAATTCGCTCGCGCTACCGCCAAAGTCTTCACCATTGGTCGTACGCCTGGCGCGGGGGTTGCGACCGACCACAGTATACACCGTATCCACCGTATCCACAGTATACACCGTATCCGTATCCACCGTACACCGTATTCCACTTTGCGGGTGGAATCCCGCGAGTGGCCGTTAACTTTTTAAAATAAAACCAATCATCTGCGGTGTTATGGCTCACTGTGAATCGCAGAGATTTTAGACTTGGATTCAAAGTCAGCGTATTCAATTTTCCAGATTATTTATATATACAGTATACCTATAAATATAAATATTCTGGAAAATGAAATACCCTAATTTTGAATCCAACTCTAAAATCCCTCATTAAAATTCAAATTTGTCAACATCATCTGTTAATGATATTTTTGCCTTTATCTCATTTTAATTGTTGCTTTATTTCTTTTTTAAAAATGAAATGAAGCCGAGTACAAAAAGTTTTTGATTCCAGCCTTATTTAAAATGTGATATTGAAATAAAGGCAAAAAAGCGTAAACTGATTTTCGATCTTATTTCTTTTTAATTTTGACTTTATTTCAAGATCCATTTGACATAAACCCGAAAACAAAATTGTAATGTTTGCGGCTTTAGTTCAAATGCGTTTTGAAATAAGTGCCATTTGGCTTTATTTCTTTCGGTTTTATTTCAGGTAACCGGTACTAATAGCTCATTTTAAAATGAAAATCTTTTTTGTTATATCAAATTCAACTGCAATACAATATTTTACTTACTTCTACTATCTCTAGAACTATCTGTATTCATTTGATCCAGGAAAACTAAATTTCCCAATATTTTTATAATGAGAAACAAAATTATAATTAAAAAAAAAACCGGTTTGCAATTAGTTCTTAAATTTTAAGAAAACAAAAAGGTAGAATTTAAGTAAAAAACGTAAAAATGAATGTATTACAACCATTTGCCTTAATTGTATATTATTAACATCTTACTATCACGTAGCTTATATAAAAAAACATTGTTGGTTTATATGTGTAATTTAATGTAGTGTACATAAAAAAAAGGACCTTTAAGTTAATTAAATATATGAATAATATAAATTATTTATTTACTTGTATATAATATTATGTTTAATTTTACATCGTATTTTTATATTTTTCTTGAGGGTCGGTCAAAAATTATATTAAGATAGGTCAGTTATGTTTAGTAAATATTATAATATAATGTTTATTAAAAACAAAACAAAAAGAAAGAAATAAAATATTTTCTATATTATTATAATATATATTATAAAAACAAACTAATTTAAAAAATTACTATGGAAAAATATATATATATTATGGTTTAGTTTTTCTAACCTCAAAATATTTTTTTCATTTAAGTGGTAGTAGTTATTTTTTTTGTTAGTCAAAGTAACTAATATGTATATATATATCTTTTTAGAGCATTTCCCTGCCACATAAATGTAACAAGGAATTTGCACAGCCTTCCCTTTCAGGGGTGGCTGTACATGTCGTAAGGGGGAATTACTCTTAAGACGTGCGTGGGATTCGAACCCACAATCACTCGGTGTTTACAGCGTATTTTATACACTGTTACCCACTAGACCACCGAGGCCCCTTTACTAATATTTTTTCACCTTGAATATTGAAACAAAGCGGATAGTTTATGTGGCTTTATCTTTGTAAATAAGTATGAGTTATTTCAGAACATATTTTTGTGTCACTCGTTAATTTTTTGATAATTTAATTAGGAATAAATGGTTGGTGCAATAGAGGGCTCAGGTTTTAAATTATCAACATATGTATTATTTTTCCTTTCTTCTCCTCAAAGAATTAAAAATTTCATATTATACTTTTCAGTTCTAGCAACCTACAACTATTTCCATTCCATATATTATAGTGTTTACCTAACAAGTTCATATAAAATAAAATCGCCAAAAAAACAATAGTAACTTAGAAATGTCTATAAACGCATTGTTTTTTTTTTGCAAACAAATTTGTATTTCTATATGTATACAGACATTAAAAAAAAATGTTGTGACATAAAATGTCTTTTTTTTTAAAAAAAAAATAAAGAAAACGTTATTCAAAGCATTTATAAGATAGTAGATAAACTATATACAATAAATTCTGCAAAAGAATCATTATATTAAATTTTTAATTTTACAATATTATGAGATGTTGATTAGAATATTTTAGTAAGATAAGTAAATTTATAAGTAAAGCATCAAATTCCAATGTAAGCCTTAAGGTACCCCTTATATAGACAGTCATTATCCCATTTTTTTTCTCAATATGCCTACGGTGCAGTGGCAGAACGCCCGAGGAAATAAAGTCCGCGGACATTAATTCCTTTTGAATTGGAATTTTAGAGTTGGTTACAAAATCAGGGTTATATGCTTTTTCCAAAATATGTTATACTCCTTGTCAGGGATTTTCGGAGGGGTTTTACGATTAAATTTAAAATGAGGATTATATGCCTTTTACAGAATATTTAGATATATGCATGTGTGAGTTTTGAATTAAGAAAATTATATACATATTCTGTAACCAACTCTAAAATCTCTCCTAATTCAGAAACTCGCATATGCATATATCTAAATATTCTGTAAAACGCGTATAATCCTGATTTTGAATTCAATTCTACAATCTTTCTCAAAATCCCTGAGGGCTCATTAAAGTGAGGACCATGGAACTTCTGACATGTTACCAAATAAAATCCAGTCAAATGAAATACATTCTTATGATAGTAACCTTATTGTTACTCATTGGGCATTAATTCTTTTTCGAAATGGACTAAAAGCCTTCTATCTAGTTGAATTAACACCTGTGGGCTTTACTTCGTTTTTAAAAAGGATTTAAATCCCACAGGCGTTAATTTCAAAAGTTTTGGTATTAAAGCTCGCTGGCTTTATTTCCTCGAGCGTTCTGTCACTGTACCTATGCCTACACATGTATATATACAAATTTTTAAAAAATCAAATAAATAAACAAAAATTTATTATAGCTTTCAACGCAAATAACTCGGTTTTAAAGTTAAATAATAATTTTAACTAAAAATTTTTCATTTGAAAATAAATTCCAGAACCAATTGCTAACCTTAATTACAAATAAGTAATACGTCAATAAAATACTTAAAACATTTTGATTTATTAAACATTTCATATTATAATTCAGCGATTTGTTATTTGTTATTTTTTTTTTTCTTTTTATTTTCTTTTCTTTTTACATAACAAAAACGTAAATATGTTTTAAAGCTATCGTAATTCATATTATAATAATAATTCATAATTCACTAAAAGCCTAATTATAAAATCTCACGAACAATACAAAACAGGAGTAAATATGAGTAGGAGTGAAAAAAACAAAATTGAATGAAGTTTATATGACAGTCAGTCACATCATCAAATATAAAACAAAAGAAAATTTCAAGGTTAGATGACTTTGACAAAATGACAATTTTCTAAAAATGGTTTTTTTTTTTTGTTTTTGGATGATTTGTAATTTATTGTTTTTAAATTTTATTGTGATTTTTTCGTTTTTTTGGTTATTGGTAAAAGCTTAATTTTTTTTTAATTGTTTTTGGTAATTGTGGTTTTAATTAATTTGTTTTTATAACATAATCTTAGTATATAATATTCAGTATAGTTAACGTCACCATTTTTATATATATACTATATAAAAAAAAAACTTTATTTAATAA
This sequence comes from Poecilobothrus nobilitatus, assembly GCA_947095535.1. Lineage (NCBI taxonomy): Eukaryota > Metazoa > Arthropoda > Insecta > Diptera > Dolichopodidae > Poecilobothrus > Poecilobothrus nobilitatus. Next base: position 174,290,288 of record OX352774.1, read on the forward strand.
AATTTATTAATTATTTTAATCTCTTAAAATCTATTAATAATTTATAATCTATTATATCTATTTAATAATTTATAAAGCAAAAACAAAAGGTTACCAATTGATAAAAAAAAAGCCAGACAGAACATAAAACCAAAGGCACACATTTTTCAAAAGATTTTCTCTTAATTGTAGAGAGACACTCTCTCAAATGTTAAAGAAAATAAAAATATAAAAAGCTTTTAATACATATTTAAAATTATAATGTTGAAATTTTAATTTTTACGTTTAATTTTGAAGAAATTTGCACAGGTGGACAATTTTGCACTATTGGCTAAATTACAGATGTCTAAAAATATCAAATTTTCAATTTTTTACAACTAAGAGCTCTTAAAGAAGGAGTGATAAAAGTAACTTGTACTAAAGAATATTTTTCATTTTTCAAAATTTCAACATATTAACTAAAAGCGTAACTGTGTTATGAAGAAAGCTAAATTTTGAAGATTAATAGTATCTAAATTGTAATCTAATAACGGTAAATTTAGATACAACTAAAATTCCCAGAAATTTTTTAATTTTTCTAATCTAAAATTGTTTAATTTAATCTAATTAATCAACTTTAAAAAATGATGAGTCGTTTGGATTTTTTAGGTTGAAAAAATGTTAAGCAGAACTTCAGACACATACACATTTAAAAATAGGGCATTTTCATACTTTGAAGGCCTGTAGCACAGTAATTAATGGAGATACATAAAAAAAAAAAAAAGTTGTTCTACAACATTAATTTTTTTTAGAGGTCTATGGAATATTTAAAGGTCTAAAATTTCATTGTACTATTTTAAACGGTGTAGAAGTGTTATGAACAGACGACGAACACAGTAAAATTAATAAGCAAATTTTATTTTAAATATTTTTTAAAAACGTAAATGATTAAACTGGTGATCCCTAGTGAATTATTTCCGTTGAAAAGGGTAAAGGGAATTTCTCTAACACAAACGGATCTTGCAATATAAATATTTATTTACAATGAAAAGGATTTATGGCTAACCTTTTTCTTATTTACGTTAAAACATCGAAATTCAACATAACACTTAGGCGTAAGATCCAATGAATAGATAATTTTCAAAACATTTAACAAATTACAAAACAAATTTTTATTTTTTATGATTTTGAAATGTCAAAATCAAATGTTGCGACAACGACAAATGAAAACTTTTCAATTTTAATCAAACTTTCGCGCCCACTTTATTCTGGTCGGATTGATTGGACTTCAAGCTTTATTTTGATACTTTTGTAACAACCTTTTTTTTTTTTTTTAATAAAAATATTAAATAATAAATAAATAGAATTTTATATTACTTTTAATAATTAGATTACATAATAATAACCACCAAATTGTAACATGAATATTTAAAAATGAAAATATTTATAAGTTTCATATTATCATTGTTGTGGTTGATTTATTTTACTTTGTCTTAATTATTTTCGTTTTTTTTTTGTTTTTCATTTTTCATTTGATTTTATATTTTTTTCGCCAATATTTATAATATATAAAAAATTGCTTCAATTCAGTCAATTAAATAATTTAAATAATTAAAAAATAATAATTTTGTCTATATACTTACTCTATTACTAAAACCAAGAAATGATAGTTTTCTAGATCGTATATTAATTGGTTTACTCATATTGAATGATTTCGCACAAAATCCAAAATATTTTTTTTTTTTTTTTTTAAATTTAGAAATTCTGAAATTATAAAAAAAAAAATAAAAAAATATAAATATAAATTTAAATTATATTATATAAAATGTTAAATAACATAATATGATTTATTAAGAATATATAATTTATTATAATTTTAATAGCTAATTTTTATTATCCACCGAAATTATTACAAAAAAAAAAATCACAATAGAGAATTACTAAAAAATAAATCATTACCTCTTCTGAAAAAAAAAAAAAAAAACACATAAATCAATCTTTGAGTTTATTTCTTCAAAATTAATCTTTCATTTTGAGTATTAATAAAAAAAAATAATAATACAGCTTTAAAGGTATAGTTTCATATGATAAATATAATCAGTAAAAAAAAAGTTCCAAGATTTGTACATTAAATTGGATTTGTTAAAAATATCTGAACTTATGTACTTCTAAGCTCTAAATTTATTTAATATAATTAATATTAATGTAAGAATAGAACGTAAATGCGACCCTGTCTTACGTAATGAACATGACAGATTTACGCACTGTGAACCCTGTTTTAATCCTATCTAAATTTAATGTTATATACATAAAAGATTACATATGTAACTGTATAACAGAACGCAGTGATGATATGCGATTTCCTTTATGTTACTTTTATTGATGAAAATTTAATCTCTCTTCAATATACATACACATATATATAATAATAATTTATTTATATTAATATTACAAATTGCATAGGATAACGTTGATGATCCAATACTCACGTGTTGACGTTTAAATAGAATACATTAATTTAAATACGATTTGACCAAATGCAACACACCGTAAGAAGAGCTAAAGTAGAGCTTAAAGTAGAGCTTTTAAAATAGAACTTTCTATTTATAGTCGCGTTGAAAAATCAATTTTTTTATTTTACAATGGTTGCTGAGTGTCATTGACAATTTAATTGTCATAATTTTTATATACAGGATTGTAATTTGTTCCATAAAGCGTTGTTTAATAAAGGTACGCTAACATTTGATCATCATTTAATTTAAAATGATGATGCGAAGCGTAGTGATTATTGTGTCATCATCTTAATGCAATATTACTATAAAATCGACTAATATGACTAAGATATGAGGTTTAATACTATTATTATTAATATATAATAATTTGTTACTCAGGGAGATATATAAAGAATAACTACTTTTTCAGTAATTTTTCTTACAATTAAAAATACTTGCTGTCTGTCCAGAATTTCAAGCCCCCTCCTGTTAATTAGCCACTAGCCACTAAGCAACCGAGGCCGTCTTGACAATTTTATTTATTTATTTATTTATATTAATATTACATACATAAATGTAATGCAATATTATTGAACCATCGGCATAGGTTTTTATACTATTTGAGAAATTTGATTTCTTTCATTAGTTTTAGAATAGAAAATTTTGCATACATTTAGGCTCTATTGAATAAAAAATATTCACTTTAAATCTGTAGAAATAAAATCTATTTGTAGCAAATATTTATGCAATATATAATATTATGTGATAATAAAATCTAGTATAAACAAAGCTACTTAAATATAAAAATTAAATTTATTCAATTAATTTTATTGCATTCTATTTATAATATGTTATGAATGTATGTTAATAATATTCTTACATCGCACATTTTAAAATTGATTTTTATATTAAAGAAAAATATTGAATAACCAGTAGAAAATACACGTTTTAAAAACTATACGAGGCATCATAATACATATTAAATTTAATTTTTATTTAAATAGAAAGTTAATTTCTTTTTCCATTTTTAATCTATCATGTAATCTTCTAAGACTATATTATATACCTATTCAGCTAAAAATTTAATATGTTTTTATTTGAACATAATTAAATTCAAGTCCAAATAGTAACAACTTTTTTCTAAAAAACAAAATTAAACTGAATCTTAAATTACTGAAATTCTGAGCAATGATGTATCATAATGATGTATCAGTAATGTGACTAAGAATAAATGATAATAATAAATATCATATAGGTTTATTTAATATAAACATGTCATACCATTTTTTTTTTTTTTTATGAATTTAACTCTATGCAAATATCACAATCTCTACCGATAGTAAAGTTCCAAAAATTCAGATCATAAACTGAATGATAATTTCAAAAAAAAAAAAAAAAACTCAAAATAAATATTTGCATTTTAAATACCTACCTAATTGCTAGTAGACTAAAAAAACAAATATAAGAAAATTGAATCATAAAGAAATTTAATTTTAAATATTAAATTTTCGGTAAAATAGGGAATAGATACCAAATGGCATCTCTCTACCAAGAGCTATTTAAATTTTGTAAAAAAATTTTTATAACTTAATGATTAATCAATGATTAAATAAGAGCAAGGAATTTATAGAAGAAATTTTTGCAAAAGTTATACACATAAATAAAAATAATCTTATGGAAAAAAATTTATCAGATTATAAATACCATTTCAAACACCAACAGCTCATATAAATTTAAAACGCGTAAAAATTAATTTCATTTAGGCAAAATATTAAAATTTAAAATGTATACATAATTTCAATCGTGAACAATTTTTTGTCATTATTAATTGAGTGTAGGGTAGTTGTCAGAATTCTCGTTTGCCGAATTTTATTTGGTTAACTTTTATTTTGTAAAAACTGGATGAAATTTACACCAACTGTATTGTCCCAAGTCTCAACAGTAATGGGGCATTTACTTTTACTGTATTTATACACTTTTTTAATATTTTTTTTAACATATGGAGTACATCACAAGAATGAGAATAATTTTTTCGTTTTTCTGGAATATTATACAAGAAAAAAAAACGAGAAAATTAAGAAAATTTTATTATAATATTCCGAAAAAAAAGTGAGAAAAATCACCTTATATTGTAATTATATATAAATAGTACACAAATAGCACATAAATAGTACATGTGGTAACAATTGCAGCTACTCTACTAAATGTTAAAATATAGTTTTGCTAAAGATTAAATTTACGTTTACTAAGTGTGCCCTTTTTTTTAATTATAAATATTTTTGCGAAACGTTCAATTTTAATCAAAACGTCAAAAGGGCAGGCAAATTGTGAAACAATATATTTATGCTAAAAATTTTGGCGAAAAATTTCTTTTGTTATTTATCATTTGGCTAATTGTCCTATACCTCATTTAACTTTATATAATATTTATAATAACTTGTAATTGCATTTTTATGTAAATTTAAATATGTATGGTCTTTTGTTGTTGTTGTTGTTGTTGTTGTTGTTGTTGTTATTGTTAAGTTCAACAACTCACCCACTTATCAAAAGTTCATTTTTGTTTACAAAAAAACAAAAATTTTAAACAAAAAAAATATTTAAATAAAAAAAAAAGCTATTTTTAAAAATCATAATATTATACATATTAGCAAAATTTGAGACGGAATTTCCTTATCAATTCCAATTTCCACCCAAACATTAACCCATACAATACTCTTTTTTTTTATCAATTCTTATTTTAATTTTTTTTTTGCTTCGGTTTTTTAATTTTTTTTTTTTTTTCTCGATTTATATTCACACGTTCACGTGCCATTTGTTTTTGTTTATTTTTTGCTGATCACATATTAATTTTAATAATCGCGCCATTTAGATCTAAAGTTACAAATTAATCATTTAATTAGTGACTACAACAATTTGTTAATTTTATATCATTTCAATTTATAATTTGTGTACATTTCATTATCAATTTGTTAGTTTTTTTTTTTTCTTTTTTTCTATTTTTGTTTTTATTTGATTTTACAATGATTTCTTATCAGAATTTTTTTGAATTTTTTACAATTTAAAAAAAAAGTTGAGATATTGATAGAAAAGTTAAGAAGTTCAATTGTATATGAGGTTTTCAATAAGCATATATCAGGAAATTTTTTTATTTTTCCAATGCGTGAAGATGTGTAGTCTTCTACTAAATTTTAATTTTCCCCGGAATCCTTTCATTATGCTACAAAGATAGTATATATGAAATTTATAAATTATAAATTCAATGATTTTTAATAAGTTAAGGTTATTAAAAAGGTTTAGTGTAGACTTCTTAGAAAATTCATTTTAACCTTTTTTTTGTTAATAAATTGATTGTGTGACTAAAAGATTTTTTGAACATAGCATAATCTCAAAAACACTTTGCTACCAAGATTCTATTTTATGATTAATATCTTTATTTCTTTCATTTTTTTTTTTTGTTTTTGCGAAAGTCGGTACAAAACATCAAAAGTTACACAACAATTGCATGTGATTAAAATGTTGAACTTTAACTAACAAAAATTACAGCTTTTTAAACCAAACTTTAAGTTGGGATTCTTAATACTAACGTACAATTTGGTTTATTAAATAAAGATGTGAAGTAGATTGTTGGGATATAAGTAAATTTAATTTTGGAGGAACATTTGGAAAAAAGATGATAATGTTCTTTTTAAACTTTACTAAATTTTACAAATATGAGATACTAACTTCAGGGAATACATGCGATGGTATTTGAGATTTCTCAAACGCGATGTGTACATGTTAAACAAATTTCGATCAGTTGCGTTATACCACATTAGAAGTTTTACAGTGCATACTAGGACTGTGCGTATCTGTCGCAATCCTTGTTTCGTGTAGAAAAACTTTGAATGTATACATTAATTATTTTAATTCTTTAGAACAGAAATTTACAAAATATCTATAAAACAAACTTAATGACCTAACTGTCCAGCAATTGTTTAATGAAATAAGCTTTGTCGTAACACTGGTATCGTTAACAAAACTAATAGCTCTGTTTTGTAAATTGAGAGATAACGCAACACTATTTGAGAAGATCCAGCACAAAATATGTGCATTATACTCCATTTTCGGCCTAATAACGTTTTATAGATATTTTAAAAGATCTGGAATAGAGAAGTAAATTTTACAGCGAAAAAAACCCATAGATTCCCTTGCATATTAATTTGTTATATCACTTAGCGAAATTATCGTGTTATTAATTTTTTTTAACGCTTGCCTTGAAAATAAAAAGATTTTCTTCTAATTTTCTTTTGGGAAAAAAATAACATGTGTGTACGTACGCTTAGGGAAAATAAAAAACTAATAAAATCTATTTACTTACTCAGTAAGTTTTAATAAGAAATTAATTTAAAAAAACTATTAATACAAATTCTAATAATATTTTTATAATTAAATTAACAATTAATGCTCCAAAAATGGTTTTTATTTTTTTTGTAATATATATCCTTAAGAGAAAAATTCTACAGATAGAAAGTAAAAAACAAACTTTTATCTATACGTGATTTTAAAACATTTATTTAATTTTTTTATTATCAATTCAAAGTGGAAACTTTAATATCTAGAAATAAAATTCTTTTTTCAATTTGATATGTGATATTAATAACATTTTTTCGTTTTCTATTCTATTTTTAAATCGTTTTTTTTTTTTTTTTTTATTTTTTAAAATTTTTTTTGGAATTTTATTTACAAGATATACAAAAAAAAATGTAATTTGAACGTGATTATAATTAGTCATGCCTCACTAATCAAGTGAAGTCTCACTTAATACGAACATGAATTTAAGATTAGAACTAATTTTATTATTAGGAAATTAGCAGTAAGTAATTAGCAATTATAAGCATATTAACACATCATCACAAAAAATAATGTTTTTGTGTGTTTTTTTTTTTTTAATAAATAACTAAATGCTAATTTAAGTTTTTTTTTCACCTGAATTTGCCATAAAATACGCTTTAAATGAAAGAAAAAATAAATAAAAATTAATTCAATCTTTTTTTTGTTTCAAAAGTAATTAGAAATAATTGGTAATATTAAAATAAGTTTTCTTTTGATTTTTAATTATTAATTTTTTTTTTTTGATTTTTAATTATTAATTTCTTTCTTTTTTTTTTTTTTGTTATAGCAGAAATGATACAAAATCTTGTCATAGCTATATTTTAATTCTACATCATATAAAATTTCATATTAAATGGAACTAAAAATGCTAGTTATTAATTTTAAAGATTTATAAAATTTTACTATACGAAATTCAATTTTAAAAAATCTTATTTTTCCAAAACTTACTTCTCGAAAGAAAACTAATTTCCCTTTCAACAACAAAACCTTCTTAAAGTGCCCTTTATTCATTTACATTATGTATATTAAAATAGCAAAGAATTGAAAGAAAAATAAAATCTCAATAAAAAAATTAAAATCCAAAAAAAAAAAATCTAAAGCAAAAATACATAATATATAAATGTATATTATGTACGCTCTGGAAAAAGCGTAAAACCCTGATTTTATAACCAACTCTAAAATTTCTCGTAATTATTTTTTATACATACATGTATATTTCACAACCAAGCATTTATAGCAGTGGGAAAAATTTTATTCTTATATAGGGTGTTCAAAATTGAGGTATCATTTTAATTTTAATAAAAAAAGACTTTTTTTTTGAAATATTAAATATATTTTTATTTTAATCTATTACAAATAGGTTCCGGTTAATAATGAAAAATTATGTCGGCCAAGTGGCCCTCTCTACTACTTCGGCAGGCTTCCAATCTTTTAACAAAATTCTGAATCACATTGTTCAATAAACTGTTCTCAATGGTTGAAATCTGCTCGATAATGTTGTTTTTAAGCTCTTGAATTGTTTTGGGATTATTGCTGTACACTTTCGATTTCACAAAACCCCCCAAAAAAAATCCAACGGTGTCAAATCGCACGATCTTGGTGGCCCCATCACTCCTCCTCTACGAGAAATAATGCGATCTTCGAACTTTTCCTTCAAAAGATCCATTGTTTCTCTTGCTGTGTGGCAAGTGGCACCGTCCTGTTGAAATCACATATTCTCTACGTCCAAATCATCAATTTCCAGCCACAAAAAGCTTCGCATCATCTCCCTGTAGCGATTTCCATTGACCGTAATCGCATTTTTTGCATTTTCAAAAAAATATGGTGCGATAATTCCTCCTGACCACAAACCACACCAAACCGTAACTTTTTGTGGATGTACTGGTTGCTCTAAGATAACCCTTGAATTCTCTTCACCCCAAATGCGGCAATTCTGTTTATTGACGTAGCCATTGAGCTGGAAATAAGCTTCGTCGGTGAAGATTATTTTGTTAAAAAAATTCTCATTTTCTTCTTGTTTTTCGATTGCCCAAGAAACGAATTGCCGACGTAATGCATGGTCAGTTAGCTTTAATTCTTGCGTCAGCTGGATCTTATAAGCCTTTAATGGAGATTTTTCAAAAGATTAAGATTTTTTAACTAGATATAATTTTTAAAAAAAAACCAATATTTAAAAAAAAATACAGATTATACAAATGAAGATTACATAATTAAAAGTAAGATTTTGTTAGGCTCACATCAGTTAGAAAATTTAGAAATAAGAGGATAATATACACGATTTTTGATTTAAATACTTAAATAATAAAAATCAATTAACTTCAGTTATGATGTCCCTAAATTACTAATTTTTCATGCAATATACTAAGTGTTCTTTAAGGTCTCGTAGCTCTAAAGCAATTGGGCCCATAACCCAACCCAATACAACTTTGGTCTACACATTATCCCTTACTCGATAGTTTATGTCAATGCACTTACTTACGAATCATCCTGTATAATCTTGAATTGATATGATTCAAATAGTGAAATTTTTCGCAGAAGTTAAAGGAAATGAATCTTAAAAACTTTTATATAAAACCCTTCAAATAATAACTATTTTTATTTAAATACATAAAACATAATATTATAATTTCCGTATCCTTATCACAGAACAAATCAAATCACTTACTTAAATAAAGATTTTTAACCCTAACGAAATTTCTTTTTAATATTGATTTAAAAACAAAAACAAAAAACAGACTTAAATTTTTATTTATTGAACATTGTTTTTTTTTAACTATGGAATAAAACTTTAAAAAAAAAAACCTCTCAACACGTTTTTGGAGTATGTATAATTTGTTAAGAAATTATGTAAATAAATATGAAAATGTACTTATAGATAAATCAAGTTACTTTTTATTATTACTTAAATTTTTAATAAATCATAATTTTGCAATCATAACATAAATAAAAAAAAAAACAAAAATAAAAACAATTAATAGCTAAAGTTAATTTTTGCACTAATATATATTAAACTATATATTACATACATATAAACAAATAATCATTTTAAATCACTCAATAAATTATTACTATATATATATATATATATATATATTATATTACTATTACTTATATACAAAGTATATCACTATTAATTCTAAGTACTTCAAAAAATATTGTTAAGATTAAAAATTAAAAAATGTGTATATAATATGGTATATGGATTTGATTTTAAACTTTAGATTCTTTGGAATTTTGATTTTGGATTCAACCACCTGTTAGAAATTCTTAAGAAAACCTTTTATTGATTAGTTATTACTCATTATAGTCATTAGATAAGTAACCAAAAAAAAAAAATAACCATTTTTATACCCTACACATTAAGTATAAGGTATATTAACTTTGGTATGGTGTTTGTAACCACTAAAAGGAAGCCAGTTAGGTATAGACATGTATATATATTCTGAATCAGGATCACCTCCTGAGTCGATTTAGCGATGTCCGTCCGTCCGTCCGTACGCACGATAACTCAAAAAATAATGATGCTATCTTGATGAAATTTATACTGTAGGTTAACAATGACTAAGGTAAAGCGGGGATTGTAATTGGGCGAAATCGGACCATGCGTTCGGGTACCTCCCATACAACTCCCAAAACCGAATACGCATATCTTCGAAATTAATAAAGATAGAAACTTAAAATTTGATACGAGGGTGCTGTTTCCTAAATCCCTGATTTGCCTAGAATTTGCGATGAATTGAAGTGATCGTTCGGGTACCTCCCATACAACTCCCAAAACCGAACAAGCATATCTTCGAAATTAATAAAGATAGAAACTGCAAATTTGATACCAGGGTGTTGTTTGCTGAATCCCTGATTTTCCTAAAATTTCAGATGAATTGGAATGGTTGTTCGGGTATCTCCCACACAACTCCCAAGACCGAACAAGTATATCATCGAAATTAATAAATCTAAAAACTTGAAATTTGATATAAGAGTATTCTACCCTGTTCTGATGATGTCTCTAAAATTTGAGATGAATTGGGGTGGTGGTCCGGGTGCCTTCACACACTTCCCAAGAACTTACAAGCATATCTTCGAATTTAATAAAGATAGAAATCTGAAATTTTGTACAAAGGTTGTAAAAGCATGTATTTTTTTTAGCTTATATTAAATACCTAACTAAAATAACTTATGGATTTTTAATTTAATTTGAATTTTTTAGGTGTAGGGTATAAATAAGTCAGTTGCATCGACTTACTGTTACATTTACTTGTTTTTTTTTTAAATCAACCTTATTTTATTCTAATTTTATTGTATGTATAGTTAAATTGTTGGAATTTTTATTTATGGGTCAAATACCGAAATAAGTACTTACCCATTAAATGAATTTTTAAATTTAGAATACAAGTTATATATAGTTAAGATAATGTTAAAATTTGAATTATTTTTTTTTTTGTGTTTTATGATAATCCAGTATTAGTTAATATTTAAAAATTGAATTTGTTCAAGTTTATATACTTTTAAAATCAATTTAATATTTTTTGGAATATCATTTTTAAAAAGAAGTTTATTAACCTGAATTAATACTTTAATTATTGTTTGAAAGTGATCAATCAAATAAAAGAAGCTTAAAATATTTAAAAATCAGACATTATATTAATTATATATTATACATACATTTATATAATTGATTAATATGAAATAATATTTATTATTTTTTTTTTTTTTAATACCAGTTTAAAGAAGTTTTTTCATAATATCATAAATTAATTAAAAAGTAGACAACGAATTATAAAAAACGGAAAAAAAAAAAATTTTGACTAATTTTTAAAAAATAGATTATTAGTAATCACAAAACAGTAATCAAATCACTAATCACTTTTAGTTAAACGAGTTAAATGTTTGGGTGCGATTTTTTTTCAAAATTTTATTATATTTTATTTTTTTGTTTTACTAAGCAACTAAAATAACAAAATTAAGATTCAAAAAAAAGAATTGGTTATTACTTATATGAATTCGAATTTTTAGAAATCTGTTCTAATCATTCCTTTTTGTTTAGAAAAAAATAATGATTACAGTAATAAAAACAATTTCGACAATCGGTCATCGGCCACCCACGAAATTCTTCACGCCCAACTATTTTTCGTCAAATGCATAGATAAAGTATAGCCCGCAAAATAAACGTGACGAGTCGATAGAAAAACACAGGAAATTTCGTATGGTTTTTTTTTTCGCGATGTGTAAACGAGTAACTAACCAAAATGAAAACATAATGACGATAAAATCATATGCTTTTATTTACTACAAGTTATGTGTAGAATTAGTACAAATTTAATTTTAAAATTTATCTGTTTTTAACTGTTTAAACGTAAGTATTGCAATCTTTTTACCGAGATTTTATTGACATTTCTTCCATTTATATGACATATAATTTTTTGTGCAGTTTTTTTGACATTTTTATCGTCTATTTTGGTTATGTTCATATATATTTACATGTAATGGTAGAATTTTTTACTAGGTTACGTCTCGTTACGTCTATTTTGGCCTTAACTTAATAGGCATATTACAAATAGATGGATGTATGTATGTATGTATTATGTATTCTTCTCTTTTCTTATCTATTTTCCTATCTTAAGTTACTCACTCAAAAAAAAACATACATGTGCATTTTATATTATGTATACATTTCGTTCATTCAACTGTTTAGATTTATGAAAATAATATAAAGCAGTTTCTCATAACCAGTTCCATTTAATAGATTTTAAGTTTTTTTTTAACTAATAATTTAAATATTTTATTTTTTTTTATTATAAAATTAAGTAATTTAAATAAAAAGTTATTAAAAATCTTAACTACTTATATAACGTAATAAAATAAGAGATAAACTTTTTACAAAAATCTAGAAATGAAATTATTTCAACTTTTAGAAAACTATTTCTGAAGAATCTAAAGCAATACATAAGCACGCAGTTCACTCAGTTGTTTCTTAAAATTGACTGAAAATATATTCGCTGTTGACCATAGATATATATTATATGTATATACATAATATGGGTAATATCTATGGTGAAATGAAACATAATTGTACCCAAAGGGATCGTTTCATGCCTGTAGTATCATTTGACAGTATTTTTTGCAAGTTGCCTGTATTTCTGCATTTGATTGTATTTCAACAACAAAACATTTAAAACATATAATTTGCGAGGATTTTAGAGTTGATTACAAAGTCAGAGTTTCAATAAGTTGTTTAGCATGGATTTGGAATTCTTTTAAATATTTTGTTGTTGAAATACAGTTAAATGAAAAAATGCAGGCAAGTGACATACAGTCAAATGAAATACAGAATTGTGATAGTAATCCGTAACAAAACAAAAATAAAAATATATTCGGTTTATGGAAATTCTTTTGTAGTACGAAAATCACGAATGTCGAACCATCTTCCACCTCATGTGTTTCCCAAAATTGGTGATGATTACATTTACAACGTGCAAAGATTCAACGTGAATATTAACAACTTTGTTCACAATATGCCTGCCAATTTGAAATCTATTTTCATTCCTTAACCCAACTTCCTATGACCAGACAGTACAGTAGTACTAAAGGTCGTATAACCTATTGTTTGGTCAAAAAAGCGAAGTGGTGTTTAGTGGGTTAAAGTCCCACATACTTATAGAGGAATCGTGCTCATTTTCACTCCTCTATAGTGTCTTTCGATGATTCCCATCTACCCTCGCAAAAAAAAAAAAAAAATATTTCTTTATTCAAAATAAACCATGTTTTTTTTTTTAATTTTTGTTACTTAGAGATAAATTTTAAACCCAACGCAACCATCAACGAAAACAAAATATCTCAATCGCAAGCAACGACGAATTTTAAGTTGGATGTCAATCATCAGAATATTTTTATAGTAAATACTTAAATAATGCATTATGTTTTTATTTTTTAGTAGCGAATTTTTCTTCGATACTGTAGTATAATTCTACTTAAATGTATATGTAATTTTTTTTATATAGTATAATACCTGTATTTGCTCGTAAGGCAATTACTTCAAAGTCAAAAAGTGAAATTTTTTTTTTTTTTCTTTGAAACACCAAAAATTATAAAGATTAGTTTTGATTAACAGAAGTTAAAATTGTTACATGTTTAAATTAATTAATTAATTAATATAATAAATCTTTATTTAATGTTATATTATCAAATTAAAAACTTAAAAGTCATTTTAGACAAAGGTTATAAATTTTAGATACCAGTTTTTTTTTTTTTATGAGAAATATAAAAATTCGACCCCTATTTGAATTGAAATATCTATTAAAAAAAAAAAAAATAAATAAATCTTTTAAAAATAACATTTAAAGATTTGATCATAAAAATTTTATCGAAACATTTAATTAATAATTAATATAATATAAAAAGAATTCAATTATAAAATTAAACCCTTGAATAAATTTATAACATATACTCGTAGTTGATTAATAAATTATTTAAATATTATTAATATGTCAAAATTTTAATTGATCAGCGAATATTATAAAGTATAGTTGAAATAATTTAATTTTTAAAATAATAAAAAAAACTTTTTTATACTTTTGTTTATTAAAAATATATCTATGTATATCCATACGTAACGTATGTATAGTTTAAAATAATCTTGTAATTAATTTCAAAATAAAAATTTTAAAACTTTTAATTAAAGAAAATATGATTCGTATATTTTATTGTTTTTTTTTTTTTTGTTCTTAATTTACCTTGAATCACGTTTTTACAAAACTAACGAAATTATAATTAATATATTATATAACTTAATGATTTTAAAATGAATTTTTGCATTTTTCACAGTTTAAATATCGAATATGTAACGTTTATTTATTATATGAATAAGGTAAAAGTGGGTGGATATGAAAGTTTGAATATTAAAACAGATACATAAAAAATATCTAAGTTCTAAAATAATTTTATTATTACATACTAATACGAGTATATAAACATAGTCTTTATTTGTTCGCAGTTTCAAATTTAGCCCTTTAGCAATTGTTTTCTTATAAAAATTATTAAAATAATTCACTAAGGTTTTTTGTTTATTTTTTTATGTTTAAAATTAGATAATTTTATAAAAAATTAATACATTTGTTATTAAAAAAATGTATTTTAATTTATTTAATTGAAAAAAAAATCGAATTTTTGTTATTTTAAAAGTATATTTAATTTGTATCTCCACTATACAAAAAAATAAATTACTTGAAGTGGATTTAGTTAGTGGATACAATCGCCACTAAATATTAAATTTAGGGTTTTAGTTTTTATTAAATAATTAAATAAATAATTTAACAATTTGGATCAAAATAAAAAAAAAAAATTATAGAAAATTAATTAATTTTGCTAAAGTTATTGAATGGACATACTGTATTTGTTATAAAAAAGGCTCCTAATATACAATATTATCTTTAATTAATTAATAATTAATACTTAAATTATCTCCACAATGTATGCATAGAATTAAAAAAGAATATTGTAGTCTGTTGGCTCTAATTTCAATAATATTTTTAATTTAATTTTTACTTTATAAAAGTATATGTTTTGTTAACTATTTTATTTTTCTTTGTTTTCTTATACGTATTCGAATTGTATTTTTTCTTTATTAAACTCAAATATAGCTTTAATTATTTTTTATGTTATAAAAATATTTATTTAAAATATTATTTTCCATTTTTCTAATAAACATTTTTCAAGGAAAATCATTAAATCTGCACCAAACGGTTGTTTTATATAATAGTGGATATTAGCTACTTAATAAGTATTAATAATGTATCCACAAAACTTTGTATAGCCACTAAACAAACAATCCTTTTTCTTCTATATCCACTAAACCAGCATCGCACGGTAATGTTTAAAATTTAATTAAAAACTAATACTTAAATAAAAAAAATAAACAAGGTAGAATATAAACCAACGATTTTTAAAAGCGCACGTTTCCAAAAGACAATACAAACTGTTTAGAATTGTGACTTGCACAAAAATTTGAACATTTCATGTAATAAGAAAAAAACGTCAAAATATGACTTTTCTGGAATTTTGAGGGGCTGTAAGTCCGGAACCCTATATAACTAAGAAAAACCGTTAACAAACGTAAATATAAATTATTGAACCTTTAATTTTCATGTTTTGCCGAAGAAAAATATTTACAGGTGCCTAAGTTATAGGTGTCTAAAAATAGCAAATTTTGAATTTTTGAGGCGTAATAACTCTTAAACAGGGTTTGCTACCAAAAGTTTTTTGAGGAAACTTATACTAATTCCAAAAGTTCTTTCTTGTTTCAAAAATTCAGGTTCCTATCTCAAGGGCTGTAACCTTGGAACCCTATACAATTAAAAGAAACCATTAACACACATAAAAGCATGTTACTGGAGCTTTAATTTCTTTATCTGGTCGAAAAAAATGTGTACAGGTGCCTAAGTTACAGGTTTTTAAATATAGCCAAATTTCAATTTTTGAGCCCTAATATCTCATAAAATTTCTGAGCAAACTTATACTAATTTTGAAAGTTCTTTCTTGCCTCAAAACTTCAAGCTCATATCTAAAAGCGTACCGGAGTTATGAAGGCAGAAAAATCATGCAACATTTGGTTTTCACATAACGGTAAATTTCAATACTAAATTTAAAAACTATATATAATTTTGATATTGATTTATAAAGGTAAAAAAATATTAAGCCTATCTAATGGCGTTTTCAGAAGCGGAACCTGAAATATACGCGTTTAAAAATAGGGCTTTTTCAAAGTTTGAGGAGCTGTAGTTTTGTAATGGAGCGGACTACATGAAAAAGTTGTTGCACAAAATTAATTTTTTTATGATATCTACCAATAGTTAAAATTTTTTTTCTCTATCTTTAACGGTGTACAAGTTTTCTAAACAGACGTACAGACAGACGGACGAACAGAGTAAAACTAATAGGCACATTTTTTCCAAATTTTTTTGGAAATGTGCTAAAAAGTAAAATAAAAATTTACTTAAAATAGTTAAATCTATTATTTAAAAAAATATAAACTTAAAAAAAGTAAATACTTTATATTTGAGAAAGTATAATTTGTTAAAAAATTATATCGCCACTATACCCACTTTTACCTTAATTTTGTTTTTGCCGGAATGTAAAATTTTTCTTTTCTGTTTTTTTTTCTTTTTTTTTTCAGAAAATCAATTAAAAAAATTTATAAAAATTAAGAAAAAAAATTTTAAATAATTTTTTTAATTATACAAATTACAAAGAAACTTTTCCAAAAAAAAAAGAACAAGATCCAAAGTACTGATTTAGAATACCATTTGCATTTGCACTTTATATATGGTGCGGCTATAATGATAATCAAATATTTTTGAATTTTGAAAGAATAGCAATTAGAATAGTTGAAATCGAATGACAAAAATTTCCTCATCTAAACCTTAAAACAATCAAAAAATCTTTGAAATTATGAAATATAAATTAAATTTCATCATTTTTATTCGTAATTACTCTACAATTATCAATTTTGTAAATTCATTTCCTTTTATTATAGAAAAGAAACGGGTTTCATTCCTTTATAATTTCCCGTTAAATTTAACGTTAAATTTGTATTTTACAGATATAATTTTTGTTTTGTTTTTATTACATAATTAAAAAAATTCATAATTCATGAGGAACAACTTCATAAATATTTAATTAAAAAAAATGAATACTTTTAATATTGAAACAAAAAAAAATGTTTATAAACATTTGTTTAAAACAAATTTGTAAATTAAAATGTATATGTACCTACATATGAAATAAATTAAGAAGTGATCCACTGAATAAATGTTTACATTTCCTGTATAATATCACAATTTCACAAATGTTTTATTGTTTTGTTGTTGACAGGTTTATAACAATTATTAATTTTTATGATTTTCTTCTTTTTTTTTTTTTAATTGAACAAATGTATACCTTTTCTTTTTTTTCAATTAATGAAAACATATTGTACTAGCAATCTTTAAAATACAGGGTGAAAAAAAAAATAAAAGAATCATAAATAAAATTGTACCTATAGTTCCATAAAAGTCAGCACCGCGAAATCGCAAAAATTAAGAAAATTCCAAATGAATCCTTATCCGAATTACAAAATCCGGAATTTCAAAATCTCAAAATTCTTAAAATTCTTCTTTTCTTTTCAGGATTTTAATCCCAATTTGAATTATGAAATTATGTATTTGGACTTTCGTGTTCAACGCAAAAAGCATGGTTTTAGTTTAATAATGCAAATTAAATATGCAAAATTGATAATATCAGACTTTTTCAACTTTATATTAACAAATACCTTCAGTTTCAGATACATGATATAGCCTAATATAATCTTAATTATATAGTCTAAGTCCTCTAAGAAAAATTTATAAATTAAAAGATAATGAATTTTCCGGACCGAAAACGAAACGAAAACGATACATCTTTTTACTAACACTATTATCTTTTTTCATATCAAAGGGACTGATATTATGTTTTAAATATCATTGGAAGGAAGTAAGACATAAAAAAAATATACATTTATATATACAAGACTACATTTTTTTCTACTATTCTTATTCTAAAATGTACGTTTACCGTTTGTTTTTGTATCGCAAAACCGTTACGTTTACGATGTCTTGTTGAAACAAATGCCTTCGCTAGCAGTTTGTTTACGAAACGTTTTTCTTAGGGAGAGTGTTTTATTTTTTGTACAAATCATGTCTAAAGCTTAAAATCAATACACTATCTCCTTCATAGAATACCATTTTCAAGACACTCTGTATTTCTTTTTATTATACAAATTGATATCATTAAAATATGTAACAAAATATTTAAAAATACGATTTTAAATAAAAACATCATTGAATTAATTTCCATTAAATTTTATTTAAAAGAATTTTGAATTTATTGATAGTTTAGAATAAATTGAAAAAAAAATTGTTCTGTTTCTAAACAATGAATCGAAAATTGAATCGCATCAAAATAAAAAATTTTTGTCAATATAAAAGTTTTAATAATTTAATTCAATTTTTATCTATTTACAAGTTGTGAATTAAGAGACTTTGACCGCAAAATTATTAATTTTGTTTTCTGAATGAAAATGTCGATTTTATTTTATATTTTTTGAATATTTATTATTCAAAAATTTAAATACATACATAATTTACTGTTTGAAAATATATTGGGTCAATAAATCATTTAATTTTTTTTGTACACTAAATTAAAATATGAATTTTTTTGATCAGTATATATATGTATATATCATGACGCGATCGAATAAAAAAAATAAAATGCCCCCTTGATTTACCTTCACACACCTTTGTATTTTGTGTTCTAATTTAAATATTTTCTTAACACCCTGTTTTTAACGAATCGGTTTTTTCGTTATAATTTCATTTAATTTTTAATCTATTCAGCTGTTTTCTTTTGATTCGGTTCAAGGTCATGATTTTATAAAATTCAAAAAAATGTTTCGAGTTAATGATCTGGATAAATTTTTTAAGTTGGCAAACCCTCTGGACATATAAAAAATAACGTTCTGATTTCTTAAATTTCAGAAGTAATATGAAAATAAATAATAAATATGAGGAGTCTATACAAATTTGAGTTTTGTATTTTTTAATAAAATTTATTTTTAAAAAAATTAAAATTTCACATTTCTTTATTCATTTTTTGAATTTTTAAAATAAAAATGTCATTTATTCGATCTGATAGCAATTATTATTAACTAGGTAATATTAAAAAAAAAAAAAACTACGAAAGCTCCATTTGTAACGAATGGCATTACTAAAATTTTTAAACCTATAAAACGCAAATAATTATGTGGGTCTATTTTGGGTCTAATAGTTGACTATTTATTTTCATATTAAACGGTCAATCTTGACCTTGAACTGAAGCAAAAGAACACAGCTATTGAATTACAAAAATCATAGCAACAAAAACTTATACTCGTTTTCTAATTAATTTTCCTTTCTTCTAAATCTTTTATACCTACTAGAAGTTATGAATTTAATACTTATATGTATGATTTTATGTAATCAATAGTTTTTCGGCACTTTAACATTCTAAAACGAATTGTTTTAAAACGTTTCTTTTTACAATTCAAAAAAAAAATCGGTACATTTTATCTCTTTCTAAACATATACAGTCAGTTTCAATAATATTTACACACCACCAAATCAAAATAGGTATCTTCTAAAATTTTTATCAAATTGAACTCAAATTTAATTTGTAAATTCTTTACTATTTTTTTAACAATTCAAAAAAATCTCCCCTACCCTTTTCCTGCTTCTTACAGATACATTTAGAAGGTTTTTTTTTATTAGTTTTTGTTGGAAAATTGATAATAAACCGTATGCTTGTAACATTTTTATTTTTTTGAAAACTTACAATCCGAAATTCCACTTTTATAATCAGCAAAGATCACTAAACGTGTTTCTAAAGTTAACTCTTTACTTCGTAGTATTTTTACTCTTTTTAATTTCCTTATTATCATAAATAAAACTCGGATGGCTATAAAATCTCTATTTCAATAAATAAATCGGCATGTGTGACTACCTCCTTACTTTTCAGAATTACATTTTTTTTTATTTTTTTATTACCATGTGTAAAATAATATTGAAATTTTTGTTTTGTTTGTAACTTTTTTGTTTTTAAACTTTTTTTTGTTGGTGTTTTTTTGAATTGTTTAAAAAATAGTAAAGAATTTGAGTTAAATTTGATAAAAATTGTAGTAGATATTTAGATTTCAGTTCATAGTCCCAATATAATTTGGTGGAGTGTAAATAATATTGAAACTTACTGTATAATAAAACAATAATTGACATAAGTACATAGTTACTTTTTATTTCTGTTCAAATTAATCATACTTAAAGAAATACAATAAAAGCATCATAGTATTATATAATATTTACAAAATTTATCAAATAAATGAATTGATTACATCATTTTATTTAATTAATAAAAACTGTTTTTTTTTTTATTAATAACAGACACCTTAATTAAAAAAAAAAAAAAAGTTAGAAATGCATATTATACAAACATAATGAAGGTAAAAAAAAAAAAACAAAGAAGGTAATAATAATTTAAATAAAATTTAAAATATGACTGAAAATTTAAAATCAAAATCAGATCAATATTGTCATTTACTTGTTACCATTAACATTGAACTTAGAAAAAAAAAACAAAAAAAAAAAAAAATAAGGTAAAATCGTGAAATCATTATTCAATTTTTTTTTTGTTCTTAATCTAAAAAAAAACACAAAAAAATCTTCAATATTATTAAATGCTGTGGGGGCTAATAAAAAATGAGGTTAAATATATTACCATTATATCACCATTATTTCCATATTCTAAAAGGAATTTCCGTACAAAAAAAAACTCATAATCATAAATTCGTTAAAATCAAAAAAAAAAATTGTAATTACTAAGAATGAAAAGCTACATTATGTACATATATGTATGTATATATTTTTTTAATTTTTTTACATAAAAAGCCTAATACTTTAAAATGTGATCACAGAGAAAAATTAAAATTTCAACAATATACAGTAGGTATGTATTTTAAATACCTAAATATTGAACCAAATGAAAGTATTAAAACAAGTTACGGTATAAATAGTAATTATTATACAACAAAGCGAAAAAATAAAATTCGTATTCAATAAGCCCATATAGATATACAAAATAAATAATAATTTACCACATTAATATTATGTACCTGCATCCCCGGAAAAATCCCTCATACATGAACCCTCCTAAAAACCTCGACAACATGCATTTTAATAAATAAAAAAAAAAAAAAAAAAAACAAAAACAATATTGTAAATATATTTTATTAATTTTTGTTCTTGAAAATAGATTGTCAATAACATAAACGTTTTTCGTTTAAATACACCTAAACAAATTAAAAAGATCCGACCGTCAAAATATTTTTATTTTAAATAAAAAATTAGAAAAAAAAAATTTTTTCCAATTGTTTAAATTTTTTGTCAATAAAAACATATTTAATTTTTTTTTTTTTTTTGTAACAATAATGAATAAAAACAAAACGATCAATTTTTTTTTTTTTAATAGTTTTAAATTGCATTTAATTACTACAATTAACTTGCATTTTATTTATTTATTAAATCATAGTGTCGCAATATTTATTATAAAAAAAAAAAAAAAAAAAAATGCAACAGAACATATTATAATAAAACATTTTTTTCTGCAATTTATCTATTTTATATAAAAAAAAAAAAATCCTCTTTCCCTCTCCTCATTGTCTATGCAACTCCGTATACAATCACTTAAGATTTCTTAGCTGTACATACAAACATACATATGTATATATTTCATTGCTTACGCCTCTACATACTTATATCATACATATAGTTATGTACATACATCTAAAATATACATATCTTTACTCCCCATATTTAATTTAAAAATCACATTCATTGTGTTATTTGTCACACATCTCACTTACACTCAATCTGAATTTTTGAATCTTGAAACTTAAAATTGAAATTTAAAACTGTAAATCGTCGACATATAATATACAATTTGTGATTTATCTGACTACTATATTATTGTACTAATAATGTTTGGCGGACAGAAAGTCTAGTGACGAAACAATATAAACTACATAATATTAATTTCACTTCTATATCATTTTATCGTTTATTTTTTATTTTTATTTTAGTTTTTTTTTTTTTATTTTAATTTTTCTGTTTTAGAAAATGTTAGTTATAATTAGATAATAGATACGAAGGTAAGATTTAAAAGTTTTTAGGTAAAATACCGTATAAATAAAATAATACAAAAGTTGATTGGAAAATCAATTTTTTTTTTTTTTATGTTTTTATGTTTTACTGTTTTGAAAATTCACAATAATTCATTATTACTATTGTGAATAGCTAAAGTTATTTAAAATTTCAAGCAATATATTCGATTTGTACTATTGTTTTTTAAATGAAACTAAAAATTTCAAAGAGAATTTATTGTGTTAAACACTTTAAAATTTTTAATATTAGATGTATTCTGCTTTTGTTTTATTTATTTAAAATTTACAAAAAAAAAAATTTAATAATTATTATCTTTATAAAACACCCTTGCACCAAAAACTAACTCAGTTTGATTAAACTCAAAAATTTTACATTTACTTTATTACCCTTCCAATTCTAAGCTGGCCGAGTTTAGAACATAAAATCTTTCGATTGAAAAGTCGGCGATTTAACCGTTACATTGTTGATTAAACCATTTTACTTTATCTGGCTTAAAATTCTTACTTTCAACAATTTTTAAACTCTTACTTACTTTTATTTTCTTTTATTTTCTAAAGTAGTCATTTAATTTTTGTCTTTTATTTTGTTTAGGTTTTTTGATTTATGATAAGTTTTTTATTTAATGGCAACTAAAATTCAATAATCCGTTATAATAAACAATTCTGAAATTTTTAGTCTAACCTACTTATATTCTAACAAATTATAAAGAAACAACGATACACCAAACCAACCACCCTAAATAACCTTGAACGAGATATTGAAATTTTTTTTTTTTTTTTGTTTAAAATTTATAAAAAATTTATAAAACATGTACCAAAAGTCGTTTTTTTTTTTTCAAATCAGTTATTGAAAGCTGTTAAATTTTAAAATTTGTTATCATAAGCTTTTTTTTTTTTTTTGTTTCTTGTTATTGTTGTTTAAATGAATAGAATGCAGTTATTTAACGTTTTTCACTATTTGTTGTTTTTTTTTTTTTAGTTTTTTGTCGTTAATGGAGCTTTTGTAACCGTGGTCATGGTTAAAAGTGCAATAAACAAAATAAAATACAAAAACTGAATTACTATTTTATAAAAATGAAATTTAAGCCGGTTATATTTGATCTAAATTATTAGTATTAAAGCATTGGTAATTTTCATTTTAAAAAAAAAAAATGATTTATGTTATTTTTTAATTAACTAAATCATTCATTGGAAAAAAAAATAAAATAAAATCGAAAAATTGAATAAGTGATTTAATTTGTTTAATTAGTTTTTTAACTTTTTTTTTTGTTAAATGCCTAAAAATATGCTATAGTTGCTAATGGAAATTTTAACAAAATAAAAATTTGGGTTGAAGGAGAATTCAAAGTAAACTTCTATACCATATTGAACATACCGGTTTTTTTTTTTTTAATCTTTTGTAAAATACATAATATATACACACATAATATATATATATTTAGTAGAAGGGGATAATACAATAACAAAAAAAAAAAGAAAGAAAAAACAAATCTTTTTTACCGTTTGTAAATTTTAAAATAATAATAAATGCATATTTATTATAAGGAAAAGTTTCAATTATGATTACCGTTATTTATTTTAAGCGTTTTCCGTTATTATACCCGTATGAACTATGTTCAAGGGTATAATAAATTTGCCATTACGTTTGTGACACCTTAAAGGAGTCGAGCTAGATATAGTGTCAAAGGTATGGATCGGCTCAGAATCGAATTCTGAGTCGATTAAGCCATGTACGTCCGTCCGTCCGTCCGTCCGTCCGCACGATAACTCAAAAAATAAAGGAGCTAGGGGGCTGAAATTTTTTTTACGTCACTTTTGCAAAATTGTTAGTTTTGCTATTTAAATCCAACATTTTCGGTTGGCCGGTTCGAGTAGCTGCCATACAACTTCTATCTTTATATAGAAATAACTCAGTATCTATTCAAGCTAGGTTTCTGAAATTTTGCAAATGATGATCAAGTTTTATGGCAACAACTTCTGTAAAATTTGGTTGTGCTGGTGCAGCGGGTTCGGGTAGCTGCCATACAACTTCTCCGTTTAAATGAGAATAACTCAGTGTTTATTGAAGCTAGGAATCTGAAATTTAGTAAAGAGGTGTCGAGTTACATGCCAACAACTTTTGTAAAATTTGGTTGGTCTAGAGCAGCCGGTTCAGACTTCTTGCACCTCTTGGAACCTAATGAAGCTGGGCGTCTGAAATTTTGCAAATGATGATCAAGTTTTATGGCAACAACTTTTGTAAAATTTGGTTGTGGTGGTGCGGCGGGTTCGGGTAGCTGCCATACATATTATCCGGTTAAATGAGAATAACTCAGTGTTTATTGAAGCTAGGAATCTGAAATTTAGTAAAGAAGTGTCGAGTTATATGCCAACAACTTTTGTAAAATTTGTTTGGTCTAGAGCAGCCGGTTCTGACTTCTTGCACCTCTTGGAACCTAATGAAGCTAGGCGTCTGAAATTTTGCAAATGATGATCAAGTTTTATGGCAACAACTTCTACAAAATTTGGTTGTGCTGGTGCGACGGGTTCGGGTAGCTGCCATACAAAATCTCTTTTTAAATGAAAAGAACTCAGTGTCCGTCCGCACGATAACTCAAAAAATAGAGGAGCTAGGAGGCTGAAAATTTTTTTACGTCACTTTTGTAAAATTGTTAGTTTTGCTATTTAACTCCAGCATTTTCTGTCCCCGGGTTCGGGTAGCTGCCATACAACTTCTTTCTTTAAATAGAAATAACCCAGTGTCTGTTCAATCTAGGTATCTGAAATTTTGCGAATGATGATCAAGTTTTATGGCAACAACTTCTACAAAATTTGGTTGTGGTGGTGCGACGGGTTCGGGTAGCTGCCATACAAAATCTCTTTTTAAATGAAAAGAACTCAGTGTCCGTCCGCACGATAACCCAAAAAATAAAGGAGCTAGGAGGCTGAAATTTTTTTTACGTCACTCTTGCAAAATTGTTAGTTTTGCTATTTAACTCCAGCATTTTCGGCCGCCGGGTTCGAGTAGCTGCCATACAACTTCTTTCTTTAAATAGAAATAACCCAGTGTCTGTTCAATCTAGGTATCTGAAATTTTGCAAATGATGATGAAGTTTTATGGCAACAACTTCTACAAAATTTGGTTGTGCTGGTGCGACGGGTTCGGGTAGCTGCCATACAAAATCTCTTTTTAAATGAAAAGAACTCAGTGTCCGTCCGCACGATAACTCAAAAAATAAAAGAGCTAGGAGGCTGAAATTTTTTTTACGTCACTCTTGCAAAATTGTTAGTTTTGCTATTTAACTCCAGCATTTTCGGCCGCCGGGTTCGAGTAGCTGCCATACAACTTCTTTCTTTAAATAGAAATAACCCAGTGTCTGTTCAATCTAGGTATCTGAAATTTTGCGAATGATGATCAAGTTTTATGGCAACAACTTCTGCAAAATTTGGTTGTGGTGGTGTGACGGGTTCGGGTAGCTGCCATACAAAATCTCTTTTTAAATGAAAGAACTCAGTGTCCGTCCGCACGATAACTCAAAAAATAAAGGAGTTAGGAGGCTGCAATTTTTTTTACGTCACTCTTGCAAAATTGTTAGTTTTGCTATTTAACTCCAGCATTTTCGGCCGCCGGGTTCGAGTAGCTGCCATACAACTTCTTTCTTTAAATGGAAATAACCCAGTGTCTATTCAATCTAGGTATCTGAAATTTTGCAAATGATGATCGAGTTTTATGGCAACAACTTCTGTAAAATTTTGTTGTGATGATATGACAGGTTCGGATAGTTGCCATACAACTTCTCTTTTTAAATGAAAATAACTCAGTGTCTATTGAAGCTAGCTATCTGAAATTTAGTGAAAAAGTGTCGAGTTGCATGCCAAAAATTTTTGTAAAATTTGAGTGGTCTAAAGCAGCCGGTTCAGGCTTTTTGCATTTCTTGGAACTTAATGAAGCTAGGCGCAATAGATTCGGGTAGCTATCATACAACTCCACAATTTACATAAATATATCTCTGTAGTTCGGTACTAAAACTCTGAATGTTTTTAAAAGATGATCAAGTTTTATAGAAACAGGATATATTACGTTCATACGGGTATCCCAGAGTTGACACAGTCTACTCTACTGCACTCTTCCTCGTTTTTATGATAATTTTGTTTTTTAAATATACCAATTATACCTAATACTTACAATGTCTAATATTCTGATAATAAAGTTGCAATATCGCCCAAAAATATTGTCTAAATTAATTCAATATAGTTACCTATGCATGTCTATGAAAAGAAAAAAAAAATCTAAAGATTGAAAAGATCAATTGAAAGATCAGATATATAAGTGGATGACTTTCATAATTAAAAATTTTAGTTAATAGCTTGTTAATATGATTACAAATCAAATTTATAAAAACAAAGTTATTTGATAAAACTTTCCAGACCGTGATGACTATTCAAACATAAATAATAGCTATCGTGACTTTTGAATTACTTACGTATTTTTTATTACCCTAGGTTTTATATACATATATGTATGTACATACATATTATGTATAATTACAAAATAATATTTTATATTATTTTTATTAAAAATGTAATAATAATTCTATAGAAATAGAAGTATATAAAGTTATAAATTATCGGAAATGGCGATACTATAATTAAAATAGATTAAAAGTTAGAATATTATGAAATTATTATTTTTTTTTTATATAATGCTACTTTGTATGATAATTTTAGAAGTTGAATTTAAATATAATTTGTTGATTATTATTATTAACTATTTATATAATTTTAAATTTTATTGAGTTATTTGATTTAATAATTTTTTAAATCAAATTAACAAAAAGGATGTTGATTTAAAAAAATCAATTGAATGTTGATCTAATCCAATCTAACTAAGTAATATGCATACATAAATACATATTCCCATATACCTTTTTTTACTTTAACTAAAGACTTTTTTACTTTAAGTAAGTATTTTGTTACTTTAACTTTTATTACGAAGACCGTTGCTTAAAGTAAAATTTCTTCACTTAAAGTAACTATGTCATCACTTGAAGTAAGAAAAAGGTACACATACATAGATATATAAAATTTTAAAATATCTTTAACTCAATCAATATACTCAATCTAAAATAATTCGTTAATTTTTTTTTCATTGTTTTTATTAATAGTGATTCTTCAGATTTACTTATATCATTTTTAGCACATCTCCAACAAAATTTTGAAAATATGTGCCTATTTAGTTGTGTCTGTTTACAAAACTTCTACACCGTTAAAGATAAAAAAAAAATGTTAACTCCTACCCATCGTTATGGATTCCATAAAAAATTTAATGTTGTAGAACAACTTTTTCATGTAGCCCCATCCATGACGGAGCTATAGCCCCTCCAAATTTGACAAAGCCCTATTTTTAAATGCGTATATATCATGTTCTACTTAAAATTTTTTCAAACTAAAAACGCCATTCGACGGGTATTTTTTTTGCCTTTGTAAATTAATATCAAAATTATATAATTATTTTAAATTTAGTACTTAAATTTAGCGTTAAGATGGCTGCCGAAAAGGCACACTCAGACGGTATTTGGTCCATTGTGATACTATATAGAAACTTTTCTATCACACTCGTTAAAACCAATTTGAGCTTTTTGCAAAGCGAAGGATGCTCTTCATATTTTTACCTACTAGATCGCTAAGGTTGTTGAAGAGATATTGTCCCAAATACGTGTTCCTTTCAGTCGACAAAGCTAGGCATGTGCAAAGGAGATGAAGAGTCGTTTCCTCCTCCTCTTCAGCTTTGTCGGCTCTACAATAGTCGTTTGCGGAAAAGCCAAGTCTTTTGGCATGCTTCCTTATTAGACAGTGACCGGTGATTATACCCATCGTCATTCCAAAATCTGCCCTTTTAAGAGAAAGCAGATCATTGGATCGTCTAAAAACGGTTTTGGGCCATATCAGTCTTGTGATATTGCACGAGGTCAAGTTTGACCATTTGTAATTTACCATATCCGTTATTTCCTTTCGAAATAGCGTTTTGCTTGTGGATAAAGGTACCCCTAGTCCTGCCCTATCAGGAATACCTCGATGATCTAGTCCTGCCCATTTCCAGGAATACCTCGATGACCTGGTACCCAGCAAAGCTGAATGCTAAACTGCCTGGCCATCTCGTTAAGAAGTTTTCGGCAGTTTATTACAGTCTTCGAGGTTGTATATGTTGATTTCAAAGATTTTAACACCGTCTGACTATCTGACAGAATGTGTACTTGCTTTATAGTTAAAACGCTTCTATTCAGCAGAGTCAAAGCTTCTTGGCCACAATTTCCGCTTGGAAGACACTACAATGGTCTGGTAGTCGGAAATTATGACTGATGTTCAGATTTTCTGAGAAGACCCCGCATCCTACATTGTTATTCATTTTTGAATCATCCGTGTAGAACTGTACTCTTTTGAAGATTATTACTGTATTCGAATTCCACTCTTCTACTATGTATTCGAATTGCATTCGAATTCGAACTCTCACGGCTTGGTATACTCATCACGTGAGAAATTTCAAAGATTGTAAGTGGGGGACGTGTAGTCTACCAAAACGGGGAACTTGAATTGATTTATGATATCCGAGTGACCTTCTCGTGAATTGATCGACTGGAATGTAGCTTTTAATCTTACAGCCGGCTGTAAATTTGCAACAATATTCTATTAGATTAATCATAATGTCCAATGCTACAAAAGGGGTTGTTATCAAAGAGCCACTAATACATAGTGTGACAGTTCTTTGAACTCTAGCGATTGCCTTGCGATTGACTTCTTTATCGATTGCCTTCCACCATACTAGGACTCTATACATAAGAATGAGGCTTATTACGGATGTGTATAGTCAGTAAGTCATGTATGGATGTAGCCCCCATTTCCTACCAATGACTTTTTTGCACTAGTAGAGGGCTATAGAGGCCTTCCTTACTCTTTCTGAGATGTTAGCCTTCCAGCTTAAGTTCCTAGTTCTAGTTCTAGAGTTAGACCCAGACATTTGGCCGTATCGCTAAAGGCAAGAGCAAAGCCATTTAAAGAAAGCGGCTTGATTTTGTTTAGTGCAAGTTGCAGAACATCCCTGAGACTGTCGGGGAAGAATTTGCCACTGACAATGACAGCAACATCGTCCGCATAGGCGGTTGTTGTGCAGCCCGCCTCTTCCAGGATTGTAAGCAGTTTGTTACTACTATATTCCAAAGAAGGAGAGATAGCACCCTTCCTATGGAGTCCCTCTCTCCATAAACCTTTTTACAGAAATATTGCCTATGTTGGCGCTAAAGGCCCTGCTATTTAGCATATTAGCTATCAGTGTTCTTACCTCCGGCCGGTTCCACTTTTAGGCTTATGAGTGCGTCTACAATTGCTGCCTCATTGACGTTATTAAACGGTCCTTCAAGGCCTATAATTTAAAGATCTTTCAATCAAGCTAGTCAAGCTGTTAAGTGCGGTATTTACTTACAGTAAGCATGTTGACAGGCTGACAACAGATTTTTATCTCTAAGGTTTTTAGAAGGAAGGATGGCAGGCTTATAAGCCGAAAGTCCTTCGCATAGACAAAACAAATTTAACGTGTAAAACCAAATTTTGCATAATTTTTCTACCATCATAACTCCAGAACGCTTTTAGATAGGGAATTGAAATTTTAAGCGCAGCAAGAACTTTTAGAATTTGCTCAGAAAATTTTTTTCGATCACCTCCTGTTTATGAGCTATTAGGGCTCAAAAATTGAAAATTTGCTTTTTTTAAACACCTGTAACTTAGACACCTGTACAAATTTTACTTTGGCAAGACATAAAAACATAAATATTAAAGCTCCAGTAATTTATTTTTACGTTTGTTAACGGTTTTTTTAAGTTATATAGGGTTCCGGACTTACAGTCCTCAATATCGTAGAAAAGTCCTATTTTCACATTTTTTCTTATTACATGAAATTCTCAAATTTTTGTTCAAGTCACAATTCTAAACAGTTTGTATAGTTTTTTGGAAATGTGCGCTTTTAAAAATATTTGGTTTACATTCTACCTTGTTTTTTTTATACTAAAGCATTATGCAATTTTAATATTATTATAGATTACCAATAAAAACAATACTTAGTAATATAGTTAAAAGTTTCAAATTATTTTAACTGATTGTTTTTTGTTCTAATTTTTTTTTTATAAAATTATCACGCATCACTAACATTTCATCTATAGAAAGTAAAATTAACAGTTAATTAAAAAACAAAAAGAAATGAAGTTTTATATTTCAGATTCTCAGGATCCTATTTAATAATGTTTTGTTGGGACAATTATAAATACAAAAATATTCAAATATTTCAAATTATAATAATTTATTTATTAATTATGTTCGCTTTTTTATTTTTATTTGAAAAAGAAGGTGCAACAATAATAGAAATAAAAAGCTTAAACAATTATAAAAAAAAAAAAAATATTACATAAATTTATTTTGCAAAAAGTAAAATACAAGAAAATATACTTAAAAAGGTGAAAAAGTCATATATAATACAAATAATTAATAATGTCACATTTTTTTTTTATAGTTTTTTAAATATTCAAATTAACCCTTTCGTATCATTTGTAATTTTTTATATATTATGTATTTCCTTTTGGAAATCGTAATATATTTGAGTAATTCTCGAAATTTTTGAAATTAAAAATTAATTTAAACTTAAACTTGTCACTTAAACTGATAATAAATGACTGATGTAAAATAAATCCTATTTCATTATAGACATTTTTGTATTCAAGTTTCCCTTTTTATCATTTATTTATATACAGTGTTTTTTGAATTTTCATTATTTTAGTCATGGAAAAGCTACATTGGTATTTAATAATTGAGATAATTCAATCTATTGAAATAAAGTTTTTTTTTGTGCCCAATTAATTTCACTACAATTGCAAAATTAAGTAATTACTTGAAAAATTGGAGAACAACAGCGTTATAGACACAGAACTGACTGAAGATAAAAAAGGCCTTTTTATAAACATCCTTTGCAATTGCACGATCTCATGATTGATTTTTATACTAAAACTATAATCAAAAATTGGAGAACAACAGCGTTATAGACACAGAACTGACTGAAGATAAAAAAGGCCTTTTTATAAACATCCTTTGCAATTGCACGATCTCATGATTGCTTTTTGTACTAAAACTATAATCACATAATCATATATATATCAGGGTGTAAGTATATTTTACCGTGACATCTAAATTACAAAAAATTCGTATGGGATACAAAATTTCTTGATTCCAAAAAACAAAAAAATCATGATTCTAAACGAACATAATATGTACATATATTATATGTTAATGTAGATTTTGTAATAGAGAAATCGTATCCAAATATGTACTTGTATCCAAAACTTAGCGGAATATCATAATACATAATAGTGTGTGGCTGAAAACTACTAAACTATAATTATAGATTTTTGCCAGCTGACGTTTATGAAATTGTTTTTTATTTGGAAAAATTTTCAACAATTTTGAAAAAAATTTAAATAATGACACCTGCTACTGATAACCTATATATGTATTATATATATATATACATATGTATTTATTTATTTAGGCAGTTTTCAAGTAAACAAAATAAAAACTAAACAAATGCGCATTCACAGCAGTATTGACTTAGCTACTGCAAATTTGGTTTGACATTTGCATGGCATGATTTAAATTTTCTCGTTTATGAAATTTCAGCTAAAGTCACAGTAGGTAATGAATTTGTGGTTTTGACTATTTCATAGTCATCATAGGATGTTTATAAAAATGCCTATATATTACGAAAATTGTATTAATTTTATATATGTAACTATACATTTTTTCAAAATTTTCTTTTGAAGTTACTAACATATGTCATATAACTGAATTAGTAGGTTTTTAAATGGTGGCAAATTATTTATCCCTATAGCAACTTTAAATAGCATTTAACATATTGAACGAATGATATTTAATTAATACTCGTTTCCATTTTATAATTAGAATTTTGTTTCTAAATCTTATATTTTCCAAAATGTCGTTTATAAAAAGAAGCCTGATTGTAACCGTATTAGTTTAAGTAATAAAATCAGGTTTTCAAAAATTTGTTTAGCGGAGGTTTAAGGACGGTGGACAGCCCTAACTGTTAAAAATATAATAAATTTTTTGGATCTTTTCCGAATTTTCAGAGTTGTTATCTTCCGAGTGAGACAAATATATTAAGATCCTTTTTTTTTTTTTTTTTTTTTGTTTTAAATTAAATTTTGTTGGGAAAAACTTTTAAATTTTTTTTTTGTCGCATTTAAAACATAAAGTAAAAACTAATAAGAAGTATTAACAGATCTCCTAATTAAAACCAAAAATATTGTATTTCGAAGGGTTAATCGTTTATTAATATCCATATTTTAATATTCCATATAAAAAGCATATTAATTAATTTTCTATATTTTTATTTTAATCAATTCAGATTCTTATCTTTTTAATTAATAACTAATGCATATATGAAAAATGCCTAACTAAAGCCTAAACCTACTATTTTAGATTTATAATTTAAAAAAAGAGGAAAGGAGGAAGAATACAGTTGCCTTTGTCAACTCTTAGATACCCGTACGAACCGTTAGTATGTTCACAGCCTGTAAATCTGCTCACAATATTATTTTTTTAATATTTTAGTATTTTAAAATAATTTGGGTGAATTTTATAATTTCTAGAACTATGGGTTGTACATATATTCAAACTATATGTTTATATGTACATTCTTCAAAAGCAGATTCTAACCTTTCACATAACGATTATCAATCCAAAACTTTTTCAAATATTCTATAGTACCATTTAATACTAAGCGGTAAATGTATATTAAATTTACTTAGTACAAAATAGTAAATATAATTTTAAATATTATATTATATTATATTTAAATATTCCATTGACAGAATAATTTCTTATAAGTACAATAAAATACATATATGTATGTAAATACGGCGCTATATAATATAAATCTATACTCTTATCATTCATTCACTAGTGACGTATACGATATGTAAATAAACGTGATATTATATAAGTATGTATGAATATAAATAAAAATTCTTCAAGCAACCGTTATGTTGTTTATTTATTTACATTTTTATTTACTACGCATTATATGCTCAACAATTTCAAATTATCGAGTAAAACAAAATGCAAAAAATTCGTTAAAGAAATTTGTTAGAAAATTTGAAAAAATCAAGTAACACTTTCGTCAATTATAAAGTAACCCTATATTATTAAAAAAAAGTTGTTAACAGAAATAAGATTATAATGTTGAAGCTTTAATTTTTATGTATTACTTCAAAAAAATTTTAACAGGTGTTCAAGTTACAGGTGTTTAAAAATAGGAAATTTTCAGTGTTTGACTCCTTACAGCTCCTAAACGGGGGGTGATACAAAAAAAATTTCTGAAATGACTCATACTTATTTTCAAATATCTAACTTCTGTCAAATTTCAAGTTTCCAACTTAAACCGTTTAGAAGATAAAAGGGTTGAAGGATTTTGCAATAATTCAGTTTCGCATAACGGAAAATTAAGACACCATATAGCACAATTATTATATATTTATTATATACATTTTTGTAAAGCTCATAATAGCACCTATCGTTTGGAATTTTCAGATTGAAGATATACCTTATAGGGCTTGTGTTATAACAATTTAAATATAGAGATTATTCGAACTTTGGAGGGGCTGTAGCTCCTTAACGCGTGGGGCTACAGAAAAATTCATATATTCATAAAATTAATATTTTTATGATATCTATCAGCAGTTAAAATTTCATGGCTCTATTTCAAAAAAATTGTGGAGAACTAAAAGTTAGTTGTTCGGAAGCTACCCGAAGTTTTGGTCGGAACTCAACCAAAAAAAATAGGGAACAAATTGCTCTACAAATTGCTCCCAGAATATTTTGTGTAAATTTCAAGATTCTGGCTTTCTTAGTTTTTGAGTTAGTGTGCTGACGGATGGACGGACGGACATGGCTTAATCGACTCAGAATTTGATTCTGATCCGATCCATACCTTTGAAGGTATATCCAGCTCCCTTATTTCGAGGTGTTGCAAACGGAGGAGTAATTTTATTATACCCGATACTTATCGTACGGGTATAAAAAGGAAACGTAATAAGTTAGAATATTTTGCTAAATTTTATAATATTTTATTAGGCACATATTTTATTAATTACCAATAATTTTTTTTTTTTATCAATACAAACAAACTAAATAAATACTTCCATATCAGACAAAAAATGATTAATTATGTTACAAATTAATAAAACATTAAAAGATTTTCATGTTCTACTTTAATATAAGTATTATTAATTTATTATGGGTTTTTTAGAATTTTTTTTTTTTTTTGATGAAAAAATTTTAATTTTAATTTTTTAATTGGTAATTAATTACAATGGAATGCTAAAAAGTTATTTATTTTAATATAATCTCTCTGGACTATATAATAAAAAAAATCTCTACGATTTATACTATGTTAATTGGTATAAAATTTGTAAACATTTTGAAATTTACCTTAAATATAAAATAAACAAGAATACATTATTTATTGAATTAAATGATACCAAAAACACAACCATAAAAAAAAAACCATATTATGATTAGAACTTTTAAACATATTTTAATGTCTTTTAAAGAGTTTTTTATTTTAGAAATTACTTATTAACTATAATCAGACTCTACGATCACCCAAAAATAATCATAAAATCCGGAAGAAAAAAAAAAAAAAAATTAAATAAATGAAAATTATCAATAAACAAAATCAGTAACCAGAAAATTTCAACTAATCATGTTTTTTTTTGTTTTTTTTTTAATTTTTTAATAATTTATCTAATAAAAAATATAATCAAAAACAATTTGGTTCAACAAAATTACCTACAATTACCTTTACTTTTAATAATAAAAATATGAAATAAAAAAAAAAATAAAAACAAAATTAAATTATGAAAAAAAATATGTATGTACTGGGTATATTATAAATATATCATTAAATAACAATAATTTTACGGCAAAGTCAATAAAATTTTATAGCCACCGCATATAATCATTTTTTTTTTTTTTTTTTTATATAGGTAATAAATCTAAAAAAAAAAAAACGATTTTTGATACAAATACAGGAAACTTTTATAAAAAAAACTAATAAATACAATCTTGTATATATATAAATACTCAAAATCAATAAAAAAAAACAAAAATAATCCAGATGTTTTAAAATTATGTATTGTAAAATTTCGTAAATATTATTTTAAATATATTTTTTTTTATTTATTTCGTTTGATTTTCCTTTTCAAAATTTTCACCTCCTTCAGGTCTCATTTGCATTTCATCTTTAACATTTTGACATTATAATTATTATTTAAATATCGCAATATTTTATTTTAAGAAAAATACTTTTGTCAGATTTTTTTATGGTACCTACATATTATATACAATTTTCTTAAAAAAAAAACTGTAGCCAATTATTAAATGGATCATTATTAACCCTTATGTGGTTTTCTATATTTTATAATACAATGTAATTATGCAAATGATATTTTTTCTTTTAGTTGAATATATTTTTCATACCAATATTGTTTTAAGAGGTCAATATAGCAAAGATCTAATAAAACCTATGTTGAGTACCTGAATTTAATAATAAATAAAATTCGAAGAAGACAGTTAATTTCCTTCTTCTCTATTCTAAAAGAATAAAATTTTAATTATTGGAAAATAAAAAAACAAAATTTGCAAGGATTTCATAATTTTGTTAAAATTTTGTATTATTTTATCTTCATCAATTTATATACTTTGTTCTTTTTATGTCAAACAATAAAATTTAATATTATTAATACACAAAGATTATTTAAGAAACTTAAAATCTATAGTTAAAGTCTAAAGAGTTTTTAAGAAATAAAATACATAATATCAAATTAAAAAAAATAAAAATTCTTTTATAATAATGAATTCAAGGGACCTCAGTGGCTTAGTGGGTAAGAGGATATAAAATACGCTGTAAACACCGTGGGAGTGTGGCTTCGAATCCCACACACGTTGTTAGAATTATTCTCTCTTACGACATTTACAGCCACACCTGAACTGAAAAGGCTGTGTAATTTCCTGTCCACATTTATGTGGCAGAGAAATGCATTAAAAAAAAAAATGATTTAAAAAAAAAAAAAGATAAGATATTTAATTATTAATTTAATATATTATATAGTTAATTTTTTTTTAATTGGAAAATCAATCAATTGTTTTATATAATTTAAAGTAATCTTATTGAAAAAGACTATAATTACTCCGCTTAAAACTAAACATAAAATTTTAAAAATCAATGGGTACTACATTTTATTAATATTGTATCGATTTTAATATATATTGTATCGATAAAGTTGTTTAATTGTCGATACTGAAACAGAGAAAATCAATGAAATACATATGTATGTACATATATATTTATATATATATATATATATATATATTTTTAATTAAATATATCAAAATTTATAGATTTACTTAATAAACTGGACTGGAGAATAATTGGTCAATTTAAGACAATCTATATTTTAATTTTATGTGCAAATTTAGAAAATCTTACTTATCATTCGATTGAGATTCGGAAACTTATTCAAGATTTATTTTATTTTTTTATTTTTTTTTTTAAATAAAATTTTATTAATTGTAGGAATTTTTGTTTTTTTTTTTCTGTTTTGTGATAAACAAAATTTTCTTAAAATTTTTTTTATTAGTTAATAAAAAAAAATTTTTTTTTTAAAAAATGCAGATAATAAGAGTTGCTAAGAGAATGCGTTAGCAACAATCATAACCGTTAATATTTATAATAATATAATAGAAAATCTGTAAATCTATATTGTGTATATAGTTGCTAAGGGTGTCAACCCAAAAAAAAAAAAAAAAATGAATAATTATATTTGTGCAAATGAACTTTGCTTTCAATATAATAATGTAGATGATGAATGATGATGATATTTTACTCACTTTCCTCAAATAAAATATCTATTTTTTTTTTTTTTAATTTTGTTTGCAAATTATATAAACATTTTTTTTTTTTTTTTTGTTGATTCACTCTTAACTCTTAAGTGAATTCTTCTTCAAAAATAGAAAATCAGTATATATACATAAGAGTATTCCAAAATTTCAAGTAATTTTCGTTTTTTTTTTTTTCTACTACTTAAAATTTTTTGTGTAAATTAAAGGTTAATTTCTAAGAATTTCTATCAAATCTTGTTTTATTTTTTGCTTTATTTAATTTTTTGGTTTATTTTATTTTTTTCCTTTGCTATCTTTTTTTTTTTTTTCATATATGTATGCATGTATACATATATATATTACATATGTAGGTATATAAATATTTTTATTTTGCTATAATTAATCATTTTTATTGCTTTAAGAATTCGTTTATACTTTAAATTTTATTTTTTTTTTTAAAAAGTTCAAAAGTTTGTGATTTAACACAAACACAAACAAAAAATTAGAAAAAAAAAAATTATTTATAATGCCGAACAAATTTACATTTTTTTTTTTTTTTTATAGTTTTTATTTTTTTTTTCTTTTTCTATTTTAAAAAATTTTTTTTATACACTTTTTACACAATTTATTTTTTGTATTTATTCTTCTTTTGCTATTTACCTTAACTTCTTTTCTATTCAATTTTTTTTTTTTCCTTTTTGTTATTTCTATTGCATATAAATTTTAATAAAGGTAAAGTTAAAAAAAAAATATAAAAAAAAAATCTCCGAACTTGTCAATAAAAAAAACACATGTAAGTAATAAAAATCAAAATAAAATTTAATTATTAAAAAAACAACAACAACACAAATTACAAAAGGAGAAGAAAAAATAATAATATAGGTAGTAATGTTTTTTTTTTTTTTTGTTTTTGTTTTGAAACGCTAGCACAAAAATCAAAATGTGTCTTTTCCCGACTACAGATGCTTAATGACTAAAAAAAAAAAAAAAAATGTTTTTTAAAGTAAAATTCAATACCGTTTTTATACTATATAGAATAAAAAAAAAAAATAATAAGCAAAAGAGAGAAACAACATAATAATAAAATAATGAAAAATACAAAAAAATAAAACTTTTTAATTTACTCTGCCTTCACTTTTTTGTTTCAGTTAATTCCAATTTTTTTTTTTTTTTACATTAAAACGAATTTTTTTTTTTTATCTAATTGAGAATTCGTTCAAAAAACAATAAAAAAAAAAAAACAGTTGACAAAATGTTCTACACTAAATTATATATAAAAATTTTTATAAACAATTCAAAAATAAAGCAAAAAAAAAAAAACGTGAAATGTTTCCAATTCAATAAAGAAAATACATAATATAATAACATAAAATAATTCCATACAATCACACAGCCCATATGTTATAAATTTTAATATTGCCTGAATTTGTATACATTGACATGATAAATCATGATTTTTTTATTAAATGAGAAAAAAATGAGTTATTCGCGCAATAGATCATAAAACATAATATAAATTTCTGTATAAATGTTATAATACATAATTAAATATGTATATGTAGTTATGTTTCTTTATGTATAGTATAGATATATTTTTAAATACTAAAACTAAATTATTTAAAGCACACATCAAAATCCACAAATGAAACATATGAGTCGCAACAAGTATTGTCAAAGTACTCCTATCAGAGTATTTGTACTCCCATTTTAGTTGACGTACTCCCATACATTTGTACTTGCTTTTTTAAAATATTTAAACTACAATTACAGATACAAGTGATCCCAACAAATTAAAATGTTATCATATTACTTTTTATTATTAATTTTATAATTAATTTAACTTTTATGTAAATTATTTATTTGTAAACATTTTACATGTACATATTTAAAACTATTACAACACAACAATTAACTATTTTTTACATTTCATTTGTTTTTGTAAAAGTAATTTAAATATTTGAAAAGTTTTCTAGCTGAATGCTTTCATTTTGAAAAGTTTCAAAATATGTAAGTCGTTATCTTTTTATTTCACGTTCAAATATTTGATTTTTTAAAATTTATAAATCTCTTTAGTAATATGGACCACTGAATAATATTTGAATGTTTTAATAAGTGTTTATAAAACTTAACTAAGTATTTTATTTAAGCTTTTTAACTAAAATATCTAAAAAGGAGGAAACTTAAGCATCCATCAACTTCTTTTTAATAAAACAAATTGTTAAATCGTAAAATGATTGTGATACAAATAGAAATGATGAATTAGAAATTTAATAAATTCTGAATATAGCTCAGATTTAGAAGAGTCTAAAATTATACCTTCAAAAAAAGAGAATGCAAAAATATAGACCTGTATTCCTATTTTTTTTTTTTAAATACTCCGTTTTCAATACAATTGTACTACATTTTGGTTTACCGAAACGATAGCACTGAGTCCCGACTATTTATGTAAATTTCTTTTTTTCATTTTTTTCAATGCTTTTGTAAACTTGTAATTTCTCTCTTTCCTTTTTTTTTTCTGATATGCAATATGTACAAATTTATACATATAACTACACTCTTTTGATTATTAACTGTAATAAACTTTGATCGAATTTATTTATTGATCGATCTGATTCATTCGTTTGTATTTTGTTTATGTTTTAAACTGTTGTTGTTGTAGTGCTCTTCTTTAATACTTTCTTTCTCACTCGCGGTTTTTGCTGTTATTTTTCTTTTTTTTTTGAACATTTTCTAATGAGTTTTCAAAAAACAACAACAAATTTATATGTAAACAATGTCGCGTTGCCATTGCCAATACATAAACATAATAATATCAATTCATAAATGTCCATCATCCAATCCAATTTCCAATAATATGCTCAAATTCTCTTCTCATCTCATTCCATATTCCCATCCGTTTTATAAAACCTATACAAACAAATTCAAAATTAACTTATCCAAATTCACTAATACAAATATACAATAAAAAAATTATAGTAAGTGCGAGAATTAAAATTTTTTGGGAGAGTCGAGCGAAACTAGGAAAAGTATATCAAAAAAAAAAAAAAAAAACAAAAAAAAAAAATTTTTGTAGTACCTACCTATAGTAAAAGTAAAATAGAAATGAAAATTCAAAACCATGTGGTTCAACTTTTTCTTTGTTATTTTGTTTTTATTATTAATTTTACCATTGAATCATTTCAATAGTGTTGACTTGTTACACGTTACAATTTGGTTACAATCAGTAAATATTTATTTTTCTTCTCTTTTTTTCCTTTATTTTGTTTTTCTTTACTTCATAGTTTTATGGTTTTGTTATTAAGTATGTTTCATATGTGAGTGATTTAAATTTTCATATCAGTATTCTGTTATCGTATTTTTATAAAATTTATGATTTTGGTTAATTTTGAAAAAAAAATTTATTTTATTTTTAGATTTAAAAGTAATTTCATTTATTTTTAACACATTTTTAAAAAAAAAAATGTTTTTTTTACTTATTAGTTTCATTCTATCCCTCCGTCTGTTTAATATGCAAATTTTTCGATATGTAAAAACAATATTTTATAAGATTTTAGTTCCTCCGTATCGCCGGAACGCTCTTTTAGTCGGGACCTTTAAATTTTTTTTTAAATCGAGAAGAGCGAAAGATATTTGAGAATTAGTATAAGTTACCTCAAAAAAATGTTTATAATGGCCTATATTTAAGAGTTATTAGCGGTAAAAATTGAAAATATTCTAATTTTATACATCTGTAAGTAACTTAGACACAAGTCCAAATTTATCGTAAGTAAGATATCAAAATTATGGCTTAAATATTATATTTTTAAATGTGTAAAATGAGACTCAATAGCGTTATTAGAAAACTCAAGTTTAAATAAAATTTTTTTACACAAAGCATTCTAAAAAAAAAAATCGCAAATTTGGATTCAAAAATATGGAAGCACCCCAGTTGACTATACCCATTTCTCAAAAAGGCATAAAATTTGGCATGAACCCAGTTGGATAAAAAGATTTTTATTTAACATAAAAACATTTAACAAAATTCCATTTATACAAAAGGAACGCATAAAATCTTTTTGGCAAATGGAACATTTGGCATAAATTGTTTATGGGTGATATTTATGTTGTTGTTTACGTAATAACATTGGTTGTGTTGGTCATATCAAAGTCTTTTTATGCTAACTGTCCTTATGGCATATGGCTTTTTGAAACTATCATATTGTTAACTGTCAAAGTGTTAACTGTCATATGCCGCGTTTATACCGCAGCTAATTTAGCTAGTGCTAAATTGTTTGACGTTTGTAGCAACGGTATAAACACCACATTTTTTTAGCTCCAGCTAGCTAAATTAGCTGAAGGTATTTAGCTCAAGCTAAATATAGGTAGAATTACGTAACGGTATAAACATCACATTATTGCTACAAATGTCATAATTGGTGCTACAGATGTCATTTTTGAAATTTGCTTATTGGCTGTGGAATCCAAATTAAAATAAGTTCTTTAAAAGTAATTTTTTTGTTTAATAACATTAATAATTTTCCATTAATAATAATTTTTATTTATTAATAAAATAATTTTCCAAAATATATGTACTATAAATCAAAATGTTTTCTTGACATTGCTATTTTGACATTTGTGGCTAAGTACGGTAAGAACACTTGCTACAATTGTCAAACTCGTTTTGACGTTAGTAGCTCTAGTTAAATTAGGTACGGTATAAACGCGGCAATAGACTCCAAAAGTATAATCATTCTAAAGTATTATTTTCTTTCTCGAAAATGTGCTTCTTTATAAACCTTTGGTTATTTTTTTTTCCTCATTTGCAAATTAAAAGCTATAGAAGAGAAAATTATAATTTATTACAATGAAAAGAATTGATTTTTATTACAGTGTTGTTCTCAAATAGTTAAATTTATTTATTTAATCATATTTTAATTACAATTATTTAGAGAAATACTTAGAGAAATTATTCATATATGTTACAAAAATCATACAAAGTATGTATAATACATACTTATGAAAATGAATAATATTCAATATATTTGCCGAAATAGTAACATGTCCAGTGGTGCAGTGCACATAGCTCAATTGATAGAAGCACTAACTCGGATTATTAGAGTCGTTACTTTGAGAAAATTTTTTTTAACTCTCTCTATATAGACATATAAGTAATATAAAATACATAGTAATCGGTCAAAAATTGAAATATCGCAATTTTTAAGATTTTTAAAATTAAAGAACTCAACAACTCGTGTTCTTTTAAATAATCTTCAATTTTTGGAACGAAAAAATATTCTAAGATATACGTTTTTATAATCCCGTGTCGACGTATGTTCCAGAGTATAATAAATTCACCATTACATTTGTGACACCTTAAAAGAGTAGAACTAAATGTGGCCTAGTGGGTAAGAGCGTTAAAAATACGCTGTAAACACCGAGGGAGAGTGGGTTAAGTGTTAGTCCCCCTTACGACATTTACAGCCACGCCTGAGCAGGAAAAGCTGTGTAATTTCCTGTCCACATTTATGTGGCAGAGAAATGCATTAAAAAAAAAAAAAAATATTATGTAAAGGCATTAAATACAATATAAAATAGATAAAATTTAAATAAATACCATTTTCTTAATAATATAAGAAAATTGAGCTGCTTGCGGAAGAGGTAATGGAATCTTTTTGGAATGCATTTTTAAAAGTTTTATTGTGTCTATTCTATGTTGAACTACGTTAAACAAAGTTAAACAAATCTTTCCGTAAAATATAATCTATTCACACTTTGAAACATAAATTAATATTAAATTATTTTTTATCAGTTTTTTAGGAAAAAAGTATGGCATAAAAAGGCAGTATATAAAATAAAAAGTTTTTATAAGCCACATTTTCAAAACAATAAAAAATATTTAAAAATTGTTATAACTGATTACTTTTGTGGTGCATTTTTAAATTTTGAATTTAAAAAAAAAAATTTTTTTATAGAAAAAAGTGGTGGAAACTTTAAGAACACTTTCTTCAGTCTTCAATTCTCCTACATTAAAACAATTAGGAAAAGCAATCACATGAGTAAAAATTCAATATTGGACCTTTAATTTTAATATCTTAGTTAAAACAAATTTTCATAGATATTCAAGTTAGAAGTTCTCTAAAAATAACGAATTTTTAATTTTTGACCCATAATTACCCTTAAACAAGGAGAATAGCTTTTAAACAGGAAAAAATTCTTAAGAAAACAAATGACCTATCTCAAAGATATTTCTATTTCCAAAACTCTGACTAAAAACGGATACGGAAGAAGAAAAATCTTTTGTTCTAACATAACGGTAAATTTAAATACCAAATTGCAAGAAGTTATAAAAACTATTATATTGATTTATAGAACTTAAAAAAATTCTCCTCGTTTTATATTTTAATATTAACTCTATATTATTAAGAAAAATTATTAACAGAAACAAAAACATAATTTTGGAGCTTTAATTTTTGTATATTACTTCAAAAAAATGTGGACCGGAGCCCAAATTACAGTTGTTTAAAAATAGAGAATTTTCAGTTTTTAACCCCTTACAGCTCCTAAACGGGGGGGGGAGGCGTCAAAAAATGTTCTGAAATAACTCACACTGATTTCGAAAGATTTAACTTCTCCCAAAAATTTCAAGCTTCTAAGTTAAACCGTTTGAAAGATATAACGGTTCCAAATTTTTACAAAAATTCAGTTTCACATAACAGTGTATTAAAACACCACATGGCAAAGCTACATATTTATTATATATATATACATTTATAAAACTAGCTATCGTTTGACGTTTTCAAATTGTAAATATGCCTTATAGTGTTTGTGTTATAAAAATAACGGGTGCCTATGACTATCCGTAGTTAAAATTTCATTGCTTTATTTCAAACGGTGTAGAAGTTTTGTAAACATCCAGACGGAAGGACGGACAGACGGACAGAGTAATACTAATAAGCACATTTTTTCAAAATTTTTTGAAAATATGCTAAAAATATTCAGCAGAACTTAAGAAAAAAATATTTGAAAATAGGACTTTTTCAACTTAGAATGTGAAATGTGGTTCCGTAATAGGTGGGGCTACATAAAAAAATTATTCCACAACATTAACTTTTTAATGAGACCTATACTTGGTTAATATTTGATTGTCTATCTTAAACTGGGTAGAAGTTTTGGAAACATACAAACGGACTGTTTGAAACAAATAACCAA
This sequence comes from Poecilobothrus nobilitatus, assembly GCA_947095535.1. Classification (NCBI taxonomy): domain Eukaryota; kingdom Metazoa; phylum Arthropoda; class Insecta; order Diptera; family Dolichopodidae; genus Poecilobothrus; species Poecilobothrus nobilitatus. Next base: position 174,335,021 of record OX352774.1, read on the forward strand.
ATTTTCGAAAAAAAAATGCTAAAATATAGTCGATAAAAAACGTTTTCTTATTTTCAATGTAAAAAAAAATATGAGGGAAAAATGAAGTTGTAAACTACAAGTTATAAGTTACAACAACATGTCGAGAGGTAATAGAATGTAATAGAATTAAGATGGCGTTACCAAGTAATTTTTGTTTTGTTTTTCCAAATAGCCTTGTTTCAGAGCCGGTACTCTCTTTTATAAAACTTTATGAAATTTAAATTTTCCAACAAGTTATTTTATTTTTATTTCAATTTTCCACCTATATATAAACTATTTACTAGAAATATTTTTTGATTTTCTATAAAATAATGTCTCAAGTGTTTTACTTAGTTTTCAATCGAAATAAATACAACTTTTTTAGAATTAAAAGTAAAAATTTTACATTCAAAGTAAAAAAAATGAACATAACATAAATATTTTTTTTTAAATAAATTTTTAATTCAATAAATAAATCCATTTTTTTTTTTTTTTTTAATAAAACCAAAACCCTTTAAATGTTAGATATAAAAAAAAAAAAAATAAAAACCTAGAAAGTAAGTGTATAGGTATATAAAATAAAATTGAAAAATAAAGTGAACAATTTTTACTTTTTCTTCCCAATAATAATAATTCACTAATTTCCAGTCCACAGAAAATATATAAAAATTAAAGCAAATTTAATAAGGCTTCAAAAAAAAAAAAAAATACAGGATTCAATTATATAAAAAAAAAAGGATTTTAAATAAAAATTGTTTTATTAAAAAGTTTTTACTTAGAAATATTCAGTATGCATTAAAAAGATAACAAAGTTTAAAGGAATTAAGGATCTATTGAAATTTTTTTTATAGTTGTTTCAAAATAAATCTTTTTAACTTGGATCCCATTGAATTACTAACCTTTGTAATTTAATAAAAAAAAAATATAATGGTCTTTATACTTTTAATTAATTAACTGGTTCTACCATCATCTACTTTACCCTACATGAGAAACTAATCAATAGTTATTTTTAAAAAAAAAATTACTTGAATTTATTAATACTTAAACTTTAATATTAAATATAATGTTATTAAAAAGCTCAGTTTACACACTCTTGCCCAATTATTTAAAAAAAGAAAAAAATACTTTATTGTAATAATTTATAAATTTTATGGTTAATAAATAATAAAAAAAAAAAAAAAAAAAATGTTTTAACACAATTTCAAAGATTATCTTAAATTTTTATTCGAAAATATCCACCTATTTTGAATAAAAGAAAACCACCTCTTTAATTTAAACATGAAACCGACAAACCCTCATCCTTAAAGTCCCTTTTAATTCATTGTGTACCACTACAAAAAAAAAAAAAAAAAAAACAGAAATTTTAAAATTTAATTTAATAATTTTATTAAATTGCGTGATATTTAAAAAAAAAAAAAAAAAAATATTATTAGCCTTGTTTATGAATGTAAGGGGCGTGTTATAATTAAGGATATCATCCTGCCACTAATTTTAATAAAGAATTAAATAAAAATGAAACAAATTTTGTAAATGGTGTATTTTCATGTTTTTGGGTTATGATAGATGTTATGAATTATACAATTTAGTTTTAGTTTAGTTAGTGTGTTAGTGTGGGGTTTTATTTATTTATTTTTTTTTAATATTGTGATGAGTTTGTTGGTGTTTTAATTATATAAGAAGGTTGTTTTTTTTAAAGATTTATTTAATTACCATTATTAATTCAATTTAGAGTGTTATATATGTTATATTTAAATAATTATATAATTGTTTAATTTATTGAAGTAATTTTTTGTAATAACACGATGTGTTTATTTAATTAAAATTTTTTATTTTTTAAGTGAAAATCGTGTGTGCTCATAGGTTGCTTAACTATTTAATTCTTTTAAAATGTTATACGTAATTAATAAGTAGAAAGAAAAAATTTCTTAATTTTTAGATTTTATACATATATAATTTTTTTCCAAATTTAAAATTTAGGGGGATTTTTTTTTTTTTTTTGCTACTCGGACTATTTTTTCACATTTTTTGTTAAAACCTGGTGCTCAAATTTTTTGTTAAAACCTGGTGGTTTTGTTAAACCTGGTGTTTTAGTTACTCTTAAAAAGATTCTTAGAGGTATATTATAGGTATACATTGTCGGATTTCAATCAAACCTTGCACAAACATTCTTGGGTATAAATAAAAACATGTCCTGCGCCAATATCTGGATTGACGATCACGCTATTAAGCTCTGCCAAATAACCATTAAAGTTTAATTTCAGGATACATACTTTTAGTTTTTACATACATACTTAAAGTTTTTAAAGACTTATCTGAAAAGTCTTACAATATTCTTTCTGAAAATATACCGTAAAAATGTTGGCAAAATATGTAAGATAGTTTATTTTAAAAATAAAATAAATAAAAATAAAAATAGATTATAGTTGTTAATAGATTTTATAGTTGTTTTCATTCGCCATTAAATGGGACTAAGAAGGAAATAAAATCTAAGTAACAGTAAATTTCTATAATTCAGAAAACTTACACATTTTCTTACACTTTCCAAAATGGATAAAATAACCTTCCTATATCTGAAGTGGTTTTAAGGTTATAAAGAAATATGAATTCAAATATTTTTAGAAAGGAAATATTGAGACTCTTTAGGCATAAAACAAACAAATTTATAATTTTTTAAAGTTTTTTCACTCAGTCATAATGTACGAAACGCCTTATTTAAAATGACATATAGCAAAAATAAATTTGAACAAATTACAAAAAGTAAAGTAAAATGATAAACTAAACTAAATAAATAATCTACTTAGACACTCTTGTACTAAACGATTAAAGGCTTAATCTAATAACGGCAAGTGAATAATTGAATACATTGTGATTCGTAATTAAAAGTTCATTAATTCATGAACTGTTTTAGATAATCCACTAATCAATGAATTGTATAATTAAGTTAGTATCTATTTATGTTTTATTTTTTTTATTTTGTTTATACAAATAATATAATTAATTAGTAAATAAATTTAACATCGACTTGTTTACATTAAACTACTAAATAATTTGACTTAAGTAACATGGAAATAGTAAATGATTCCTTAATTCAATTTTCAATCTTCTAAAATTTATATTTTTTTATATTTTGCGGTAACTGATTGTACAAACTTCAATCTATAACGGAGAGATTCTTTTGAAGGAGACTAAATTATGATTTAAACTAATGGGTATAACATATCTATACTTAGTACATATTAGGCACCAAAATTTTAATACTGGGGTCTAACTGAGCAATTATTATACAGCGTGTATAATATATATATATATTTTTTGTGTATATTATATATAAATATTTATAAATATAAATTTCACCAAAATATAAAAATAAATTATGGTATGTGTACTAAGATTTTATTTTTCCTTTCCTTAATTAAATTTTAAGATATAAACAAAAGTAAAGATCAATAAGCTATACTTCATCAATTATTTGTATTTAATTTAACTTAGGCTAAAGTGTAATGTATATATTTAATCATAAAAATAAAAGTTTAATTGAAATATTGTCAATAGATCTGTCAGTTCAAGAGATATATAAACAATAGATAGAAACAATAAAAAATATGAAGGATAAAATTAAAAGACAATTTTACTCCTTTAATATAATCATCACCAAGAGATATAATAAAAAATGTGAAGATTAAAATGAATTTTGAAGGACTACTTTACTTCTTTAATGACATCATCATCAACCTACACCATTACCAAAAATATTTATTTCTATGGACATGTACTTAAAGTAAAGTAAACCCTAATTTTTAAATCCTTATAATTATTTTAATTTTTATTGCATTAAATTTTTTTTTTAAGTTATAATAAAATAAAAATGAAATAATTATTGTATCAGATAAAAGATGGCGCAGTAATAAAAATATTTGCACAAGAGCTACAGCTAAATAGCCAACAACTATGATTAAAAATAATTCCAAAAACAGAAGCTTAGTCAAATATGAATAATAAATGACTTAGTGAATGGTCTATGATCCTTACAGGAGTGGAAAGAAAAAAAAAGTTACTTTAAGCCTCTTTTTTTTTCAATAAGATATTACCATTCATTTTTATTCTTTAAGGCATAATTTTAAAAATGAAATTATATAGTATAATTAATTTTCTTTTATTTATTTGCTTTAACTCAAAACAAAAGAAAAATAAAAACAATAATTTAAAATTTTAAAAAATTTCTCATACATAATAATAATCATATAATTCACCTGAAACAGCTCACGATGTCAGAATCTTCATTAAATGGATTTCATCATATTTTTTTTTCGTTTTTTATATCTGTTCTGTTAAGATGAATTAAGTGTTTTGTTGGTTTAAGGCAGTTTTTTTTGTTTCTTTTTATTTTTTTGATTTTCCTGTAATTTTATAAACAAATGAGTTTATAATATAATCATTTTGTAAACAAAACACGCGATTTGAATTTAAAATATATTTTAAACAAAAAAAAAAAAAAAACTGATTAATAGATACTGAAAATATATTTTAAGAATGTTATATGCAAATACATTATTTAAAAAAAAACTATAAATCTTTTGTTAATAATAGTTTTTTATATATATAAATAGAAAAAAAAAAACATTGCACTCTTATTCAAATGATTAACATTAAAAATTTCATTTTGAATATTTCTTTAATTTAAAAATTAAATGATTTTCTTATTAATTGTTATTTTATAACCGATATTCAACAGGATACAAAAGAGAAAAAAAGATATTTAACAGTTTATCATTTATAAGGAATTTGAATTATAAACAAAAACTAGGATAATGCCCATAATTAAAAAATATTAGTACATACATTGAAAAGAATGGATCACCCCTGATATCTTGCAAAAATCGAAAAAGAAATCTAAAAAAAAAAAAAATTTAAAGTCAAAATCATTTTGGGACTATATCTTAAATAAAAAAAAATCTTTTAGGGACAAAATCTTGAATAAAGAAATCTTGAAAAACAAAAATTTAAAAAAATAATTTGATTTTCCTTTAGAAAATTCTTTAAAATTGATTTCAAGAATAATCATGTCTTATTAAAAGCGATTTATTATTAAATATTCTTATGTAACGAAGGGAAAAAAGCTAAACTTCAGATACTCCAAAATAAGGTGATGCGAATTATTATTAAGTGCAACAGAAGAACGAATATAAATTTTATGTTAGGATCTTTGAAATGGATGTCAATCCGTCAAAGAATAAATTTTATTATCTTAATTTTCATATAGAAATTAAAAAATGATATGCTGCCCGAGTATTTGATGGAATGCGTAAGACACGTGAAGGAGCGCAATTTAAGATCTGCAACAACTGGAATGTTCAGGTTGCCACTTTTCAGCAGAGAGAGTACCAGAAATAATGTTTTTTTACAAGGGATTCGATTTATATAACAAATTACCAAATGCAGTTAGATTAATTGATAGACTGATTTTTAATTGATAGACTCATTTTTAAATTAGCTTTGATAAGATTTCTTATGCACAATGAACTATAAGAATAAATAATATAATGGATTAATGAATTAAAAATGAATGTAAATATTTTATAAAATATTGTTTATTTTATTTTGTCTATTTTTATTTTAATATTATTTTTTCTTTCTTTTGTTCTTTTATTATTGATTTTGAATTTTCTTAATGTTAAATTTTGATTTTGAAATTAGTTAAATTTTTATTAAATTTGTTTTATTATTTTTATTTTACTTTAATTTTAATTTTTTGTTTTTTTTTTATACATTTACATCTTGAAGTAAAAATGAATTATATTTAATAGTTAATAAACTAATAAATAAATTTAAAAAAAAATATATATATATATAAAGGCACCTACAAGCAACTACAAAATCCTTCTTTTCACATTCATATACATATTATGCTCTTGAATAACAAAGCATTTAAAAAATGGGAGCTACCACCTCCAAACCCCTGTTAAACAAATTGTTGAAACCCCGATTTTGAAACCAATTCTAAAATAATTTCTAACTATTTTTTTGATATACACAAGCACCTCAAAACAAAGCTGCCGCCCCCAAACCCCTGCTAAACAATTTATTGAAAACGACTCTAAAATTCTTCCTAAGTATTTTTCTACATAAACATTCAGCTTTGCATATAAAATATTCTTTAAAAAAAAATATCTTAAAAGATACATTTGATTTTAAGATAAAATTCGAAATTTTGTCCATTCAATATTTTTTTTCCAAGATTTTTTCTCAAAAAAATTTAGCACAGTACTTATTTATATTTTTAATATAAAAAACAGTACTTATTTATATTTTTAAAGTTGATAATACAAAAATAAAAAAGGTCAATTTAGTTCCGGGATTCGAACTACGACCCACATACTACTACACATCATGTGTTTAACCATTACACCAACTTCCAATAATAGTGAAGAAAAATTAAAAAAAAAATAACAAAATTCTGTCTACTTCGGGGATTTGGACATCAATCCACATATTACCACACCAGTCTGTAATCTTGTATATAGAAGAAACTTTCTCAAATCGAATACTATAGGAATTATACCAAGAAAAGGATATAGGATGGAAGACAATCAGTCAAAAATTGCCATGCAATGGCTTATTTGGGAAAAAGATTTGAAATGTGCATTTAATGGAAAAGAAAAACAAATCGGAAATGTTAAAATCGATGGATTTTGCGAAGAGACTAAAGAAATATTTGAATTTTACGGTTGCTATTATCATGGAGATCCAAAATGTTTAACAAACCAGAGGGATATACCATTACATGATAACTCTGGCAATACTTTGAATCTACGATATGAAAAAACATTAATGAGATCAGAGTTTATAATATCATGTGGATATAAAGTTATTGAGATGTGGGAATGTGAATTCCGGGAGCTAATGAGACAGAATGAAAATATGAGATATTTAGAAAATCATTCATTAATTAATTTAGTTCCTTTAAATCCTCGTGATGCATTTTATAGCGGAAGAACGGGAAATACTTACACATATTATAAATGTAAACAAGCAGAAAACCACTACACCTTCTTCCTATTTCAATTCTTTTGTTTTATTTCCTATTTATTTTTATTCTGGAATGACCAAACCAAATTTTCAAATCATGTATAAGTATAGATTAAAAAGCAAACCTTTAATAACTAATTTACGAAATTATAAAATGTTTAATAAAAGGAGGTACATTTTTTTTAATACATTTCTCTGCCACATAAATCTGGACAGGAAATTACACAACCTTTCCTATTCAGGCGTGGCTGTAAATGTCGTTAGGGGGAATAACTCCTTCGGTGTTTACAGCGTATTTTATACGCTCTTACCCACTAGGCTACCGAGGTTCCAGGATGTGTCTTTTAATTAAACTAAATTCTACGTATAATTTTTTTAATTTTTATTTAGTATATTTAAAAATTAAGAACTTTTCAAGGGACAAATTAAAGAAAAAATCGCTATTAATAAATATCAATATTAAACTACAAAAAAATAAGCAAAATGTAAAAGCAAAGGTTATTAAACGTGCACTTTTCCAAAGAAAATAAAGGTATACTAGGATTTATTCTGGCTTGCATCAAAATTTGTATAAATTTTCTTAGAATTTTATATAAAATTTTGTGAAAAATAAAGAGATACTGAGTTGAATACATAAGTAAATATGAGCTTAAGTGAAATCTCACTTTTTCAAAAAAATCTTCACTCAAACTCGTAGTTTTTGTTTGAAAATTTGAGTTTTGAATTCTAGCTTCAATTTTATGCATTCGACTCACTATTTTGTAATTTTAAGAAAATTCGATATATGTAATTAAGAAAAGCTGCTAACAAATGTGAAATATATAATATTGGTTGGATCATAAATGTTTACATTGAAAAAATTTGTATACAGCTGCCCAAGTTACAAATATCTAAAAAATAGCAAATATTAAATTTTTTTAACTCTAATAGTTTTTAAACAGGGGTGGTAAAAAACAAATTTCTAACGTAGATTACGCTAATTCTGACAAATATCTTTTCTGTTAAAATTTCAAGGTCCTATCTGAAAGCGACTCGGAGATATGAAGAAAGTTACTTTGAAAATCTTGTTTTCACATAACGGAAAATTTAAATACTACATTAGAAAGAAATCTTTTTGATATTGATTGATAAAGATAAAAAAAAATGTGCTTTGCGCTTCTAGATTGGAAAACTATTAAAAAGGATTTGAGGTGAACACATTTGAAAGTCTAGGCTTTGGCAAACTGTTGAGTTCTTGTAGTACTGTAATAAAAAAAGGTTCCTACAATATTGATTTTTTCGAAAAGATCTTCGAGAATTTCATCATTCTATCTTAAACGGTGTACAGTTTTTAAAATAAGCACACGAACTGACGGACAAATGAAATTAATAAGCAAAATTGTTTTTTCAAAAATGTGCTTAATCCAAAATTTTTTTAATTTATTAATAATTTTATTATAAAAGACTTGCATAACTATAATTAATAAAAATTTAGGTGTTAAAATCAAAAATTTAATTTTAATAATTATTAAATAAATCATTATTTTTTAATTAATTTAGTTTATATCTTTTTTTTGTTTTATTTACAGGTAAAAATAAAAAAACACATCATAACTTTTTGGAAATTTGTTTAATAATCAAATTATTGTAAGTTTTTTTATCTTTTTTCTTTTTTTAATTTATAACCGCAAATTCAATATAATTTGAAAATCACACATAAAACATATATAAAAGGTAAAACAGTTGTTAAATTGAGCATCTTTAGGACTCCTATAAATTAGATGATTAGCTCATCCTGTGACATGTTCCTAATTAATGGTAGTATATAAAAATATGATTATTTTTTTAATGTCATCGCTTTTATTTCGATTATTTACTGTAGGTATTTTAGCTAATCAGCTCTTTTCATTCTTTTAAGCTATTTTGATTTGATCTATTATCTGACCATCTATAATGGTCACATATAAATGGATTATTAATATTCAGTACCCTAAGAATTTACATATATATACATATCTCTAACTTCTTTTCAATTTCAAATTTCAATCGTTTTATTACTAAGTATATATTTGAAAATATATTTAAAATGACATTCAATACGATAGGTGAAATGCTTAATGCAATCAATTTTAACATAAAAAAAAAAAAAAAAAATTATAACAAAATTTGTCATTAAATTTTGAAAATTTAATTTTCTATATAAGAATCTAATTAATTATACAATAAAATTTTGAAAATATATCTAACAGATGGCAGCAAATGAACAATTAATTTCATTTTATAAACTATTGTAAAATAAAATTTAAAAAATTTATTACTTCATTAAATTATTATACTATTATTTAACTATGAAAACGTCTAGAAATTCTAATAAAAATTTTATATATACAAACAATCTTTAGAATTTATTAATAATAATTTTTTTTTCTTACAAATTATTTTTTTTTATTTTTTATTTGCAACCAAAACAGATTTCAAATAATTTTTATTTTGTTTACAAAACAGATTAATATTAAAAAATTAAAAAAAACAAAAAAAATATTTTAAACTTTTGGGGGACAGTAGACGGCATATGCCGCTTTTCGCTATTTCTAGGGGGGCACGACGGGATATACCATCAAAAATTTTAAGTACTATTAAATCAGTACGGTATAATTCGTCTTTGTTTTAGTATATTTTTATGGTAGAGACAATTGTTGTGTCCCATGTTTCCACAAAAATCGTCAAAAATTTTGTCAGAACGGGATATACCGTCATACATCGCATTTAATATGCAGTATAGTTGTAAACAGTGCGCCAAGCGGACGTGTTTTTTTTGTGAAGAATAAATTTAAATTTTAAAGATTGGTAAGTAAAATTGTAAAAAAATTTTAATAAAAAAATAAACGTAATACGGTCAATTTAATATTATAATAGAAAGATACTCGTGATGTGCTGAATATTAGTACAATTATGCTTCCCCATAAAATACTCGTGGAACAGAGAAGTAAAGACAGGCAGGCAATAATAATATGGCAGGCGTTGTTCGACTAGACCAAATAATTTCATATTATACTAGTCCAAGAAAAAAGATTCGTTGGTATAAGGAGGTTGATATATTATATTCAAAAGATGAAACAAATCTTTTGGATATAATACTTTTTATTTTATATTTTTTATATTTATTAAAAAAAAAAAAAAACTAATAAAAAAAATCTAAAATTGCTACAATTCAGAGATTTGGTTATAAAATCTTTATTAGAAATTTTTGAAACATATATGGCACAAAATCCCGGCGATTTTCCAAATAACTAAGCCACCTACTTCAATGGCTCATTCATCTATTGAAATTCATGTACCAGAAAGAATAACTCCAGATGAAAATAGAACAAATTCGAGAATCCTTTATAGACGCTGCAGACAATGTACAAAATTAAAATAGCGAAAGGACACCGAATATTGGTGACGAAGCTGCTTAGGTAAACCACCATTGTGCATTGAATGTTTCGAAAGTTGACATAAAAATTAAAAATTAATATTTAATATAATTTAAGTTTTTTTTTGTATCAACCTGAATTTATATATTTTGTTTTAGTTTTGTTTTGTTTGATTCTTAAATAGTTTATAATTTATAAAGAAATAATAAAATGGAAAGAATGCATATTTTGATATAATAAATAACATTTTTTTATTTTCCAAAAGTTAATTGTACACACGTGAAATATCGTGACGGCTAGTAGCCGCCTTGTGTACCAGAGATGACAAAAAATTTTCTCAGGGGACAGGACGGTCTCTACCACGATTTTAATTTAAAGACGCAAAAAGTGTTTGCTCATTATTAGAAACATATTGGTCTTTACGGCATAGCTCTATCTGTTTTAGAAGTTGAGATATGAAAAGTGCACCCTGTGAAACATCAAAAAATTTTACTGTCCGCAAAAGGGTTAAATGAAAATTAATTAAAAATTGTTTTTAATTGTAGCAAATATAGTATCCTTAACACCATAATTTGATAATTTGTTTTAAATTTACTATATTAATAAAATAAAAAATTATTAATTTAAATCTTAACAAAAGCTGTTCATATATAAATTCTATTTTTATTTCATATTAATCAAAAATTATTAGGCAAAATTTATTATTTATTAATTTATATCAAAACACAGAACACTCCAATTTAACTTGTAATTCTTAAAATTTGGATAATGAATCAGGAATAAATCGTATAAAACTTTTTCAAAATTTGTACAATGTACAATATTAGATATGTCAGATTTTTCAAGTTAATTTAAATAAAATGTTACCAATTCAATCAGGAGAAAAATTACGTCTTATGTCTCAAAAGCTATATATTTAAAATCCTAGTAAAAAGAATCCCCAAATTTCAAAATTCCGAGTTACAAATCACAATGTTACAAAATCCCAAGATACAATTGTGACTATTTATGTATTTATGCAATTAAAAATAATCAATTATATTATGCTTTCTATTATTTTGTTTATATATTTTTAATATATTTATTACATAGAATTATGTTTAAATACTGATATCAGATAAGTAAATGACTATAAAATCCGTCCTATAATCCAGAATAATAAATTGTATGTTTTATTCTTGACGTATATGTTAAAAACAAATATTATAAGAAACATTCTAGATTTTGTTATAAAGTTCTTGTTTTTACAGAGTATTTACGAGATTCTGAATTAGGAGATATTTTATAGTTGATTATGCAAAATCAGAGTTCCAATAATTTGTTTTGTGGCGTTTTTTGTTTTTTTTTTTAATTTTTAATTTTCGATTAGATAGATTATAAAATCATTTAAATAATTACTTTTTGTGACGGCTTGGTGAGAGGCAGCCCATACTATTTTAAATACATTGTTGTTGTAACAAAAAAACTGGGAGAGATGTTAGAGTTGTTAAAAAATCAGACATATGTATAAGTTTTCGAAAAATAATATATACATATGTTCATGCATATGCGAAAATTTGAGGTGGCGGGTATTATTGTCTTCCTCTACTTACAAATTGGTTACGAATTAAGCCAAAGGGTTTTACTCCTTTTCAGGGAATTTATACATATATGGACTTTATATATCTCAATTCTGTTTTTTTTTTTTTTGGAATCTTCTTTTTTCAGATTTTTTTTTTTGAGAATTTTAGTTTGGAATTTTAATTTTAGGATTTCGAATACAACTCATAATTAATTTCATTTAATCTTAATAGATTACCTATTAGAAAATTAAGCTGGAACAAAAACTTTTCCTTATAATCAAACTTATCCTTTTATTTTGATTACCTATTTCATTTATTAAATCAAGAAAAAAGACCAAAACAATTTTAAAAAAAAACTAAATAAATGGAAATAACAAAAAAAAACTTAATTTCACTACAAAAATCTTTTTATGATTATTGGAGCAAAATTTAATTTCTTATTTTATTTCCAATAAATTAATTTTTTAATATTTTTTTTTCAATTTTTGCTTATTATCGTCTTTTTTTTTAAGATATTTTTAAAACATTTTAGGTTTCCTTTACAAAAAAAAAAAAAAAAATTTTAAAAATTATTTAGAAAACGTAATTTGCTCCAGTTTTTATTTTTAATAACTTAAAAAAAAAAAATTATTTATTGTTCAGGTCAGCATTTTTTTGTACTCAAATTACAAAGAAAAATTTTGTCGTTTTATAATTTTTTTTTCATTCTTTTTCTAAACTAATATTTTAAATAATATTTCAATTAAATATTCGTTGTTTTAAAAGAATAAATTTATTAAATTGAATATATGTACATATTTTCTTTCTAACCCAAAAATTTTAGAATACCATGTTCGATTTTTCTAACAGGAAAAATACAATATTTATTATTTTCTTTCAAAAAAAAAATCCCATTGTTTTCTAACTTTTCTTTTTATTTTCTTTATAATTCCGAATATCCGAAACCACCCCTATAGAAAAATCATCAAAACGATTCCATAAAAACTCAAATACACCAACCAGATAGAAACAAAATAGAGATTATAAATAATTTTTTTTTTTTTTTATTTTAATATAAAAAATTATTTCAGTTCACATTGGGAAAATTTAAAAAAACACATTATACACATACATACATATAGGATTTTATAAATACTTAAATATAAAATACACAAAATAATATTTAAGTTAAAACTTTATTATATTTTATTTTATTAAAAACATTTAATGATTTTTTTTTTATATTTATTTAAGAAAACCAACCATTCTATTAAATTTAAAGAATGTAAATCAAGTTTTTAGGTTTGTCCCCATAGGTACAATATGAATTTTTCATTATTTTTGTGCTAGTAAAATAACCAAATTTCTATTTACGTTCTTTTTTTATTGTTTTTTTTTTTTTTTTTAAACGTAAAAAAGTAAATATTTTTATTTTTCGATTTATTTCAGTTTTTTTTTTATTTTTTCTATTAAAAAAAATTAAAAGGAGAAAAAAAATAAGAACCTAACAAGATTGAAAATAAACCCACCACAGACTGGTGGATATGTTTTTTTTTCTCAGGTAAATAAATTGGACTCAATCCAATTTAATTTATAATTCTGAATAAAGAAGACAAGAATAATAAGAAATGTATTTTAAGATAAAAAAAAAAAAAAAAAATAGATTTGCAGTTGTCTTGTCAACTATGACATTGCACTCTTATTTCTAAAGGACACATAACGATAAGGAGTCATAACAAACTTAAAGCGTAAACAAGCAAAAAAAAAAACCATTTATTTAAAAATGCAATCATCTTATTATATATTAAAATAAAACAACTAATAGGTTGATTGATTGTACATAAATTTTATACTTAAAATACTTATAAACTTAAAAATTCAATAAAATATTTAAGTAATACATTTTACTGTTTTGTATTAACTGTTCAGATTTAATGACATTTTGACGGCAGGATTTTAATCTAGAAAAATGTTACATTTTCATATAACAAGAAAAAAAAAATTTTCAAAATTAAAAATTTAAAATTAAAACAAACCATTTTCTAACATTATATTATTTTCAGAGGTGATAACATTTATATATAATATATATATATGTGTGTACAATGTACCTGTTTTTGTAAAATTGCTTCAAGGACATTTTCTTATATTCCTAAAACAAAATAAATAAAATAAAACAAAAAAAAAGAATTATAGCAAAGACTAAAACCTAAATATTAAAAATTCTTTTTTTCATTTATTATTATTATTATTATGTTCGCCTAAAAGTATCCTATTCTGATTTTACTTCTAAAAAGTGTTTACTAAGGGGTTTTTTTTTCTTCTCAAAAGAAAATAAATAACTAAAATAAAAAAAAATTTTTACCTTGAGTTTTTCCTTTTTATCATTCTGCCGGTCTTGTTATTAAAGACCAATGGGGAATTGTATGAGTGACTTTATTAAAATGAAATATAATAAAGATATATATATATATATATATATTTGTGTATATACAAGATATTTTTACAACAGAGAAAAAATGTATTCATAGGTATGTGGGTATATTTAAAGATTTATTTTAATTTAAGCATTTTTGATGAATGATAATCCCTGAATCAACATTTTAGTCCCTGTATATTCCAACATTTATTTATTAATTTATATGTATGTAACTGTTATGTTTTATTAAATTTACGATTTTTTAATTTATAAGTGATGCACAATACTATTGTGAAAATAAATAGGGAATTTTCTGATCCTAATAAGAATTGAGTACAGTTTTTAATCATCAGTGTTAAAAAATTTTTGTAAGCCATTCGGGAATAAATTTACAAAATAAAGTTCAAAATAAATTGAATGAAAGCATATAAAAACAAATGATTAAAAAATAAATTTGAAAAACTTAAGTTTAAGAAGAACATTAACATCTTTCTTCAAAATGTCTCACCAAATTTTCCTACCTATCCCCCCATAATCCAAATTTCCTAATTCCAATTTTCCCAATTATCCTTCCCACATCCACAAAACCAAACTGTACATTTGTATTAAAGGTTCCATCCTAAAGTTTGGTTTTAAAAGGGGGGGTGGGTGATTTTGGTTGGTTAAAGTCCAACACTACTCTGAGGAAGCACGTGCAGTTTTCCACCAGCCCTAGGAAAAAAAAAACTGATAGAAACCCATGCAGCCAAAATAAGTACTTCTTAGAGGAACTTCAAAGACTATGCAAAGAGGAAGGAATGAAAAATAGATACTCTCCATCATTTTCTCTGGGAATGCCCAGTTTTAGCTGGGATCCGACTGAAAATCTGGGTATTATCTACATTCACATATATAAAATTGTAATCCGAAAGTAAAATAGAAGAGCTAATTTTATTTCAAAAGGAGAGCTAATTTCAAATTTTATTAAAAACCAAAAATTCAAGGGAATGGTATTAAAACGCATCTTGTCTGTCCTATTTGCGTTCTCTTGATAAATTTCTAGAGAGTAACTATGCAAAATCAACTTGAAGAATATATTTTATATAGTTTTCAATCATTTCTCAATTATATTTTTTAATTTTAAAAATTTTAAATTATGTTTCCGAAATTTTTAACTTATCCTATATGCTTACTATGACCAAATATTTCTTTTTCTTTATATATACTATTTTTAATGCTTATGTATATATGCTTAAGTACATATATGTTATCACTTTTGTGGTAATAAAAAAAAAAGTAAAATATCAAAATTTTAGAATATACGTTTTAGAAAACTTTAAATTGGAAAATGGTCACTTTTATTAAATTTAAAAAAGAATTATTATCACACATACATATACACAATATGTATACATTTACAAATACAATCTTCATTATTCTGAATAAAAAAAAATTTAATTTAAGGACATTTAAAAGGCTGATCTGGTTTTTCTTTATCTAGAGTTAGAACAGTTCACAAAACAAAAATTTAATTTAGTTTTTTTTTGTGAAATTTATTTACGTTAGCATAAAAAAAATTAAATTAAATTTGGTTTACTTTCACATTTAAAAAAAAAAAAACAAAAACAAAAATAAAACAAAAAATTATTCATTTTTATTCATAAATCATGAAATTTTTAGATTCAAGAGAATGGAAAATTTTAAAAAAAAATATAAACGACAAGGTATATGATAATAATAAAAACTTTTCAGATAGGAAAAAATAATTTTAATAAGTAGTTTAACCAAAACTTAAAAATATATTACTGGGATGCTTTGAATTTATAATGGATTTTTCCTTTATATAAAATTAAATTTAATAAGAAAATTTATTTTGAGTGGCCACAATCCGGAATTTATTTTTACATAAATAGTACATACCTAATATTATACTTAAAGATCAAATCAACCATTATATTATTTTTTATTAAATTAATACCCATATCAAATTATTTAAAATTTAAAATTAGCATTTTAAGTATGAATTAATTTACATTTTCATAAATTTATTATTTTACAATAAAATTGATCAATTTTTAAAATAAAAATTTAGATTAAGATTTTATTAAATATTGAAGAGATGTTTTCAAATATTGAAATTTGTTCGTTCAAAAAAAAAAAAGAGGTCCAGAGTTTTTTTATTCAAATTTTTCTCCCATTTCAAAATTAAGCGTTTTCTACCCATTTTCAAGATAATAAGGGTAAAATGTAGAGAAAAATTCTATTTCTATATATGTATAGCTTTTAGAAAATAAGTTAATAATTTAATTTTTAAGTTAGAACAATTTAAATTGGACATCTTATACTTAGATGAAAAATTTAAAATGATAGAATTCGAAAAACTATTTTAGATACAATTAAAATTGATAATTTAAAAATTATCAAATATAAAAATAATAAAAATTGACAATTTGTTAAACTTTTAAGACGTAAAAAGATTGTAACAGCAGTGAGTCTTTTTTTCTTAAAAGTCTTAAATTTTTTTCTTAGAACTCTGTACCTGTCACTGTTTTTAATCCTTATAAAAAAAAAAAACTCAAAAATAATAAATTTAATTTTAAAATTGTGATTTTTCTTTCTACTTTTATCGTTTTTAAAAGATGCGATTAAGTCATATATAAACACAAAAAAAAAAAAAAACAAAGAAAGAAAACAAAAAGATTTTCATCCGGTGACGGAAATGATAAGATTTTCTAATTTTTGGTTTTTTCTTTATTATTATAAATAAAACATTCCATAATAATATTATTAAGAAAAAACTTGAATTACTTAATATTGTCTGTTAAAGTATTTATTCCTTTTTTATATTTCGCTTAAAAATTTAAATAAATTTTTTTGTTTTCTATAGAGAATACTTTTTATTTTTTTTTATTTTTTTAGAAAAAACTTTGATTTTTTTTAAATTGAATAAAAATTTTAATTAAAAGTTTTCGAATAAAAAATTTAAGATTGAGACTAACGCTATTTAAACTCAATCAACACTAACTTGATTTCTTAAAACTTTTAATTATTTATCATGAAAATTTAATACAATGATAACTATATTATTTTGAATAAGATTATCTTTTTTCCTTTAATCCTTTCAATATTTTACTTAAATATTTTCTGTGTTTTTTTCTATATTAAAATGTGCAAAATGAAGTTTTAAGAAAGAAAAACTATTTAAAAATAAATAATAACTAACTTTAATACCAAATGTGAATAAGCAAAGTTATAATATATATATATAATATAAAAAAATTTTATA
This sequence comes from Poecilobothrus nobilitatus, assembly GCA_947095535.1. Lineage (NCBI taxonomy): Eukaryota > Metazoa > Arthropoda > Insecta > Diptera > Dolichopodidae > Poecilobothrus > Poecilobothrus nobilitatus. Next base: position 174,352,667 of record OX352774.1, read on the forward strand.
TTTGCAAGATACATAGGTACAATATATATGTATATATAAAATAAAAAAAATTTCTAGTTCTATTAATAAAATTGGAATCCCTATTTCTAATATTTTACGGTTTTATCAAGAAAAATATCTCTATAACTAGTTTATTTTTCCAACATCTAAGTGAATTTTCAGACATGAATCTGAGAAACTTAAAATTTCGTCCATCAAAGTGTTATTATCGTGGCATAAATCTAGGAAAACTTAACACCAAATCTGGTCAGATAGGTTCTCCTATGTTTTTAAAGATCCATTACAAACTTAAGAGTCTGGGTGATTACTTAAGTGTTAGCTCAGCTATATCATTTACTTTTATAAATAATAATTGCCTATCAGAAAAATACAATAACTTTAATTAATTAATTTAAAATAAAGTTTTGAACCTATTCATTCACCTATTCATATCTCTATATATATATAAAGATTATAAAAAAACAATAATCTCCTACAATACAAGTTCTATTTATATAATTAGTTTTTGTTTTTCATAATTCTTTTGAAAAAAGATAATAAAATATCCACTTAATTAACCATTCACATGTCACAACATATTATTATTATTATAAGGTTCAAAATGATGTGTCCCTATATACACATATTATTTACATAAGTAGATATTAGAAATTTAACAAAAGAAAAGAGCACCAATATTTTACATTTAATTATTATAAAAAACCAGTACATATATACACAATAAACAATTCAAGAAAACTTCAGTAAGACAAAAGAATCCTTGCAAAAAAGCAAACAAAAAGTGAATTAATTGGGTATCTTGTAATAAAAACAAAATAAAAAAAAATAAAATTAGAGTCATACGTGAGACAATAAAAATATTAAAATGATTATAAAAAAAAAAAAAAAAAAAAAGTTCATCATAAAGGAGCTTTTTATTATTGGTATTTAATAAAATATTAACCCTAATTCAATTTATATTTTGATTTGTATCATAAAATCAAAAGTAAACCCTACAATAAAAATTAAAAATAAATTAAACAAATTTTAACTCTGGAATTTTTACTTAATACAGTGATTCTAAAACCTATAATTTCTATTAGTATTGCTATGGCACTGTTATATTTTTAATCATGCCCCCCTGTAACAAATCAAATGTCAGACATATAGATTAACTCGTAGTACCCCATAATCCTTATGGGGTGCAAAAAAATTATTATTTTTGGACGAAATGTTTAAAAAAAAAAAAAAATTTCTTTTAAGTCATATAAATGGCTATACTATAAGGATTCGCTTATAAAAATGATTAACTTTAATTCCAATTTATACACAAGCCTAAAAACTGCAAATCACTGTTCATAAGTAAATCTTTTTTGTCAAAAAAAAAAATATTTTTTACCTATAAAATGAAATTGTAAATGTAAGAAAAATGCTTGTAATGATTACTTAAAAAAAACCAAAAATCAATGTATTGACAAAATTTTTAATAAATATTTTTAAACTTTTTGCCTATAGATATTTAAAACTAAAGATTTAAAGTTTTTTAAATCTAAGTAAAAAAAAAAAATTTATCTGAATTAACTTTTACAATCGAATTCGATATATTTTTTTGTAATAAAACATAGATTTGGGTGTAAACGAATGTCCTTTTTATTTATTTTTTTTTTGCTTTAACAACAATAATTTTTTTTTTGTTTAAAAATCCAATAAATTGCAAAAAAATAACAAAAGAATTGAAAACAAAATTATATTTATTTTTTGTTTTTTTTTTTTTTTCAACCTCTTTGTTGATAAGACAACATATTAACCTATGTACACCTTCACGTACTGCGTATATATCCAAATATCTACCTAGAAAACATAAAGGACACATGTTTTATCTGTTCTAAATAGGCTCTATTCAATATATTGTATATAAGTATCAAATTGAGCAATGATGATGATATCCTTTCAATATTATGTTTTGTTTTTTTTTTTTCTTTTTTTTTTCCTTTCAATATAGATACATTATCAATATCTAAAAGTACATATTGAAATCTAATAAGATATATCGGAAAAACAAATGGAAATAGTCCTGAAAATTGAATATGCAACTAAAATAAAATATAATTCATATGTACTAGAGTTTTTTTTTTTTTTCTATTAAATTTTAAAATAAATTATGTAGAAATAAAAACATTTTGTAGTTCGGTTATCAAGTAAGTAGACCAGTTTTTTAAGTTAAAATATGCTAATATTAAAAAAAAATTGTTCAAATGTCGTTCACGACAATAAACACAAAAAATCAAACGATAAGATACTGTTCATATATCAATATAAAAATTACATAATTTTTTTGCCACTTAGTATTTAAATTTACCGTCTCACATACAAATTTCTCTAAAATATTTTTATACTTTTCTCTTTTCTATGTTTAAAACCAATTATACGGGTTAAATACAGTAAGTACAGTAACATGGACATCTATAGTTCCAGTATTATATTTTTACATATTTATGTGTTAACCATTTTTCTTAATTATAACAAGTTTTATTAAAACTGAAGAAAGTATCTCTTGAATGCAAAAAAAATTCTAAAGAAATTACAAATTTTAATGCAAAAGCTAATGCTAAAATGCTAAAATGTCTTTTTAAATATGTACATCTTAAAAAACTATTTGTTTTACATACTACTTTGATTTCTTTTTTGGATGAAAGTTCTACATAACAAGCGTTTGTAGGAAAAAAAACTATACATAAAATCTCTAAATTCAAATATCTAAACTTTCGATTATTTTTTAACTTTAGATACCTTTTACAACTTACTAAGGTGTGAACTTCATTTTTTGTAATTAAGTATAGAATTAATAGAAGTGAAATTTCGGAATATCACCTTCAAAAATTTCCGCACAAGATAAATATTATGCTATGTTGTGTTTATTCAAAATGATGATATTATGATGACAGTAAAAAGAGTTTTTTTTTTTTTGAAAAAATTAAAAAAAAAAAACTAATTTTATAAAACTAGAGAAAAATGGTGATAAAAATAAACTCACGTCTTCAATTTTGAACGTGCCTGTTAGATTTTTATTCATTAAAAAGAAAAAATAAAGTAAAAAAAAAAAAAACAAAAAGTGATATAAAAAAAAAAGGATATTTTGATATTGACTCTCAAACATTATTAGTATTTACAGAAAAAATAACAGCAGCTTAAATTTTTTACATGTATATGAAAAAAAAAAAAAAAAACATATGTATATGTGCGTATTATCTTGTGGAATTTTTACTTATAAGTATGAAGGTAAAGGTTAGTTACGCAAATTTATTGAAAATGACATAACATCTTATTTCTATTTTCAACTTTTTTTCTCATCAATTCTCGTATAAAATATCAAAATATCGTTTAATTTTAAAGATTTTCTGTTAACTCTTAGTATTCAATTAACAAAAAAAAGAACCTATAAAAGAATTTTCTGGAAATAAATGGTTTAAAAATTCAAACGAGATCAGTTTTATATTTAAAAATCGAGGAAGAATACAGTTGCCTTTGTCAACTCTTAGATACCCGTACGAACCGTTAGTATGTTCACAGCCTGTCACTCTGTCAATTTTATAATTTCTAGAACTATAAGCTGTACATATATATTCAAACTATATGTTTATACATTCTTCAAAAGCAGATTCTAACCTTCCACATAACGATTATCAATCCAAAACTTTTTCAAATATTCTATAGTACCATTTAATACTAAGCGGTAAATGTATATTAAATTTACTAAGTACAAAATAGTAAATATAATTTTAAATATTATGTTATATTTAAATATTCCATTGACAGAATAATTTCTTATAAGTACAATAAAATACATATATGTATGTATGTAAATACGGCGCTTTATAATATACTCTTATCATTCATTCATCAGTGACATATACGATATGTAAATAAACATGATATTATATAAGTATGTATGTATATCAATATCATATAAATAAAAATGCTTCAAGCATCCGGTATGTTGTTTATTTATTTACTTTTTTTTGTACTAAGCATTATATCCTCAACAATTTCAAATTATCGAGTAAAACAAAATGCAAAAAATTCGTTAAAGAAATTTGTTAGAAAATTTGAAAAAATCAAGTAACACTTTCGTCAATTATAAAGTAACCCTATATTATTAAAAAAAGTTGTTGACAGAAATAAGATTATAATGTTGAAGCTTTAATTTTTAAGTATTACTTCAAAAAAATTTTAACAGTTCAATTACAGGTGTTTAAAAATAGGAAATTTTCAGTTTTTGACCCCTTACAGGTCCTAAACGGGGGGTGATACAAAAACAATTTCTCATACTTATTTTTAATGATCTAACTTCTCTCAAAATTTCAAGTTTCCAACTTAAACCGTTTAGAAGATAGAAGGGATAAAGGATTTTGCAATAATTCACTTTCGCATAACGGTGAATTAAGACACCGTATAGCACAAGTATATATTTATTATATACATGTTTGTAAAGCTCATAATAGCACCTATGGTTTGGAATTTTCAGATTGAAGATATCCTTATAGAGCTTGTGTTATAACAATTTAAATATAGAGATTTTTCGAACTTTGAGAGGCTGTAGCTCCTTAACGGGTGGGGCTATAGAAAAATTCATATTAACATAAAATTAATATTTTTATGATATCTATCAGCAGTTAAAATTGCATGGCTCTATTTCAAAAAAATTGTGGAGATCTAAAAGTTAATTGTTCGGGAGCTACCCGAAGTTTTGGTCGGAACTCAACCAAAAAAAATAGAGAACCTACAAATTGCTCCCAGAACATTTTGGTAAATTTCAAGATTCTAGCTTTCTTAGTTTTTGAGTTAGCGTGCTGACGGACGGACGGACGAACGGACATAGCTTAATCGACTCAGAATTTGATTCTGATCCGATCCATACCTTTGAAGGTATATAGCGCTCGCTTATTTTGAGGTGTTACAAACGGAGCAGTAATTTTATTATACCCGATACTTATCGTACGGTTATAATAATTTATAATCGATTGAAGTTACAATTTTAAAGTGCATAATACCAGAAAAAATACGGATTTATGTCCTAATTTTTTAAGTCAAAATCGTATATGATAAAATCTTGCTCTTGGAAATCTTTTTTCCAAAATTCCACTAAACAAATTATTGAAATCATAATTTTAAAACCAACTCTAAAATCTCTCTTTAAAAAATTTGGAAAAACGTATCACAGATTTTTTTTAAATTAACCTTAATCAAATTGTTAATCAAAAACAACTTTTTTTTTTAATATTCTAGAAAAAGACAGGTACGAAAAAAAATTTAATATAGGTACCTATACGTATTTCCGTTAATTAATTTTTTTTTTAACCACAGTAGGTATATAAATATTCTAGAAAAACCGATAATCCTGATTTGAAAACCAGCTCTAAAACCCCTCCTAATTTATAATCTCACATATACATACATATATCAATATTTTGGAAAAAGTGTATAACTCTGATTTTGAAACCAACTCTAAAATCCTCTTTAACTATTACTTTATATACATACATATATTCTTTAAAAACAGAGCAATAATCTATTTCCCTTTAAGAAATATTTTGCAATATTTTGTCCGTGAAAGATTTTGTAACGCAAGATAAAAAAAAAAAAAAAATCAAAATTTTGTCGTAGGTGGATTTTTGCGTGCACGATTATGACCCGCTACCAAATAATACAGACATTTTTAAAAATTCTGAATTAAAAATGAAACTTTAGATATTATTATGACAGTATGTTTATATTTTATGACAGTCTACATTATATTTTACTACTAGTATTAAAGATTTTCAAAAACTATAATAACAAATAATTTAAACTTTATTTGCATTTTGTTAAACAAATTCAAAACCAAACGAAAACCATGTTAAAAATTGGAATAAAACCAGATGGCATCTCACATTTTTCGTACCTTAAATGTTATACAATTTGGTCTTATATCACATCAAACAAATTAAAATAGGTACATACACGTTTATTTTAGATATGTATATGTATTTATAAATTTTCAACCCATTTTATATCTTCAACTATAATATAAAGACTCATACGTAAATATACATATAAGTAAACGTATAATAATTTATTTTTATTGAAAATATTTTTTAATAAAAAATACAAATAGAATAGAATTTATTTATTATTTACCAAAAAAAAAAATTGAGAAAAAAAAAAAAAGGTCATTTAAATCGAGTCATCTTACCTTTAAAATTCTTTTATTTTCTTTTTAGAACTTAACCTTACTTTTAATACAAAGTTTCCCCTGTTTATAAGCACTATTTTTAAACACGGTTTTCACTTTTTTTTTTTTCCAAAAAATGATTTTGTTTTTTAAATTATTTTAAATTTTCTATATTATATAAAAATAAAAAAAAAAATATTATGTAATTATTTTTCTTATTGTTTTTTTTTTTTTTTTGTAATTTTATTTAATTAAAATTATAATTAATCGATAACTTTGAATAACACTTGAATACCAAAAATAATTTCTTTGAATTGGATTTTTATTAAAAATGTATATTTTATTATTTTTAATAATTAAATTAAATAATCCCGATTTCATAAAGCACCTAAGATTCTCCATTGGACTCTTAAATTGAACTAAAAATGAAATTTTATGTTTTTGTTGTAATTTTTTTCTTTAAATTATACACCAAATATAAAAAAAAAATAAAAAACGTTATAAACTTTATGGTACTAAAAATATAAAGATGTTTTTTTTCTTTACCAAAAAAAAAAAAAAAAAACAGGTTTTTTAATTCTTATTTGAATATAAAATAATGCATCGTTTATTGAAAATGTTTCATTCATTTCTTTCACTCTTCTTTATTAGTGCCTAACTGCCTAATGCCCATATACCTATAATTATTTTAAAACAGTTATTTTCAAACTCTAACTAGAATTTTCTTTGAAAAATTAAAATAAAATTATTTACAGAATAATAATAACAATTACAAATTTAACACACAATTCAATAAATATTACAAATAACAAAAAAGATCAACCGGAAATAATTTTAACAAAAGAATTTTAAAAATAAAGATAGGTACAAACAGATCCAAGTTGAAGTATTCTTTGCAATTTGTTTTTATTTTGAAATTTTCTGCATTAATCCATACACCAAAAACAGTTGCAATTGAAATTCTAAGAATTGTGTACTAAACAGGTAAATTTTTTTTAATAGCTGTTGCAAATGGAATATTTCATTGATAGGTATGTAGGTTAAGGTACAACATTAAGGGTAGTTAGCAGTCATCGAAAGACACTACGGAGAAGTGGAACGAGCACTACTCCTCTGGCTCTATGAATGTGTGGGACTTTAACCTACTTAACACTATCTCCGTTTTTCTAACAACCAATAGGTTATACGTTTTACGAACTTCAGTATTCATGTACTGCCCTGGTCAAAGAAAGTTAAGTTAAGGAATGAAAATTGATAGACATACATGACAGGAATACATGACAATTCAATTTTGTGTGTGTGGGACTTTAACCTACTTAACAACACTATCTCAACAACCCATATATTATACGTTTTACGAACTTTAGTATTCATGTACTGCCTTGGTCAAAAAAAGTTAAGTTAGGGAATGCAAATTGATAGATATAAATGGCAGGAATACATGACAATTGAATTTTTGTATCAAGTATCAAAAAATATAAACAAACACTTAAAAATAAACAAATGTACAAAGAAATTTTGTTGTTTATTATAATAAGAACCTATATTAAAATCACATATTATTACTTATATAAGTGTATTAAACTATTATATTTTACAACTTAATAACCTAAAAAAATTTATATTTTATATCAAATATAAACATTAATAAATTAGGTTATGTAAATTTTTAACTGTCAAAATATCCAGAATATTTTATAGTAAATAAATATTTTTTCTTCTTTTTCTCTTTGTAGTTTAGTATATTTTTCTCTTTCTAAACTTGCTGTATTATCTATTATCTATATCTCATGAAAAACATATTTACTATCTATATGCCTTAAAAGAAAACACTTTAAAATTCTGTTACACCGCAAATTATAATATATGTAGGTACAATTCTTAATAATAACTGCGTTTGAACTTATAACTAATGTTTAGTTAGTTGGTATTAATTTTACAAAAGTTTGGTTAAACCACAGACTAAATATTTTATACAGACGAACAGTTTCATAAAAAAAATTTTAAGTCTTTTTTAGGAGCCAGCATGAACATTTTTTTGAAGCCAGACTAAGCATTTTAGATATTTAAATAGCAAAAACAAAAATGTATAGAATATTCTTTTGTATTTTCTATTTTTGTAATTTAAATATTTTAAAATACTTTGTCTAGCTCCATAAACTGCTTAGTCTGGCTCAAAAAAAAAAACTAAAAATTTTTATATGAAACTGATCGTCTGTATAGTTTATTTAGTCTGTGGTTAAATTTACTCTTATATAATCAATTTTTATAAAAAATTTAATAATTTTTCACTTCATTATAAAATACTTAAATTAAAACTTATTTTAAATACTTAAATACAATTTTTTATAATACTTATTTAATTCTTTAGAGAATTTCTTATACAACTTACAAATTACAAAAACAAAAAAAAACACAGTTTAACTATCACTGACACAATAGAAAAAAACAAAAAAAACATTTTTTTTATTCAATACAATGATTTTGATACTCTTTCAGTATTTGACATTGACTTTGACCAAATTCGACCTACAATAGTAAACTGAAAACTGATGATAAAAATAACATAAAACATAAATAACAGAACAACAACAAAATAATAATAATAATAGAATAACAACAGCAACAACAATAACATCAATTGACAGTAATTAAGAGTAAAAAATAAAATAATTTATACCCTTTGGTGTTACCAATACCACAATGGTGAATACACATGCATAACGTTATGTTGCGTACAAATTAATGATTCCCTTTGAAAAGATCTAAGGTTACTTTGTGAATTTTTTATTTACCTTAAGATTCAAGTTATCCAATATTAACTGAATATAAATATAACTTAATTTTATACTCATTCATATTCCCATATATTTTTATATATGTATATAACATACAGAAATACAAATATTATTTTATTTATATACATAGGATAGGTACTTGTGTATGGTATTATATCTGATTATATCATTATAACGTATGTACATATATAATACGCGAGCTGCTATTATTAACCACGGAATACATTTAATAAAATAAAAAACAAAAAAAACAATAACAGTAGGAGTTTAAAATAAATATGTAAAAGTCCTGAAAAACTTTTTTTTTTTTTCGAAAATAAATTTTTGTTTACAAATTTATGTTTTATATATTTTGTACTTTGCTTATAAAAAATTTTTTCCCTCTAAAATGTTTAAAAAAAAAAAACAACTAAAAAACATCTGTTGCATTGATGTTTGGATGTGTATTGTGTACCAGTATAAAAACAAACCTACATAACAATTTTATAAAATATATTTTGCAAAAAAAAAAGGTCTAAAATTACAGATCCTACACAATTCATAATAAAAAAAAAAATAAAATAAATATAGTTGTAATCAGTAAAAGGATTAACATACATATACAGACATAATATACGTTCATCAAAAGTTTATATAATTTGTTTCTTTATTAGAAACGGAAAATATCTAAAGATATAAAAAGAACGGGTGGCTTGTTATACCCGTATGAACACTATTGTCAACGGTATACTAAATTTACCATTACGTTTGTGACACCTTAAAGGAGTCGAGCTAGATAAAACCTCAAAGGAATGGATCGGCTCAGAATCGAAATCTGAGTCGATTAAACCATGTACATCTATCCATCCGCACGATAACTCAAAAATAAAGGAGCTAGGAGGCTGAAATTCTTTTTACGTCACTTTAGCAAAATTGTTAGTTTCGCTATTTAAATTCAGGATTTTCGACTAAGAGGTTCGAGTAGATGTCTTACAACTTATCTTTTTAAATGAAAATAACTCAGTGTTAATTGAAACTATAGGTATTTGAAAATTTATGAAGAGGTGTCGAATTACACGCCAACAACTTTTGTAAAATTTGGTTGGTTTAGTAAAGCTGTTCAGGGAGCAGCCATATTACTCCTTTTTTCATATAAGCATAATTTATATCCCCCTAACTTCGTGCCTAACAAAGGTCTAAAATTTGGTTGTGCTGTTGCAACAGGTTCGGGTAGCTGTAACAGAACTCCAAAATTTACATAAATATATCTCGGTTATTAAAGTGGGTACTAAAACATCTGAAATTTTGTAAGATATGTGCAAGTTTTATGGAAACAGCATATATTACGTTCATACGGGTATCCCAGAGTTGATACAATCTACTCTACTGCACTCTTTCTCGTTTTTTTTACTTTTTACTTAAGACTTAATTAGGATACTTACCTGTTTATTTTTTATTTGGTATTATACATACTAATAATAATAATAATAAAACGCTTAAACACGCAGAAATGAGTTTACAGTAAAAAAAAATTTATGTAATTTGAGGTCGAAACAAATAAAATTGGTTTTTGTTGTTTTGTTCTTTAACTACCTTTTGAAATTTTGGCATCACATTCTAAATAAATTTTAATTTCATGAACTAAATTTTCTTCCCTTATTCTTATGTTTTCATTTTGCAAAAAAAAAACAAATAATTAATAATAAAAACAAGGTAATATGTAAAATCAAAAATTTTTAAAGGTACACATTTTCAACAAAAATAAAACAGAACGCCCGAGAAAATTTATTCTTTGGGCGCATTATACTTACTATTAAAATAGACAGAGACAATGTTTAAAATAAGAAAAAATTGTTTAATGAAACAGTTTAGAATTAATTTTAACCTTCTAAAATACAACTTCCTTAACAATATGCCTTCTTACAACGCTCAACTTTAATTTAAGGATCATCTAATTTTATATGATGGATTATGGCGGTATTTGATGCATTGATCCAAAACCTTTGGAATTAAAACCCACGGGCGTTAATTACTTTTTGAATTGGAATTCAAGCCCATAATTAAAAGGAATTAAAACCCCGGGGGTTTAATTCCTTTTGAATTGGAATTAAGACCCACACTATTTTTTGTTATTAAAAGAAGAGAGTAATAGAATATGTAGAACAAACGCATTAGGAGGGATTTTAGAGTTTTGCATAAAACTTAGGGTATCTCCGCATTTCCCAGAATATTTACTAACATATATATGTGCGAGATTCTGAATTGGGAGGGATTTTAGAGTTGATTACAAAATCAGCGTTATATGCTTTTTCGAAAATATCTATATATGTAAGGGTGATTATATATATTCTGGAAAATGCGTATAACCCTGATTTTGTAAACAACTACAAAATCTCTTCTAATTCAGAAACTCGCATATGCATATATCTGAATATTATGTAAAAGGCGTATAATCTTGATTTTGAATTCAATTCTAAAATCTCTCCCAAAATCGCTGAGGCCTTAACAATGAGACAAAAGTCGCATGGGACTTGCGACATGTCGCTAAATAAAATTCAGTCAAATGAAATACAGACTCATTATAATAACCTTTGTGTTACTCACAAGACACCGAATTTGAGATATAATTTTAGAATCTAAAACTATAAATAAAAAATAAAATAAATCACAAAATAAATTTATTTTTGAGCCATGGTTAAAATTACGTTACTTCAATATAAAAGTTCTGTAAACAGACAAACGGACTAACAAAGTGAAAGTAATGGACAAATTTTTAAAAATATTTTTTAAAAAATCTTCTGAAAAGCAAAAAATATTTAATTATTTAAAAAGAGTATTATTCAGAATATCATGCATTATAAATCGCTGTTTATTATAGTTAAGTTGCCAAAGAAAAAAACTACGAAATTAAATATGCTAAAGTTTTAAAATAAGAAAAACAAAAAGAAGACAAATGGTGCTTAACATCTGTTAAGAGCCTATCTATTAACAACTGGTTACCTGAATTGATTCTTAAAGTCCTATAAAAATAATTTCAAGTGAATATTAAAGGTGGGCAGTAAAAAATAAAAAAATAATTATAATTTCAAATGAAATTTTCAGTCATAGAATCTTAGACCGTTTTTAACAGATGTTTTATAATAAAAAAATCAATAGCAGAAAAGAAGACTTATATGAAATAGAAAATTGATTCAAAAATGAAAATTAAAGAAATAAAATTAAGATTTGAAAGTTCTCAATTTTGATAAACGATATTGGACATAAAAATTATTTCTATTTAAATCCATTTCTTTTCTGATCAGTTTATATGTTATTGTATTTGAACATTCTTTGGGCGCATTATACTTAATACTATACTATTAAAATAGACAGAGACAATGTTTAAAATGAGAAGAAATTATTTAATGAAACAGTTTATAATTAATTTTAACCTTCTAAAATACAACTTCATTAACAATATGCCTTCTTACAATGTTCAAATTTAATTTAAGGATCATCTGATTTTATATGATGGATTATGGCGGTATTTGGTACACTGAGTTAATTAAATTAATTAAAATTCTAAAACTATATTTTTGCATTAAATGAATTTGCTCTGTTTTTTTTTTAATGCAAAAGTTATCCACTTCAGCTTACATTTTCGCCTGTTTTGGTTTGACTAAATTGATTTTGTAGCCATTATTTACGTCTTTAAGGAGTATAAAACAGGGCATTCATATAAAGTCTCATCTTATTAAAATTAAAAGAGATTAGATTCAGTTGCAGCTATTTTAATCAATAAATTTATTTAGTCTACAAGATTAAGTAATGCAAGAAATTTAAAATTATATACAATTGATATGGTATCCAATGAGATAAGAATTCATTATGTTATTCATTTTATTTAAGACCTTTTACATAAGTATATTTCACTATATACTCGTATATAGAAAAATAAATATGAATGACAAATTGAGTTTTTTATTTCTTTAAATCAATGTTTTATAAATTTTGTCAAAATATTTTCATAACAAATGAATTAAAGATACAAAAATAACACAAAAATATTAAATCAATTCATTTGTTAAAATTCCTTAATAATATTTTCATTAATTTGTATAATTTAATCAATTTGTTCATAAAATTAAATATCAAAAAAAAAAAATTTATATAAAATTTATCAAAAAATATTTTCATTGTTAATGGCCTGTATATTTGATCCCCAATATACCCAATAAATAAACAAACACATACATATATATAATATTTAAATAAGTTTAACATTGTAACAATTCCATATAAATAATTTTAACAAACAAAAAATTCACTAATAAATAAATGAATATTTAAAAAAAAAAAAAAAAAAAAAACAAAAAATAAATAAATAAATACAAAATTTGAATTGTAAATAAAGAACTTCTTTATTTTTTAATGTTATAAAACATATCTACATAATATGTATGTACATATATACATATATGTTTTGAATATCTTGATCCAAACTTAAAGCGGAACCGTATCATTTCTTTTCTTTTCAACTTTTTTTTTTTCTATTAAATGTTTCCCTACTTTGTAATAAACTCGGCGTTATACTCATATAAATAACACAAAATATATTTAATTTTATTATACCGATATTGGTTTATTCTTAAGATAGAAAAAAAAAATATATATACATATACATTAGATACATATATACTCGTATATTTTAAGTATTTTCAATACATATTATTACTTTTTTTCTTCAGTCCGGAAATGGAAAATTATAATTGCATTTTTTAATAGGATAATAAAAAATTTGACTAAATGATCAAAATTTAAAATATTAGTGGTAGGTGTAGGTATATATGTATGTATAAAATTATCCACAATAAATTTTATTAGGTAATTAGGTATATATTAAATTAATAATAGTGGGTACCTAGAAATCTGTTTACATATTTAAAATGTATTTTTGGATATCATTTGTTCAGTTTTAAAAAATAATTTCGGCTTATTTAGTTTAGCATTATGGATCAGCAGGATCAATCATCAACAGCAAGGCGTTTTTACACAACCGCAAAATTATTTCAAATGAATGAGTTTATAGCCGATTATATGTCTATTGAGAGCGATGAAATTTTGAGGTGCCGTAATGTTTTCAGGAATATGCTACCGTATAAAATCAAATATTGGATACAGTAACATTGAATTTTTTTTAGACAGATATTAAGAGTTGAAATTAAAATTATTGTATCATACAATAGAAACTGTTATAATAAGGCAAAAATTTAAGAAGAACTTCAATGAATATTTTATTTACCAGTTTTTGTCAAAAGATCTGTGCATTTTGATTTTGGATAATATTTACCGGATAATATTTTTATTTTTTATAATTTAATTATTATATTATATTATATAGGTTGAAACTAAAATCTACGGCCAAAAAAAATTTCAAAATTAAATATGACCTTACAAAAACACATTTTCTAGTCTAAAACTAATATCCAACATTATAAACGTTTCAACAAAAATAATATGTTTCTTACATGTACTCATATATGTAAACAAAAAAAAAAAATAAATAAATAAAATATTATTATACCGCCACTTCAACCAACTGTTTGAGTGCTTAACTGATTGATGTATTTACAACGATTAAAATACCAGATTTGAATCACTGATAACAATGTATTTTTCCTTTTCTTCATTTGAAAAAAAAAAATTCCCTTTATATGTATTGTAAATTACTTATATATATACGCATATATGCATGTATGTATATATGCAATATAAACCCTGTTGCTATTATTTCTTCCTAATTTTTATTATTATTTTGTATTGTATACAAAATTTTCCTAATTAAAACGAAAAGGATCAGCTGCCAAAATGTAAATGAACAGATGCGTGAACCGATAGGCATAAATGTATATACATAGTATAATAACAGAAAATCATGTAAACGGTTTATGTTACAACAATTCTACGAAAGGAATTAAGAAGATAATTTACTTAAACAATTGTATATAATCATTAATACATACACACATGTTTGTATATAGAAGTGTACGTGTTTTATTCCCTTTCAACTTAATAAAAAAGCGTACAGTTTAAAGCGTATGCTACCTGAATACACACATTAACACATAATAATAATTCACAATTGACCATTCACCATTATTATATTTGTTTGATATGGTATATACATTTAGAGTATGTTTGTATAAATGAATAACGTACGTACGTATCCGTACGTAAGCCGTGTAAAAAAAAATTAAATAGAAAAGGTTCATTGTTTTTTTTTTTTGGTATTTTTGTTTGATTGTTTTGTTTTCTTTTTTTTTTTATTTTCCTTTACCAATATTCCATTCAATTCATCATTTTTGGTCGTCAGTCAGTCAGTATTTTGTTGATCTTTAAACCATTTAAGTCGTCGTCGACGCTTTTTTTAGTCACTATATATATTGTGTAAAAGCGATCGGTTTTTTATATATTATAAAAGTTGCGCTTGATTTTTTGTTTTAATTTTTTGTTTTTTTGTTAGATACTTAAAATAAAAATAAAAGAAACGAAAAGCAAAGTAATGCAATGAACGCGTTCGCCTAATTAAATTTAAAAAAAGAAGAGAAATTAAAATAAAAGTGTTCTTAGAAGTGAAGTTATAAAAATAATTTTATTTTATTATTTTTTTAGTGCCATTTATATTTATTGTTTTTGTTTTATAAACTTTACTTTTGCTTATATGATCATTCTTAAATCGAAGAATCAAGCGAACCGGGAGAACCTTATACATATTTAATAACCAAACGAACGAACAATACCGGAAAGTGTCTTCTTTTCTTTTTTTTTTTTTGTTTAAAGAAAAAAAATAAAAAATAAGTTTGTTTTTTTTTTTTTAAGTTGTATTAGACAAAATTGAATTGTTTGGTTACTTACTTAATGTAAATACGCTATAGTAAGAGTGTATTAGCCATCGCGGAAAGTAAATTTTACCTATAGGTTCTTTTTGAAACCAAATGATATAAATATTATAAACATATAACTTTACTAGATACTTATTATATAATATATGTATGTATAACTACATATTTATATATAACGTATATAAAAAGAAGTAGAAAATAAAAATAATCCAAGACGGCTGTAATATAAAAGTTTAACACTGTTGTTTATTTTTATTTTGCTTTTTTAAATGTTGACCATGAGGTCAATCTTAAATAATTAAATAACAAAACATAGAAAATAAAAAAAACATAAAAACAAAAACGTAAAAAATATAAATAAAAAAAAAAATTGTGATAATTGTCTTTTTTTTTTTATATATTTAATTATTTTACATACATATATAATACATATTATGAAAATTTTAAAAATTTACCTTTGGATCTTTATGTAATTATGAACAAAGACTTACTTTTAAATTATATAACAAAAGCTAAAGAAGTGTTCTAGTCATTTGTGTTTTTTTTTTTTTTTTTTTTTATGTATAGTTAAAAAAGAATTAATAATAATTAGAAAAAAAAAAAAAAAATGGTTCTTGATAATTTAATACATTCATTAAAAATTTCATTCAATAAAGTTAATAATCGTCGTAGAATGAAATTTTTTAATGCATTTCCAAATATATTATCACAATATTCATCAGTACAACAATATGATACAGATTGTATTGATGGAATGTTTCCAAGAGTATATAAACAAAATATAGCTGATATTGAATTAACAATGTTTAATACAAATTTAACAGTACCGGATGCCGAATTTTTAGATAATGTTGTTGATAAATTTGTACGTGTTATTACAATAGATATAAATGAATCGAAACGTTTTAAAGTAAGAATCACATTTTATATAATATTTTTAGTATATGCAATTTTAGTCAGAAAATATAAAAATTGTTGATCACCCTCTCATATCAATGGTTGAATAATCAATGAATCGTAACATAAATTTAAAAAAAAAAAAATAATAATAATAATAAAAGACTGATAAATTAAAAAAATAAAAAAGTTACGCTGGAATAACGACATATAATTTAGTTGATGTTGACTTGACGCACAATTTAAATAATATTGTATTTTTATTATATACTAATAAATATAATAAAAGAATTCATTGTTTTACAATAAAATGAAAGAACTAAAATTTTAATATTTATATATTTTTTTTCTTTTTTTTATAATTACAGAGACGTAATGATCGTGAAGAAATTAGACGTCGTTTAGCAATGGGTGCAGAAGATGATTATTTCAGTAGAATTGTTAATAATACAACATCAAATGATCGACCAGGACGTAAACCAAGCTTACAATCTAGATTACAAAATGGTAATTATAATTATATTATAGAATCAAATAAGCAAAAAAAAAAAAAATTAAAAATATTATAAATAATTAGAAAATAGAATCGTACAATTACATGTATTAAAAATTCTTATTGTATTAATTTTGAAAACTAATTAGACTTCTTCATTTATTAATTTAAAAAGTTATCTAATGTTATATAGAAACGTTGTATATAGAAAGGTTTCTATCAAAAAGAGATAATTATTCAATTTCTAATTCCTTTACATTTAATTATTAAATGAATCTGAGAGCTCAAATCCTTACAATAAACCTATAGTTAAATATTATATGTGTTTAAATATTACAAAATAACATTTAATAATTTAATTAATTAATTAAAAAAATTTAAAGCATGAATATCCTTTAAAGATTATAAAACAACTAAATTTCAAAATTTTCTAAAAAATTGTTCATATTTTTATTTTCTGTTTCTCAGAAGATTTTACAACCAACTATTTTTATGGACCTAAGCCCATAATTTATTTTAATTCTGTCGAAGAAAAATAAGATTTTCTATTAAATATAAGGTTCTCAGGGTCATTTGTTTGATTGAAGAATCAAATAAACAAAAGTAAAATGTAAAAAAAAAAAACTAAATATAAACGACACTAAAAAATTTATAACTTATATTATAGATATTTTTAAACCTTCAAACTAATAACCTTCTAATAAACCTTCCAATTTAACCTTCTAATAAACCTTTAAACCTTCAAACCGGTTATTTTATTAAATTCAATTTATTTAACAGTATAATTATTATTAATTTCATTTTTACTATACAAACCAATTTAATTTATACCCGTACAAACATAGTTCTCACGATATAAATTTCCCATTTTCTTTGTAACATCCTAAAGGAGTCGAGTAAATATATATATGTATATGAAATATAATATATATTATATTCTTACTCAGGATTAAATTCTGAGTGGATTAAGGCCATGTACATTCAAATCGAAAAATAATAGTGTTAAAATTTGTAAAATTGTTGGTTTTGCTATTGGAATTGAGAAAGTTCTACCGGCGGATTCGAATAGCATTTTATTTCTTTTCTAAGCTAGGTATTTGAAATTAAGTGAAAAGTAAAATTTGGTTGCGCTAGTGCAACCGGTTCGAATAACTATCACTCAAATTATTTTTTATATAAGAATAATTCAATAAATTATACCCTGTTTGGACTGTAAATAGACACTGATAGATTTGAGTAACTATCATACAACTAAACAATTTACATAAATATATCACGGTACTTTAAGACAGATATCTGAAATTTTGTAAAAAATTATTGAATTTTATGGTAACAACATGACTTATGTACGAGTATGCACATTCACACACTATAGAGTTCACACATTCAACTATTACTTAGTAAGAAAGAACTAAGTACTACAATACCCTATGTAAGTACCCTAATTACATTTTTTTTTTATATATATATATTTTTTTTTTTTATTGCATTTCTCTGCCACGTAAATGTGGACACGGAATTACACAGCTTTTCCTGTTCAGGCTTGGCTGTAAATGTCGCAAGGGGGAATAACTCTTACGACGTGCGTGGGAGTCGAACCCACACTCCCTGGTGTTTACAACGTATTTTATACGCTCTTACCCACTAGGCCGGCCCCATTTTTTTTATATTTATTTAAAATCTGGTTTCTTACAAGAAAACTGTCCATAATTATTACATTTATCCTATTATTAATAGAATTATATTCTGCATATCTCTGACTACTAAAGCTAAATACAATTTTAGTCAAAGCATCAGATAAACATTTTTATTTTTTATACCACCAAAAATGTTAAAATAAACAAGACGATGTGTATTTTTTATATAATGCTTTCAAACAATATTTCAAAATAAAGTAAATTATGAGTACTCAAAAAAATGTATAAGTACTCAAATTTTCCTAAACTGAAGCAAATTCTTAATTTTTTTTTGTTTTTTTTTTTTATTATATAGGAAATAATTTACAAATATGTTTTATGAATGATGCATCATCAGATACTGAAAGTATTAGTTCTGATTCAGAAACATGCCCAAAATTATCATCAAAATCAACATCAAATGCATCATCAAGATACAGTTCAATGTCATCAGTTGCAACATCAAATCCATATAATTCACGTCCTTTATCAGTTAATATTACAAATAATAATAACAATAATATTACAACAACAACATATAATAATGGTAATAGTCGTAGAACATTATCACAAAGGCCATCAACATTATCATTGGGACCACCAATATCTGAGGAAAATTCTGAATCTGATTTCTTTACAAAACAAGCACGTTTACAAATTGAAGCAAGAATGGCCTTAGCACAAGCAAAAGATATGGCTCATATGCAAATGGAGGTAATGTATATAGATATATATGTATATATATAACTACATAATACATATATATTTTTATTATTATACAAAAAAAAAGGACTTCAATTCAATTTTTATTTAAAAAAAAAAATATTTTTGTTTTTTTAAACAGATTGAACGTCAAAAACAAAAAGAATCTCCAATAACTGAAGTTATACGTAATTCAATGGAAAAAGTTGGTGTAAATTTTCCAATAGAAAAACGACGTGTTTCTCGACAAATGTGTACTGATATGAATATTGCGCAATTACAAATAATTGTTAATGATTTACATACACAAATTGAACGATTAAATGATCATTTGGTACAATATTTAATGGAACGTGATGAATTACATATGAGTCAGGATTCAATGCTGGTTGATATTGAAGATTTAACAAGATACTTGTAAGTAATAATGTAATTTTTATATAGAATAATAATTTAAAACAAAAAGGGTTTTTATATAAATTTAAAATGTTTTTTTTTGTTTTTTTGGTTTCAATAAAATAAAAGTGAGTATCACTTATTAGTTTTTATATATATATATATATACATATACAAACAGAAAAAAAATATTATAAACCCGTATCTTATAATGAAGCACTTATAAACTAAAATAATTTTTTGAAGAAGGAAGTTCTACTGAATTCATTTTCATTTTCTATTTTTCACAGTAGGACGGGATGTCACTATTATTATAATAAATGTGATTATTCTTTAAAAAAAAAAATATCTAACCTTCAGAGAATAGGGTTTTTTATATACATATACAAAACAATTCATAATACAAATGATAACTACAACTCAAAACTTAATTTTCTATTTCAATTTAAATTTTAAAGATTCAACTCATATTTTATCAGCTTGTATTGTGACCTTTAAGAATTTCATCATCAAAAAATCCTAATATCATCCCAATTGAATCTCTGCGTTGAAATTAAATCCAATTAAATTAAAAAAAAAAATCCACATGTTAAAATTCACGATTAAATAGTAACGTAGAACGTATTCAATATAGGAGGATATGTAGAAAATAAAAACCATCAGCACACTTTAAAAAAATAACAAGTAATGGAAAAAACCAAGGATTTTCAAAAAAGCACGACATTTCCAAAATTAAAAAATATTCCATAATAAACAAACAAAAATATAATGTTGGAGCTTTAATTTTTGTATATTACTTCAAAAACATGTAGACAGGGCTTAAAAATAGAAAATGTTCAGTTTTTAACCCCTTACAGTTCCTAAACGGGGGACGACACAAAAATGTTTCCTGAAATGACTCATACTCATTTTCCAAAGATCTGACTCCTCTCAAAATTTCAAGCTTCTAAATCAAACCGTTTGAAAGATAGAAAGAGACCAAATTTTTGCAAAAATTGAGTTTCACATAACGGTATATTAAAAAAATACCGCATGGCAAAGCCACACATTTATTTTATATATATTTGTAACATTTATAAAACCAGCTATCGTACCAGCTTGGCATTTCCAGATTTTAAAATATGGCTTTTTCGAACTTTGCAGGGCTTTAGCTCCGTAACGGGTGGGACTACAGAAAAAAGTTGTTCCACAAAATTAGTTTTTTGGCGATGGATACGAATAGTCCGTAGTTAAAATTTCATTGCTTTATTTCAAAAGGTGTAGAGTTTTATAAACACCCAGACGGACGGACAGACGAACAGAGTCAAACTAATAAGCACACTTTTTCAAAAATTTTTGAAAATGTGCTAAAAAAAAAGAGTTACGATTCGTTTTAAAGGTGCAATCTGTAATTATCTTTTGTATAGCAGATTTTTTTCTTAATATTATTGATTTCTTTGAACAAATTATCCTTCTCATCATCTGAGATGCAGCTGAATAAAAATATTTCATATGATTTCCTTTTTCTTTTCTCTTTCTTATTGATTGTTCTGTTTTTTTTTTGTTTTTATTTCGTAACGACAGGTGAGATTTTGTGCTTTTTATTTTTACGTGAAAGGTTTGCGTGTTAAGAGTTATGCAAAGTTTAAATTGTTAAATGTTTTTTTTATTTTTGTTTTTTAATTTGGACAAAATTCAAAAGAAGAACATTTTTAGTTCATCAACCCGATTTTATAAGTTGAAGATGTTATTTTGTTTTGTTTTTTTGTTGTTTTTTTGTCAGGAACCAATTATATGGAACAGGAAATCTGTTTTATTACATGAATTGCAAGGCTGTTTTTTTCAGCTGTTCAATTTATCTTTGAATAAAATGATTCTGAAATCTTTTCTTATTTCGTAATCATTTGTTAACCCAATTGTGTAGGTATATATGTTTGACCCATATCAGACTTATAATAACAATATCTATGTTATCATTATTGTTGACTTCTTTTATGAAAATTATAAATTAAAACTAAAATATTAGAAATTAATGAGTTTTCTATCAGTCTACATACGTTATAATAGATAAAATATTTTTTGATCTTCAATCTTAAAAAAAATAACTACAGCCTATAAGTAGAAACAGAATGCGCCAGAGGGCAGAGAGGGAGAATTTTATTTTAGAAGCAATGTAGTTTAATGGGTAAACACAGAATATGGCTTTTTCATTTCTAACTCTCCTCGGTTCTGCCTTGTCAAATGAAACAAGCCATATTTTAAATAATAGAAAAAAAACAACTGTCAAATAAAATAGACACTTAACTACATTTTTATAACTAAAATTACTCTAATGGAGGAAAAAATTTATAATTTATAGTAAATATGGACTTTTTTACAGAAAAAAATATGTTTAGATATTAGCAGATATTAGTTTATTTAAAGCAAAGCTTTTTTTTTTACTATAAATGACTTTTCAAAAATATTCTGCTACTGCTCTCTACTATATTATGTTTTAAACGACAGAATTCTGTGGCTGCTGCTGCCTTCTGCCCTCTGCCAGATTCTGTTTCAGCCATATTATTACAAATATGACTCAATAAAACTAAAGATAAGTAACTAATTTCTTAAAAAAAACCCTATAAATTATATTATGATTAGATTATAGATTAGATCGGTTTCGTCGATGGGGATTCAAATGAAGTAGAAAAATTATATTAATACTGCAATAACATCTATGAATTTTGTAAATACGTTTTATATGTATAAGAATTTCTAATTTTTTTTTTTTAACCCTTTTTCTACAATTTTTAATCAAATTTTTAACCTAAAACACTTTTAAATAAACGTTTTCTTTTTTTCATTATAATTTTAGAAGTGCTAAAGAACAAACGTTATTAAATGAAAAATCTGATAGAAAAAATTCAACAGAACTAGAACATCATCATCAATTATCCAATAATAATTCACCAAATGGAACAACAAAAAGTAATCATGGAACACCACAAATGCAGAGTAAATTCCAAAGGATAGCAAGTCTAGTCAAGAAATAAATTTAAAAAAAAAAAACAAGAAAAAAAAACCAAAAAAAAAAAAATTAATAAAGGAAAAATAATACTATTAGTAAAACAAATATTTTTAAATTCAAATATGTAATAAAAAATAAAAACAAAACCCACACACACACATTTGAAAATTGTTATATATACATAATAATAAAAAAAAAAATATGTAAAATCTGATTGATTATAAGCTTAAAATATTAAAAAACAAAAAAAAAAACGCAACGCGATATGCGAAATAAAAACTGAAAAAAAAAATAAAATCGAATTTCACAAGATAATTAATTGAAAAATTAAATTTAAAATTAAGATAAAAAAAAACAAAAATAAATAATATTAAAATATTTAACTAATTTGTGAGAGTTAAAATCAAAAGTAAAAAAAAAACACTACATTTTTAAGAATTATTATATATTAGATATATATATATATATACATAATTAAATATCTACAGATAAAATGTGAAGATATAAATATAAAAATATTAAAATATATACCAATATATAATATATAATATTAAATAATAAATACATATAAAAAATAATAAAAAAAAAAAAAAAAAACAGGATCGAATACGTAAAAGATACTCAAATATTTGATACGACTTTTATCAAATTGTATTTATATCATAAATATTATTTAAAAAAAAAAAAAAAAAACAAAAAAATTAGTTTAATCTATTTAATATATTCCTTTTTTTTCAGTTTTTTTATTTTTTTACAAATTATTACAATGACAAGAAAAATATTCAAAGGATATTCCGTCTGGGATATTGATTTTACGCATATATACACTCGAGACTCACATCAATTATCAGACCATGAACTTCAGAGAGTAAAAGCTTAATAAAGGGCCAACTTTTAA
This sequence comes from Poecilobothrus nobilitatus, assembly GCA_947095535.1. Lineage (NCBI taxonomy): Eukaryota > Metazoa > Arthropoda > Insecta > Diptera > Dolichopodidae > Poecilobothrus > Poecilobothrus nobilitatus. The sequence continues at coordinate 174,376,563 of OX352774.1, forward strand.
CAAATTTACACGTAGTCTTATGTAAAAAAAAAAAATAAGGGTCCAACTATAAATCTTGAAATAACACAAAAACCATTTACTTTATTCAATTTGGTTCAAAGAGAAAATTAAAGTCGCATCTTTTTTACATAATTCATTAAAAAAAAAAAATATTTTAAAATATAAAATGAATGAATGAAAACATAAATATATGCACATAGATATGCCTCAATATCTCAATAGTATATGTCGAGACTACTTTCATACTTTTAAAATTTTGTACACGCTTATATGCGGTTATAATCGAGACTTCACATCAATTATGAAATTATTCATACGCGCGATACGTAAGAATCGATTACAATTCTTTCACAATTACATTCATGTGCTTTCAGTTCTTGGCCTGTTTACTTAGCTCTTGTATACACTAACTTTATCTTTCTTTTACATATAAATCTAGATTTCTTTGGTCTATTTTGTTCAAGTTAAGTTCTTTTTCCTAAGTAAACTTCTAATTATTAAAAACGATACTGTTGTAATATTTTTAAATAGCCTTTACAATTTCAAAACAAAAGGACAATTTTTTCAAAATTTTTCTTGTCAGAATTTTTAACTTTTTTATTTTTGAAATTAAATTCATCGAGATATTTTACTATTTTATTTTATATTTTAATCTATATTTATAATCTATTTTATTTCCAATTACTTTAATTATTATAATAAATATTATTTTGAATTTTTAAAAAGTTTTTGTATATATATAAAAGTACATATTATTATTTACTTGAATAAAAAAAAAATTATTTTTAATTTTATGTAAATATTTTATGTTTGTTTACAAAAAGAAAAAAATATATTATATCTAAAACAAAAATTATTATTTTTTTTGAAAATATTTTTCATTTTTTATTTTTATTTTTTATTTATTTTAGATTTTATTTAAAATAATCAATATTCGAAAAAAACAGAAAACAATACATATATAAATTAATATTATAATTACAATGTTAATTAAAGATATTTATACAAAAGGTAATAATACTTTTACTATGTCACACATAAATATATACAATATATAGGAGAGTTACATTAAAATACAATACAAGAAAAACGATAATTATCTAATAAAATTCAAGAATGGAATAAAATCAAAAATGAAATTTTAATATCGACTGAATATTAAGAAATCAATTTAAAATATGTATTAGGATAAATGACTTAAAGACCCAGAATACTTAGAAGTGCTATTCAATTCCGGAATCAATTATAATCTTTTAAATTAATATCATTCAATATCTTTAATGAAATCCAAATGATAAAGAGTTAAATTCGAAAATAATATTAAAAATGAACATAATATAAATAAATGTTCTATACTTTAGATAGATAGACCAGATTTGAAGAAATCAAGATTGAAAAAAAAAAAATTATTATTCGAAAGTAAATATAATTATATATGTATATGTAATAAATAATATTATGTAATATTTTGTATAATGAGTTGGTATAATATAATTTAAAAAAGACAAAAAATAATATAATTATACAATTATTATTAAAAAAAAAAAATAAAAAATAAAAGAACATAATATCAACTTTTAAAAAAAGCCATATCAAGTTGTTAGAACACTTTGTGCAAAGAATAAAACACCTCACGGTTAAAAAATGCAAAACAAAAAAAAAAATTATTTCAAAGAAAAAAGAAAAAAGGTTAAAAAAAATATAAATATTTTTAGATATGCGTTTAAAATTAATAACAAACCTATTTATTTATTAAAATTATATAAAATAAAAAAAAAAAAAAACAGAAAAAAAAAAAAAAAACTAAAAGGAATCCTTTAAAAATATTATTAAAAAGTTCACGTTAATCGTATTTAATTTTTTTTTTTAAATTACACTCAAGGTAAATTATACGATAAATAATTTAAAATATATGAATTCAATTATATTTAGTTAATATTATTTGGCAAAGTTTTCCTGAACTTAAACAAATTTTTTTCAATTGTATTTATTTAATTATTTTAAAATGTTATTTGGATTTCCAACAAACAGCATCATGTTAATATTATTAAAAAATTATTATAATAAAAAAATAAGTTATTAAAAAAAAAAATTTAATTTTCTCTTTAATTTTATTTTAAAATTTTTCGAAGGATTTTTTATATTAAAGCTTTATAATCACATTTAAAATCATTAAAAGTGTAATTTAATAAATATTTAAGATTTCCTAAAAAAAAAACATATTTAACAACAATTTAAGGAAATTATACTTTTGTTTTTTTTTTGTAATTTTCAATCTTTTTCATTTTTTAAATGTAAATATTTTTAAATAATTTAAAAAAAAAACATTAATATATTATATACCGAACTATTTATCTATAGTATTATATTTAAAATAATTGATATTAATATAATAATATATAGTTAGTTAAATGGATTTTCATCAATTCATTTCCATAATATATATACAAACAGAATTATCACTAAAATAGAAAATAAAAAAAAAAAATGAAAGTTACGAAAGAAAAAGAAAAATAAAAAACAAAGAAAGTAAATATGTAATTCATTTCAAAAAATAAATCATATAAAAATTTGAATTGAATTTTTAATTCATATACGAGTAAATAATCAAATTGCAATATAATATATATAATCCAATAAATCCAATATTAACTAAAATTAATACAAGATATTTTTGTTCTCAGAAAACTATTATTAACCGTTTTTATTTATTCTAAATTCAATCGAAAATAAATGTTCAATTATTTATTAATTCAATTTAAATTAAATTTAATCCTTTAATTAATGTTCAATTTTATGCTAATAAATAAAAGATGTCAAATCATTTGAAAGTATGCAATTTTTTTTTTAAAGAAATAAAATAAAAAAATGTTGCATACTTTCAGGCGATATATGTCCAATTCTGTTTATCTTGTACTAAATTAATAAATTGTACTAGCATTGTTACCTTAACAGTTATTAATTAGTATTGTATTATTAAAAGCAAAATTTTAAGCTTAAAAATATTTCACAGGACATGAATTTTTGCTAAATTAGCTGAACTTTTTTCTCTAATTATCTAAAAAAAAAAAAAAAAAACAAAAAAACAAAATAAAATATGTATTGATACATTCGATTTACAAAATATATATATATATATTATATTATTTATATATATTTATTATATTAATAGTATATAAATATTTAACAACAAGCATACATTAATATATTATCAATAATTATTCGGAGTATACTTTTAAATTCTTACATACATATAACCATATACCTAAAAATAATTTGAATTTGATAGTAGTTTTCAAAATACTTAAATCTAAAATTTAATAAATTAAAAAAATTGAAAACAATTTTCTCCAAGAACAAAAATTAGAAGAACATTTTACAAAACAAAAAAAAAAATAATTTTATAAAATTTTAAATAAATTATTAATTAGTTTTTGAAAACAAAATTTAAAAAAACAAATCTAAATTAATTTTTTTCTCTTTCGCGCTTTAAAAAAAAAATAAATTTCCAAATTTTTGCAAAAATTTATTATTAAAAACTCTATATATATATATATATATATTTATTCAAAAAAAATATATGAAAAACCAAAATCTTTTAAAGAAATTATTACATTATAGTTAAAACAAAAAAAAAAAACAATATTATAATAATAAAGAAAAAAAAAAAAACAACACTAAAAAATTAATATAATATATCCCCTTAATTATAGATGTATATTTATATATATATATATATATATATAAATACATATAATTAATGTCAATGATATATAAAAAAAAACAATTTCAACAATTTATTTAAATAAAAAATATATACAAACACAAAAATATTAATAATTATTAATATAAAATATAATAGTAAAATATTCCAAAAAAAAATTTCAAAAATAAAATAAAATCTTAAATAAAAGCAAAAATTAATATTATATCAACAAAAAAAAAAAAAAAATGAAACAACTAAAAACTTTGAATAAAAATTAATTAATAAAATTTAAAATAATTAAAAAAAAAAAATTACATATAACAGAAAAATAAAACAAGTAAACAGAAATAAATACATACTGAAACGTTTCAAATAAAATTATAAAAAAAAAAATTAATATATATTGTTTTTTATTTAATTTATCAAAATATATTAGTTTATTTTTTTTCCTCAGTACTTATACCCGTTAACATAACAAAAATTATTTTAGAGATAGTAAACTCAAATGGTATGACAATACAGACTACATCTAAAAAAAAGTAGCTGCCTCAACTTCTTTAATATAAAGAGACTAAAGAAATATTTAAATAAAAAATCTTTATATTGCATTTACTCTTCGTACATTGTCTCAAACTTAATCTATGCGTAAACTTTAATATATACTGTATTTTGGATAAATTACCTATTATATGCTTATCAAGATTAGATAAACTTAACACAAAATGGCGATTAAGATAATAATTCTCTTGCAACGCACCTTTCTTAATTATACTTTATACAGATAGAGGTAGCTTATCTTACTCTATACTTGGATAGAGGTATAGGGTATCATAGTTTAGTAAATATTGGTAAAAATGAATCGTACATGATTGCTACTTTATACTAAATATAAATATTAACATACACACTTATAACATAAGAAATAAGTAAATCCAACTTTTATTTATCACTAATCAAAACAGACTATAAAATTAATTAAAGCTTTCTAATTGACCCCCTTCGGTAAAGGAAATAAATAATATAGTCGTATTAAAACTGTACAGTGTATACCCCTACTGTAATCAGTCCTTTATAAGTAGTTTATGATTCCTCTACAAAATTCCAACTCACAAAATCCAAAAACTCGAAATCCAAAAGTCAAAATCCAAACATCACAAAATCCAAATACCACAAAATCCAAACCCCACAAAATCCAAATACATACCTGAAAAAATAAATCACAATTTCCTGTTGTACTGTTTTTAATAGCTGCGTTTTTTCCGTAATTCAGATTTAATATTGATTTAATTAAATAAATAAAATTAAAAATTTATACTTGAAATAGATTTTAATATGATGATATAAATTTAAATTTATGAAATTAAATATTTGGGAACCAAATACTTATATCTTTTATGCTAAAAGCTTTTAATATTTTACTTTTATTAATTTTAGTTATACAAATCATCGATTTGACTACAATCAAAACCGAGGAAGTGTGGGTTCAAATTCCACACATGTCGTAAGAGTAATTCCCTGTTACGACATGTAAAGCCACGCCTGAAAAGGAAAGGCTGTGTAATTTCCTTGTTACATTTGTGGCAGGGAAATGCACTAAAAAAAAAAAGAAAATAATAATCATAAAAAAAAATTGGTCGACAAGTATAATAAATGTTCTTTTTATGCTTAGGATGCAGTTATAGCTATCATTGAAATTCATCATTAAAATTAGTTTCAATGAAAACTTACATTAAGGACGATTACAGCAATGAGGAAAATCTTTCAATAAAATTCGGTGTCAAATCAAAATGAAAGTAATTTTGCGGTTGCATTGCATTATTACTTTTTACAATGACATGCAGAAATGGGAAGGAATGTTATATACATATATCAATAGAACAATTTTGTTTAATATACAGGGTGTTTCCGACTCCATGGTCTTCCTTGAAATGGGTGATCGGGAATACCGAGACTGGACCCTTTCTGGACTGGCTATTCTGGACCCTTTTCGAGATATGAGGGTTAAAGATTTTTTAGAGACTTTTCATAAAAAAATCTACAACTTTTGAACGGCTTACTATAGAGAGATAAAAAATGTATTTTATACAGTAACTTGTTAGCTTTAATTTTTATGCCCTAATGATTCCATAACCCCAACAGTTACAAAGTTATGGAGGTTTAAAATTATTTAAAATGAAAAAAATATGTTTCAAACTCAATTTTCTTTTGAAACAACCTGTATTTTGGTTACTTTTTAGGGCATATTTCAAAACAGTTTTTCAAGCCCTATATTTAGTACCTAATAACTTCTTCTATATCTCCAACCGTTTTTGAGATATAAAGAATAGAAAAGTGTGTTATAACACAGAAAATGTGTTAACACACCTTTGAAAATAACACACTTTTCTATTGTGATTGAAAATAACACACTTTTATAAGTAACTCTTTTATAACACACTTTTATAAGTATAACAAATTGCAAGAAAATAATTATAGTTGAGTTTATTATTATATTTGTTAAATTTTTTATGTCTACATTGCAAAAAAAAAATTTAAAATAAAAATTTCAATGAAGCATTTCAATGATAGTTATAACTGCAGCTTAATAATTATTTAATTGATAGTTTGACTACTCCCATAGACCGAAAAATGTACTCGTACAAATAAATACTTGCAAATTATATTGTCTAATTTAAAAGGAAATTTTGATTTTGGGTGAATCAGTATAGTTTTATTATAGAAATAAGACAAATATCACTTATACTATATTAATATTTTATTCCTCTTTTATAAATTATTTTGGAGAAATAGTAATTACTTATTGTTCAAGGGTACAAGATTAAAGAATTCGTATTTTAAGTACTTAAAATAATCCAAAAAAACTTGATATTAAATAATCAAGGAAGTTTCTGATTAATAATTTAATATAAAATATTTTAATTACTTAATTTACTATTATTTTGTACTACAATTATTTTTATCCTTCCTAGAAAAAAGAAAATAGAGAAAAAATTCCACTTCTTTTCTTTTGTTTATAATATTAAATATATATATATTTACACCTACGCTAAATTTTAACTAAATCACTCACTTTTAATATTGTAAAATTATAAAACTTTCATAGAACTTGGAATCATATAATTTTGTTGTAATCTTCACACGAACCCTTTAAAAAATCAATGATTTATTTATTTATTTCTATTGTAAACAATTATTTTATTTGCTTTAATATTACGATATTATAAAACTTTTTTTTCTGTACTTTTTATATACACAAAAAAAAACAATCATTAAATGCCAAAATTACATTAACACCTCCAATATTTTAAACATTGTTAACATTTTATTTTATTAACAACTCCTACAATATGTTTTTTTTTTTTCATTTATTTTTAACAACTAATTAGAACTTTTAAAATGACTTAAAAAAAATCTTCTTTTATCTATAGGATTTAAAAAAATAAATCACAGGATTAAAATTTCTAAAGATTTCCTTTCATTATCTCAACATTTTTCAAAATTGTATGAAAAAAAAAAATGGTTTTTAAAAATATAGAAAAATTTTTAAAAAATGTCTGGTAATATATTAATTATATATATATTACATAATATATAATAATAAATAAATAAAATAAATAATATCTCTAGGTAGGTATATATATAAATGAATAAACGTAAGACAGGTGATAGAAAAGTAAGACATGTAAGACTGGATGGAAAAGTTAGAGAAGAAAAGAGTTTTCATAATCATTTACCACACATCTTACAACTATCCTATACCATCTAATAAAAAAAAATTTGAATGAAAAGGTATACTAGTGCAGATTTGGCCAATTTGTTTGCGTTCTCGTTTCCTAAGAAGCCTGAGTGGGCGGGGATCTATTGCAGTTTAACAGCGTTGGCTTCCCCTAATCTTAAAATTTTAATAATTATTTTGTAACATAAAAACAACATGAAACGAAAGGATATAATATTCTAATCGTTTTATTTATTTTATCAATAAACACATCAATATGTTTTTTAAAAATAGGTCCTGATTCCATGAGAATTGTTTTTGAATTTAAGACTACGTTATTTTGTATTCTATATTTTTTTTCTTTTCCTTCTATAAAATTAAATTTATTTTAGTTTTTCTTATTAAAAAAAATTCCAATTAAATTTTGAGGAAATATTGGAAAAATGAATGCGAGTGAAATTTTCAATTAAACATTATAAATAAAATTAATTTTTTATAATACATTTACACAATTTTATTTTATTTTTAAATTAAAGGATAATAAAAACACGTGCTTATAAAAATAAAAACTAAATAAATATAAATAAGTATCATTATAAAATACGATTTAACATTATTGATTTAATTACAAATATTTATACAATGTATTAACTTCGCATATATAAATATATAATATACATATATGTATGTATCTATTTGTTTTTTTTATTGTTTACAAAACAAAATGTAGGTATTTTTTTTTTTAAATGCAAAACAAACCTAAATAAATTCGAAAAAAAATATCAAGTATACAGTAACTCACATAAAAATATATGAACCTACGGAAATTACATAGAATTTAAATACATATGTACATGTACTTTTTGGATATTTCAAAGCTGTAGAGGAGCGGTTCACCTTTATTTGAGCTTTTTTAAGCTAATATTCGTAAATTTCTTAGAAACAAAATCATGTACATATATACTTATATATACATAATCTTATATAGATAATATGTACATATACTCTTATTCTTTTACGACAATATTGAATAACGATTCTCCAAGATCTGCTTAAATATTTATCATATCAGTTATCAGTATTTTTTTTACTGTTTAAAACTTTTAATTTTTTTTTTTTAGTATATCAATTGGACTAATGTACCACCCCTAGTTTATTAATAATACAAACAACATCAAGTAGTGAAATAACAACTAATAGCTAAGTTAATTTAATAATGGTAATCCATATCTGCTATGCTCATCACATTAGGATAGATATAAGGTACAACCGACGTGACCTACTTGTATAGTCAGTATTTAGTAGTGGTGTAAAAAATTTAACAGTCTACCAAACACAACTTTAAGACCTTAAATTATCAATCATTTAAAAAATATTGCAAAAATTTGCACATAAATTCTTACTATAAAATTATGGATTTCTAAATCATATGTGTAAGCGTAAAATTCTCATTTAATTAATCTAATCATTTATTATCCTTTTAGAAAGTAAACTACTGTTAGCAACTTACATATATTTTATCATTGACATACATATATAAATATATCACTGATATATAGGTATATACCAATAAAAAATTCTGTGCGAACCCTAAGGCTCTTTTAAAAAAAACCAATTAATAAATAAAAAAAAAAAAATAAAAGATAAATTTTATTTAATTACGGATGAATATTGTGGGATCACTGTATAAATCATTACATATATCCTTTATTTTTTTTTTTATACAATCAAATAAAGTTGTAATATCGTAAAATAAATTGTAATTAAGTACATTACGTATACAGTCATACAGTATAATAATATAGTACAAGTGTAGTGACGACATAAAAAAGTTTTTTTATATTATATTATTATATAAAATGAAAGCTTTAACATTTTCTCTCTTACAAAAAAAAAAAAAAAAAAGCTTTTATTTTTTATTTTGGTCCAGAATTGATTTTTTGTTGTTGTTTTTTTTTATATATTAATTTAATTATATGTACGTATAGAAGTTGACTTATGAATTCAGGGCATCCTAGGATAGACACATATCAATCATTAACCAGTTGCACTTCAAAATTCAATTAAGGTGGACGTTTAAAATATTAAATAAAAAATAAAATTGAAATTGTTTTCATTTAATAGAAATTTAAAATTCAATTATTGTTTTTTTTTCTCACTATTTTTATAATAGTTCTTGTTTTCATTTAAAATCTTTTGAATTGCATTTTTTTTTTTTTGGAAATTTTTAAATATCTTAATTACTTTAAAAGTTTAATTAAATTAAAAAAGTCAAAATAAATTTTTTTTTTTTTTTTTTTGGAATAAATTTTGAGTGAACTTTGAATAACATATCAAAATTATATTTTAATTTTCATTATACATTACATTATATATATAGTTTAATTTTTCTTTTGTTTTTTTTTTTTTTCATTCATTTAATTATTGATTAAATAAAATTGTGATTTTGTGTAGTTTTCCATTATAATTAGAAAGAGAAAGGAAAATAAGAGAAAGTGAAAGAAAAATCTAAAAATAATTAAATGTCAAAAGTGTATAATAGTTATTTTACTATAATTGTTAACAGAATACATATATTATTATCATTGTTATTATTGTTGTTGTTGTTGTTATTGTAAATTAATTTAAATGTAAAAAAAAATGCATTGTGCCAAAGTTCTTTTATTACTCTTTAATATAATTTTCTGGGTAAGTTATTTTTGATTTGTTTTTGTTGTTATTATTAATAATATTAAAAAGGATATTTTTTTTATGTAGGCATTTTATGAATATAAAATATATGTATATACATATGTATAGAATATTTATGGTTTTTTTTTTTTTTGAAAAGGATATTACAAAATAAAACAATGAACTTGTTATAGTCCTTATAATAAATTAATTAAGTGTTAATGAAAGCAGTGACTTTTAATTATTTACGGGTTGTGGTTCTATAAGAAAAACTTTTTATTCTCTAGAGAAACGTATATATTATATATATAATTCCCTTTTGTATTAAAAGAAGTGAAATATTTGTTAAACGAATAATAATATGGAAAAATTGTTTAGAATATTAAAAAAAAAAAAGTACCTATATATTATAATAAAATTTATATTATGTACTAACAAATAAGTTGAAATATTAAATTTACTATTTATATTATTTTGTCAATACAAATGTTATTGTAGCTTTCTTATATATCTAATGACAGAAAATTAATGTTTTGCACTTAAGTACTTAAACTAAGAAATATTAAATGTACCTACATGCACACTTAAAATAACGAAAATATACTTCTCAGAATCTTCGTTTGAACTTCTGTCTTGCTATTCTACTCCTTTTAATTTACCTTTATCTCGTATATACTGTAAGATAAAAAAGAGCTGCAAGTCATTTGACTAATCTCAAGTGGATGTAAGAAATATTGTAAAAATAATGTCGAAGTTTAGTCAATATGGACAATGATGACAGGTTGATATTGGATTTTGGTGTGAACAACAGGTTACCCGTACTAATTCTAATGAAAGATCTTCGATCAGTTCTGTAATTCCAGAACTTTCTTAGTCTTTTGTATTAGACATCCTTCATATGTAACAATTCTGAAGATTTAAATATTATATATACGGCGACTTAACTACTAAGCTATTGGTCAGACAATAAATAAAGCATTTTGCAATATATAAATTAAATATACATGAATTTTGATGATTTTGTCTAAATTATTGGCCAATTTAGGCAATTTAAACGTATAATTATATTTTGCAGTTTCTTTATAAGTTCCAGTAGTAAAATTTGATGTGCTTTTTTTTTTGTTTTTAAAACATCTTTTACTTAAGAAACCTGGGCGGTGGTACCTTTGACTATAATTAAATATGTATGAAAATGTGTAAATTCCAAGAACTTATAAAAATTAATTATGCATCACACTAATCCGCAATAGTATGAAATTAAATCATGGGATTATAGATTTAGATTTGAAATTAAATCATGGGATTATAGATAGATTTAGATATAATCTATTATATCTAAACGAACATAGTTCTAAGAGTGTAATGAACTTACTATTTGTAACATTTTAAGAGAGAGGTGGATATGGAAAAGTATAAAATATTTTTATTGACAGAATTAAATTCTGAGTCGATTTAGTTCTGTATGTCCGTCCGTCTGGACGACAACTCAAAAAATAATAAGAACTAGAACTCTGAACATTTTACTATTCGATTTTTATACATAAAAGCTATGTAGTTTTGCTGTTGAAATGGAGCAAGTTCGCTAGACGGGTTCGAATAGCTGTCGTACAATTTTTTTTTTTTTTATATGAGAGAACCAGTGTTTAATAAAGCCATATCTGCCATTTTGCAAAACATAATCAATTTATATGTGGCCACAATTACTGCAAATTTTGGATTATTTGGCGCAACGGATTCGAGGTTCTGTCATACGACTTCCAAATTTACATAATTTATTAATATATTCGGTAGTAAGTTAAGTTAATTAAGTCAAGTATCTGAAATTTTGTAGAAAGTGCTTAAATTTTATCGAATTAGCATAATATACTATATTCGTACGGATTTCCTAAAGTTGGCACAGTCAACTATACACTCTTCGTAGAAAGTTGGCACAGTCAACTATACACTATTCTTTATTCTTATTCAAATTTTATAAATGAGTTTTAATACCACAATTTGGAATATTTGGAATATAAATTTTCAATTGAGAACATAAATAAAATACCCTTTACTTATAACTAAATATATTTTCAAAAAACTCCAATATGTTAAATTTAATCTAAAGAAGAATACAAAATATTAGTTTTGTTTCGTTTTCTTTATTATTCTACCTAAGGAATGATAATTTAACAAATTAATCAATGGAAAATTTAAAGGTTAAATTACATATACATACATACTAAGTACCCAAATATTCAGAACATTCTAGACTTTTTGAATTTAATTTCTTTTAAAAAAAATAGGTTATGAAAATAATGAGGGAGATCATAATTACAACGTATTGTTTTGCATTAATTTTTTTTAATCTTTCTTTTTTTTTTGTGGTTTTAAAAAGAGTATGATGCAATAAATGCTTATACTTGCATATCTACTATACAAAATATAATAATATTGTATTAATTTATAGAGTAGCTTGAACTAGTTACCACCAATTGATAGCACTTAATAAATAACACAAATTACATCCTTGAAATCAGTATTTGTTTTTGTTTTTTTATTGATTATTTAAAAACAAAAAAGAAAATATTTAATTTTATTATCCGAGTTCAATTATGTATGGAAGGTTGAAAATCAAACAAAAGAAATTAAAAGATTAAAAAATAAATTACAATCTTATATTAATTCTATATTTAAGTATATTTATAAATATAACAAAAATTTTGTTTATATATTTTTTGTATACTTATTATATATAAATAAAAAAATTAATTAAAAAACTAACCGATGCTCTTGTCAACTCTAAAACATCGGTACAACTCCGTTATAAATTTTAAAATATGTCCAATACATTTTTTGTTATTTTTAAACTAAAAAATTTGTATGATAGCTAACTCATAGATAAGTCCCAATAATTTCAAGATTTCCAAACCCATTTCTCTTGCCACGTTATTTTTAATTTCAATTTCGTAGTTTATAATTTGTTCCGAAGTTATATAATACGGATTCAGAAATTTCAATGGCACTTACCCCGAAAATATAGTCCTAATAATTTGAGATTTTGTAAAATTGATTGTCCATTATAATATACATCTTCCTAGTTTATTAATTTGAAAATTATAATATGTCAAATAGACGAAGATGTGGTCTGATTTCTAATAAAAGTAGTAAGAAACCTTTAAAATTATTTCAAAAATATTTTGCGTAAGTTTTAGCTTTTTTAGTTTTTGGGTCATAGCCCTGACGAACGGTCAAACACAGTTTTTTCTACTAATTTTTGTATTCTAACCGAACCATACACTTGCCATTTTAGCTCTACGTTACAAATGGAGCAGCATTTTTAAAATACTCGGCATTACCGTTCATATGGAGGTATAAATGAAGAATGAAGGAAAAGAAAATGAGATAAAGTTGTCATTTATTAATGAATTTAATTTTTGTTTATTAAACATAAAAAATTTTAAGATCAATGTATTTTTAATTTCTTATTTTTTTTTTTTTTTGCAGATTTACTTTCTAATTATATTAAATGTTGCCAAAAGCAATTAAAAAACATAAAAAATAATTAACAATAATTCATAATTAATTGTTTTATAGATAAGGGAAAATTTAATTGAACTTTAGAAAATTTTTCAAGTGCTATTATTCATTGAACCAATATTCAAGATCATTATAGCTACCATACCACCTTATCTCCTTTAAAAATTCTAATCTGTCTGCTCAAAATAAATGATGCATTTAGACAAAAATATATTTTAATAGATATTTAATCTAGAATTTTTTCGAAGGTGTCGTACTAATATACTCCTTGACACTATATTTTAAGATAATACTTGAATAGAACACTATAGAGATCATTTTGTCTTACTTTTCTAGTACGAATATCTGGTGTTATACTTAGTTAGTTCAATAAGAAAACACTAAGTAAAATTTAGAATGAAACTAGTGCGAAATGCTATAGGTTTGGAAAGGTCCAAAATCCTCCTTATTATTTTAATATATAACTTTAATTAAAATTTGGCTATGTTTAAAAAGGATGATCTAATTATCCTTATAGTTATGTTTAATTTACTTTGAAGTGTTAATATATTACGGATCTTATATCTATTTTTAGTGGTTTTATTTTTCTTACCCAGTTCAAAAAAAAAAAAACAAAAAAAAATTTTCCATTATAGGAATATACATAAAGATTAATAAAATAAATATACATAGTAAGAATGAACCCAAACTACTTTCAACGTTTTTACAATAACATAAATTTTTACGATGCAAGGCTGTATTCCCTCACTCTTAACACATAAATAAAACAACAAAGAACAAATCATTCAGTTCACTTATACTCTCTTGCTTGTAACATTTGCTGCGGAAACATGGGCAATAATGCGGATCGACAAGAAAATAATCGAGAGCTTCAGATGTAATGCTTAGAATATCTCCTAGAGAATCTAGCATCAATCTCTTGATACTCATTAATATTCGCCAATTATATCTAAATATTTCGAACACATTTATAAACAGGATATTCAAGAGATATCAAAATCTGTGTTAATTCTGTTAAAATTTTATTGGTAAGCACTTGAACATGATTTGTTCACCTCTTGCCACAAAACAGAAAAGCCTAAAAGCAACACATCCATAGTATAAATACATAGTATTATCTACTAAATTTAAAAATTTATATAATATTATCACGTCGTCGTCTTGAAAAAGGAAGAAAAAGAGTACATTATAAATTACAATATTTATATAAACATAACAATATTTGATTTTTTTTTTTTTTTGAATTTACTTATACGTGATTATATCCTTGAATATTTTTCTATAAGTCTATTCACACTTAGGCAAAGAAAAAGAAAAATCTCATAAAAAAAGAATCTTATTACGCTTGTCCTGGGAGACATAATTAAATTTTCTACAGTCTATTAAATTTGTTTAAGATCAATAACCTTTCAGAAAAAAAATATTTAAACATGTATAAATTAAATCATAATTTTTGAACTGTTACACTAAGTGAGCAGTTAAATTGGTTATTTCATTATAATGGTTATATAAAATGGAGGTTAAATTATTTTTTTTTTTAGTAAAAATTTAATACTTCAAGGGGAAAAACCATATTCATATTTAAATGATTACATTAAAAGAACCATTAATTCATAGACCAAATATTAAATAAAATTTTTATTCGCTTTATCAGAGCTTTTCATTTATACACATTTTACATTTTTAAAATATTTATAGCGTTATAATATAATATGTTTACTGATGATTTAAAGTAAAGAGTCATCAGTTCATCACTTTAAAAAAGAATCAACAATTATAATGTTTAAAAAAAAATCCCCTGCTTGAAAAGTTTCAATAAATTTTAAATAAATTTCTTTTGTGTGTGGGATTGTTTTATGAAATTAAAATTTTTTATCGCTCGATATTTTATTTTTATTGCTCTTGCTAATGTATTTACATTTTACATAATATGTACATATACATATGTATATAATATATTTAAATAGTTATTTCCCTTAATAATACTTTTATTTTGTCGACTTTTATATACAACTTTGATTTTCAACCAACCCTACACATAATAAATTAATACAATTCAAAGATAAAATAAACTATCCTTAAACACAAAACAAGAATTGTTAAGAATTTTTTAAGGATATTATTATTTCTTTTAATAAAAAAAAAAAAAAAGAATTTTTCGTGGCGCACTTTGTCACAAGAGAAGACATAAAAGAGATTATTTTATTGGAAAGAAAGAGAAAAGAAAAATTATTTATATGTTTTACAAATTATAATTTATAATAATACCATAAAAAAAAAATGAATTATTTTAAAAATAGCATTGAAAACATAAGTTTAAAAACTTAAAATAAAAAAATGTTATTCTTTCCAAAAACTATAGCAACCATTAATTAAATTTTTAATTACATATCTTTCTACTTCTAGAGCCACCCAAACCAAGTCTCAAACCATCGTGAAGTAAATAAAGTAAAGCAACTACAAATCAAAAAACAAAAACCTAAAATTTTTCATTTTAATAAACGAGAGAAGACATAAAAGAAATTTGGTTTAAATTTATATTATCCTGCAACATATTATACATATGTATATATGTACTTACATAAGATTTCTATAAACCGAATTGAAAAAGGAAAATGAAATTTAAAACTTCTTTATAAAACATTAATAAATGTTCTTGACAGACTTTAATACACCTTTAAACTTGAAATAAATAAAATAAAACCTGATTTCTTAATAAAAAAAAAGAGATAGAAAAAAAAATATTAAATTCGTTTTCAAAAGACCAAAAAATAAATATATTGAGTACACATGTCTCGAATAATTTCAAGGTTATCAATATCCTATTATTTATTTAACAATACCATCTTTTAAAAGATTTCTTAATATCACGTTTTGGGATGTTCACCAAAAAATTTTCCGCAATAAGTACTACAAATAAAGCAACTTTTATTTAAAACCCCTTTGATTTTATACTCATAATAACTTATTGAAAGTTATCATTAAACTTTTTTAAATTCTTTTTGCAAGATCTGAAACCAAACTTCAATAATATTTGTTAAATTTGAACAAACTGAATATGAAATCCGAAATTTTGATGCAATTCAGTTTCAAAATCATTAAAGAAGCAAAGAAACAAACACAATTATTAAAATTTTTTGTTTAAGTATAGATATAAAATTTTTGGGTATACGACCCTAATGAAAAAATTGTTCTATAACTTCCGTAATATATTTATAGAAATTCGATTTAAACACATTCGGAATCGTTAGTGATATACAATTAAAGTTTAATCAAGATTTTAGTTAAACTTTAGTTAATGCTTAAACAAGCAATTTTCATATAATGTATATTATATACACATATTTATATCTATATATATATATATAGATATATACCTATATTATTTTTTTTTTTGATATACCTACACAGAATCAAAATATAATTTTCTTAAAATATTATCTTATAAGGATAAAATATTACATCTTCATAAAAGATTCCTTTTCAATTGAAACATCTCGGGTTCAAACCTTATAGTCAGATCATATTATTACAGAATTTTATTTTGTAATAGTTTATTCCGTAATTGCTTCGAATACACGTTTCGGATTTCAGCTTGTAATTAATAATTAAATTATTTTGATAATCTTATACAGTAACTACTTCTGACTAATCAACAGCTTCGTGAAAATAATGATTTAAAAAAATGAAATTAGTTTTAATCTGAATAAAAAGCGACTTAATGAATTTTCTATGATCCTTAAAGAAGTGAAACACGGGCAAAAATAGCACATTTTTTTAAATTAAACCAATATTTTTCAGTCAAATTAAACAATTTTTCGTTCATATTCATTTGATTAAAAAAAGTAGGTTTAAATTATAAAAAAGGGTTTAATTTGAATGAAAAGTTGTTTAATGTTTTTTGAAAATGTTGAATTTGAGTGAAAAAAAGTTGAAATTGAATGAAAAATTGTTGTATTTGACTGTAAAAAAAGTATATAGGATTTAAATTTAATTTAGCTCACAAATTGTAATAATACCTATAAAATTAATACAAAAAAGAAAGAAAAAATATTGAATTTAATTTGCTCTTTACGTAACAGACAATTATTTAAATACGTCGGAATGTTATTTAATCCGAATTTTTCGAGATTCCGTCTATAAATAATATTGAATTCTACATAAAAGAAAAAGTGGACTTAAAGAGACAGATATGGATGCGATACCATAAACATTCACACATACATATATGAATATCGTAAAAACCATTTCTCAACATATACTACATTCTAAATTTATAATAAAAGAGAAGTCTAATATTTTTAAAAGCAGGATCATTATCAAAAAAAAAAATTAAGAAAAAACTTTTTTTCATTCATAAGTATTATTTGGGGGACTCGGTGGTCTAGTGGGTAAGAGCATATAAAATATGCTGTAAACACCGATGCAGTGTGGGTTCGAACCTCACGCACGTCTTTAATTCCCTCTTACGACATTTACAGTCATGCCTGAAAACGAAAGGCTGTGTAAATTCCTGTTCACATTTATGTGGCAGAGAAATACACTAAAAAAAAAAACTAGGTATTATTTTTGTATATAAACTATAACTATAATTTTAATAGGATTTTGAATTACCATTTTATTTAAAAATAAGATTCAGCTGTTCTTTTCTATCAGATTCATTAAAAAATTGAAGAAATATAATATAATTTTTTTTTTTTTTTTGAGACGAAGGATCTATTCATTAAAAATTCATTGAAAAACAAAAGCTATAAAACTTTATTCATTGCTTTAATAAAGTTCAGTCTATTTTTTCAAATGCAATGAATATAATCTTAAAAAAAATTTATTCCACCTTTTTAACTCATAAAAATAAATTTAAATTATAAATTTAAAGAAATAAAAAATGGGTCACCTTTTTACAAAACAAATTAGAAAAAAAAAAAAAAATAGAACAAAAAAGTTGTAATTAAAATTTAAAGTTACGCATGTTTTTTTATGGTATACATATTCCTGTTTTGATTCTTTCTTTTTTATATTAATTTTATAGGTATTAAACCTATAATACCAACTTTACACCTACAGATGTATGTACTATATGTACGTATTTTACAATACTTTAATGAAAAAATAGTTCGAAGTTTGGAATGCAAAAATAAAAATTTGATTTTTTGAAAGGGTAGAAAATTGAGCTATGTATGTTTGTTACATGTATGTATATACATACATACGTTTTTAATTTTTATCATTTAACACTTTCGTTCACACTGCAGCTTATCAATGCCAAATTTGTTGTATGTACATAAGTAGTTAACAGATAACGTTTCATATTTCCTTTATTGGACATTAATAAAGCCTATCGCTGGATTCAAAAAATTTTAAAGAGTAATAATTGGACGATCTTCCCGAAATGAGGGAGCTTGGCCAAGTACCATCCTCCGATTCTTTAGCGGCATTGACTAGCCATGATAAATGAGCGTCATAGATGGGTGTAAGGATAATTGTCTATCCCTCCTACCTTCAACAAAAATAAAGGCTATTTGGTATCCGCTACAAACTCCGCTTAATGTATATACCAAGACTTGGTATAGGTAAAAAAAAAAAAGATTGGTTTTGTAAAATTTCTAGTAGGATGTCTTGTTACTATATGCAATAAGCAATAAATAACGGATATATGTACATACTGGAAATAATTATTGACAAAAGAAAAATTAACATATGAAAGATAAAGTAAAATGTTTTAAGTACAGTATAATTATAACTATAACAAATTTATGAGTTTGTTTCTATTCTACATGTGCTTGTATAATTAGAAAATGTTTGAAAGAAAAAATTACAAAAATTTACGTACTTACATATTATGTACATATGTTTGTAGGTACATACAAAGCATTATTAAATCCACTATGTATTTTTGATAAGTAATTTATATTCATCATTGTTTTGATATTGCAATGCAACACTTGTGTTATTGTATACCTATTCATAATGATAATTATTAATATTAATAACTACTGTAATATTATCTATCTTTGCACCTCAAAAATCACAATTAAAATACATACATTAAAATCACAAAACTTATTAAAATTATGATGATTATGTATGAATTATGATTCACTTCACGCTCATTATAGTATCATATCACACCAAAAATTTAAAAAAAGCAGTTTGTTCATTGTTGTTCTTCTTTTCTTCTTATGCCTTGGCGGGAGACAGCCGAGTGCCGGCTGTATGCATGATCGGTAGCTCAAAGACAGTGCATACTCCGTTACGTGAGTCGTGAATCGCCTTACGACGTTTTGAAATTTCAAAAACGTGAACATGTTACATACATGACGCGTTTGGAATTTTTTGTATTTACTCTTCTCAACCTGATTGACGTCGGTAAACTAAATATTTTTTTTTTATCTAAATTAGATTCATTCTTTTTCTTAATAAACTTTATATAATAAATAAACAAATGTTTGCAACAATTTTTAACAATTTTTAAAAATTTTTATTTTTTTCACACATTCAAGCCAAAGCGTTCTGCTTACGTTAAAAACAAATATATGTAACTTTACCGCTCAATATGGAAATTAATGTAACCTTTCCTAATGCTGACGTTGGCCGCTGGCATGTAAATTTTTTAAAGTTGAAGTTGAGCAACGTTCAAAGCTGAGCGCTGACCACTGCATTATTTGACAGTTTGATTAAATTGACATGTTTTTTTTTGTGTGATTTTTTGTTTAATTGTAAACAATAAAAAAAGATTCAAAGTTAATTAATCGAAAAACACGGTTGAGAGAACTTGTGGGGAATTCCGTTCTTTATGTTAATAAAAACATTTAATTATATATAAGTATGTAATAATAATATATACAAACTTTATAGATTTGACATTACACAATGAGAAAATACATTCATATAACAAAAAAAATACGCATTTTGTATATAGAAAAAGTGCGATGACGAAAATTTCGCAATCGGTCGGCGCATACTAGCATCGAAATTTAAAAAAAAAAACATAAAAATTCACGGATAATCTAGTTCGACACGGTTAAAAGAGAAAAAAATCCATTTTAAAGCTCTCCCGGTTAGTCGAAACGCGGATAATCGAGTTTCAACATTTACTTTTCTTTTTAATTCTTCACTATCCATTTTTAAATTTAATTAATATTGATAAAATGACACTTGACAGTTCTCTGACAATTGAAGTTACGCCAGCATAGGACTGCAACTTTTTAGTAACCTTTTCAATCTATTGGGTCTTTCCACACGAGTAGTGTCTTCTTTCGTCATTTTTTACTTTTACCTTCGTTTCATACCCTCTTGCCTATAAACTAAATTTGTGGTGGGGATTTTTAGGAGTAATTTTTTAAACCAAAATTTTAGAGTTTAAAAATTTAGTCCACTAACACAAACAAAAACTCAAATAAAAATTTTTATGAGGGTCAAAAAAATTTTATGTGTACATACGTTTCATTCTCGTTTGGAAAATTAAAGAAAAAAGTTTTTGAAACGGTCGCAGCAAATTTTTAAAAAAGTAAAGTGATTTTTGATCTTTCACTTGATGAAATTATTAAAATATATTCTATTGACAAAAAGAAATTATGTGCACAGTACAGAGTTTATTCTATTTCTAGGTACATACATATATAATATATATTATTTAAAAATTACAGGCAAAAAAATCTTATGTTACTTAAATACAAAAAAAAATTTATTTGTTTTATGCGTGCTTTTTTTTTATATTTATTATCTACCTCTCGCAACAAATTTTGTTTTAAAATGAAATATTTACACACACATATAAAAGTAACGACTATCGAGAGGAACAGTGTGGAAATAAAAAAAAGAGGAAAGTAGTCACGAAACGAAAGAGGACACTACTCGTGTAGAAAGGCCCATTCGTATCTATGATTAGCATCCATTAGCGATACGCACTAACAGCACAGACTTTAAAACAGAAATTCTATAATACATTTGTCTGTCATTCATAAAACACTTTTTTTTTGTTTTATTTTAAAATTTTGTATATCTTTTAAACAAATAATTTAAAGTCATCAATATCACCTATCAAAAAATAAAAAGAAAAAATGCTATCTAGAAAGTGTTCTTAAAAAAAATACAACCTAGAACTTTCACAGCTTTAATTAACAAAACTTAAATATTTTTCAACCAAAAAAATGTCTCTACTCAGATAATCCTCTCATTAGAAAAATAATAGGTTAAGTAACACATAGGTTTAGTTATAGTATATAGGTAGTAATAGTTCTAGATTTTATAAATTTGTAATTCATAAGGTTTTTGCCCCGCCTTTTTACCTTAACTTACATTTTTTTCATACTAACTTTATTCATTCTCTAAAATCTACAATTTGTAATCATAGTTGTAAATACTACGTACTACGCTCTTAAAAATACCAAATGTAAAAAAAAATAAAAGTTTTGTAAAAAATAATATTTCGGCCCAAAAATATATATGTAATATGTAAATATGTATGTACATAAATAAAAGAAAATTAACAATGAAAATTATAGATACTTAAGTAACAACCATAACCTACAATATTGTTTTCACAGCCCCCTGGTGCCTTACCGCGTAGTTCGAAAATTTGGAACTTTGGAAATCGAAAATCGTAGGGTTGCGAATGGGAAATTAAAATTTTGATACTGATGTCTAACTGTGTAAGCATTATATAGTATAAAAAATTTAATTTTGCACTCGCAAGGCTGCGATTTTCAATTTTCAAAGTTCCAAATTGTCGAATGTGATTTTCGTTTAACGAAAGTAGCAGTACGCGCCACGCGGTGAGGCACCTAACATAGAGAGAAAGGGAATTGAAATAGTGGTAAAGCTTTGTTAAAGATTTACACGTATTCTTATGGAAACAGTAAAAAATGAAATAATGGTAAAGGATAAACATTAATAACTCGAAAAATAATAATTTTTTCAAATTTCTTCTAAAGGCCACCATAAAATTTCAGTTTTAACTCTTTTGATGCATTCAAATTTAAAATATTTAAATGTTTTAATTAAAAAAAATTACTTTTTAAAAAAATACCTCCATTTATTTACCCACGGTTAAAGCTCGTTAACAAAACTTGAACTTGACAGTGCTTTTTCATACAGTATGGGCAATAAAAAAATTCGGAAAACCAATTTTACTAAGAATTTTGGTTCAGAAATGAAGTTAGAAAATTAAAAAAACAAATTACTATTATTAATAAAATAAACTTAATATTCATAAAAAAAAAAAAATATTTAAATATGTTATACCTATATTAAAATTATTCCGATTTCTACACCACCTATGAGGTAGGGAATATGGAGCATTTTTTTACGTGCTATCCCCAGTAGGCCTAATGCACAGTGCACACATCTATAAGACAAAAGTGCATACAATTTTTTTCAAATGAAAACAATATAAAAACGAAATAATAAACAATAATAAATAACAGAAAAACGAAAATATAATAAATAAAAACAAAAAAATTTAACAGAAAAACATAGCAAAATATAAAAACAAACTAAAAGTTAAAAACAAATATAACTTTGTTAGTTTTTAAAGCTAACAAATAAGAAAAAAAGACAATAAATATTATAACATGTTACATATTATTATTTTATGTTTTTCCAAGCAATGTGAGGCATATCCTCCCGTATATAAATTGGAATCTGCATCAAATTTTGTCTCAGCTAAATAACGCGAATCAAAAATTTTATCGAATTCTTCAACATTAATTTTCTGTTGTAAAGAATTCTGCTCAATTTCGTTTTGTAAATTTTCTTTTTGGTTATAGTATTTTTTATATATTTTGTGAATTCTAATATTTTTTCCGCTTTCAATAGCTTCTGTATATGAAATGTTGTAATTGCACCCAGCCATTCAATGATATAATCCGAATCTATTTTCTAAATCAGTTTGGAATTTACCTAGTAAAACAGGTTTAAAAAATTTTACTAGTAAGAATAGATGAACTAAATTTATTAATGTTTTAGTATAGTGAATACTAAAGCATTGAAAGTGCATTTTTTTAAAACTATTTGGATTTTCAATCAATCTCAAAATTCTTTTAGGAACATGAGACGACGATCTGTTGTCTCTTTGATTGGTTTATTTCATTCATTTTTAGTTCTAATATGTACCATAGAATTTGCCTCTTGTATTACATATATCCCGCCATTTTCGGATAATTTCACATAAATTAACAGTTGGCTGCATTTTTCAAATTCTTTTAAGGAAGCAATTGTAGAATGGTGGAATATATTATCTACAAATGAAACTTTTTGTTTCTGAAAATTGGTTGGATTTAAAACTTCCTGTTTAATTTATAAACTTTTCTAATTTGAGCAAATCTTCAAATCTCCTTTTCAAACAACTCCGTAAAATGCGCAAAACGGCATGTTTAATTTTTTTGGTTTCACTGATTTTGGTTTAAGCACTGGTTTGATGCTAAAAGAAAATTGTTACGAATGTTTTTGAAAAGATGTACGGTATCAAACTGCCCCTGACCGCTAGGGTTAGGGAAATAATTTTCATTTTGAATACTCAAATTTTTAAACATATTTTGATTTATTTTGTGATTATCTGTGATAACTACAAGAACGCGGAAGCCGGAAGCCTTTGCTGGACTAATTCAATTGAAGCCTTTGTATTTTCAGTCAAGTATTCACCTAAATACGGGGAGTAAACGGACAATTTCTTTGAAATTTCCTTAAACAGACTTAATTATAAAGGCTATAATTGTTCTGGCAGCTTGTGTAGATTTATTGTCGCCATACGACAACGACAACGTTCGCTTTGTATTGTAGACCTTGTTCTACATAAATTTCGTCAATTAAAATGGCTACAAATTTTTCTCGTTCCGTTAAGGGTTGAAAAGCTGCACTTAAATAATTATTATCATTTTCTAAATGTTTATAATCAGAGGTTACATGTAGTTGAGAAGATAGTCTTTGAATATAGCGACTGCTTGGAAGAGAAACAATTTGAGAAATAATTTTATAAGTAGCTCTGGAATGCGCAAAAGTAAAAATGACATTACCATGGTATCACAACTATATTTCGGTAATTTCAGATTTATCAGTTGAATTTGATTAAAAATAAAATTTAATTTATTTATTTTAAATTTAATTAGAATGTTCTTAATGATTCATTTTTTGGAAATTTAAAAGTTGGAACGTTATTCGCATGAGAATTATAATTGGATTTACAACCAGAAAGCGCACATTTTCGAACCATTACATTTAAATAGAGTAATACAATAAATAAAAACTAAATAAAAAAAACTAAAGCTTTAACTTTTAAATAAAAACGGAAATTTTATTTTTTTTAAAATGCCAACCATGCCAAAATGCCAAACACTTTCTAAATTAAAATAAAATTTTTGAATTTTCAGGTTGTGTACAGTAGTTGTAAAAAAAATTTACTCATTTTTTTTTGACAGTACTCATACTCACTAGTAACAATAGCAATTGATGGATTGATTGGATGCTATAAAAAATTTAAAAAAATTGGAGAGTTACAAATTTGCTTAAAAAAGGGTTTAAAATTTTGAGTTCAGAGTTAAAAATCCACTTGTTGTATTGGACAAATAATAAGCTATCTGAAATAAAAAAAAATTGGAACATTTCGATGCATATTTAAAAAAAAAACTATATGTAATTCATGCCCATTTTGGTATTTTTCCTAAAAAATGAAGAAAAAAAAAATAAAAATTTAAAAAATGTAATTTTTCGAAGTTTTCTCTTAAAATGCATTGAAAATTTGCACTAATACATTCAAAGGTTTCGATGACACGCACGGTACGACTCACGAGTCACGGCTTTCCATTAGTTGGCTCAGGTAACAACTTAAATATAGTTATGCAAATTAAAATGAGGTAGGCGTTAATAGTTCTTAATAAATATTTGCCAAAAATAACTATAGAGAATCTACTTATCAGTAAAATTTAGAAAAAATGTAATGTCTACTACAACACTTTATCAATGTAAAACTTAATGAACGCAGACGCAAGTCAGAACGCTTTTTCGCAAAAAAGAATACTGTTTTAAGACTATACTGATTAATGAACACTAAAATCCGTTTAGCCATATTTTAATTTTTGTTTATTTTTATAAGAATCTAATAACTTTAGCTAGAAAATCTTCGTTTCAAAATCTCGTGTTTGAAATCTAGCTTCATTAAATTTTCATTTAATAACACGAGATTTTAAAGCACTTAATTTTTATTAGCGATTTCACACTGCTCCCTATTTTATCTTTATTATTAAAGTCTGCATTGAAATACATTGAAATACTAATCAAAATTTTTTTAGCTTTCAGGTTTATCCATAATTTGGATTGGAATATGGATACAAACAGATTTACAGGAATTCTTTAAAGTTAGTATAGCATATTCACGATTAGTACCTTATATTTTGGTAGGAACTGGAGCTTTAATTTTATTAACAGCAACATTAGCATGTACTTGTATTGTTAAAGGAAATCCTCCACTATTGTTTATGGTAAAGTTATTTTTTTTCCAATTTTTATAAAAATTGCTATTAATTTCTTTTTTTTTTTTTTAGTATGCTGGTCTCCTTATTGTTATTTTATTTGTTGAATTGGCATTAGCAGCATCAATGTATTCGTATAAAGAACGTTTAGGTAAAGGATTTGAAGAAGGATTAAGATATGATATTGAAAATTATAGAATATCAAAAGAAAGCGAAAAATTATTAAGTAATGTACAGGAAAAGGTGAAACTTAATTTTTTTTTTTTTTAAATTAATACATTTACATTTTTATTATCTAATTTTTAGTTACATTGCTGTGGTGTTATTAGTTATAAAGATTGGAAAGATAAAAATTTTAATATGAATGTTCCGTTGTCTTGTTGTATTGCAGCTAAGGAAAATTGTGATCCAAGTAATCGAAAATTTTTATACATTGATGTAAGTAAAGTGAAAATTGAAACAATTATATAATTAAATGCATATGTATGTGTATATGTTAGTTGTTTTTGTTTCATTATAGTTTAACAAATATAGTTGAAAGATATTCTAAATTTGCCATTACGTTTTTGATACTATTAAAAGAAACGGACGAGATAGATATAGAAAATATATATGTATGTACATATATTTTTGCGCAGGATTTGGGTACATTTAGCTTAGTGCGTTCGTCCGTTAACTCAAAAAATAAAGGAGCTGAAGTTTTTACCATTTGATTTTTTTATATATGTCGCAAGTTGAACAAGTTTATATGTCACTCCGCATACAACTTCTTTTTTTATATGAACATAGTTCACTATCTAATTAAGTTGAGTATATGCATCAATCTAGAAGAACAAGTGAATACTGAAGAGTTCTCAATACGCTGAGAGAAACAAACACAATTAAGCTGCAGTGGGTCCCAGCGCACTTAGCCAATCTCGGCAACGAAACAGCAGATGCCACAGCATAGTCTGCACTAAACAGACTGCTGGTGGATATAGAAGAAATAGATCTGCCGTACTCCGCAATAAAATGCACAACCAGTAACTGGGCTAAAATCAGTGCCAAGGAAA
The DNA here is from genome assembly GCA_947095535.1 of Poecilobothrus nobilitatus. Lineage (NCBI taxonomy): Eukaryota > Metazoa > Arthropoda > Insecta > Diptera > Dolichopodidae > Poecilobothrus > Poecilobothrus nobilitatus. The sequence goes on from OX352774.1 coordinate 174,403,686, forward strand.
GTTGGATTCGACTTCCAGGATCAACACACACGAAGGAATTGTGGGGTGAACCAAACAGAAAAATGAACTCAGAAAATTTCAAAACTCAATAGAATGGATCGAAGACTTTACGTGCCTCGGCACAGCAGCCATCTGATGCTAAGAACTAATGCCGAAAGGATAGGAACATAGCAAGAACAAATCTATGCAGGCGATGCAGGCAAGGCGCGGAAGCAGTACTCCACATTCTGTACCAATGCCCGAACTAGAGGTCTCAAAGTCGTAGAACTTTAGGAGAAGAATAATGGGAAAGCCTTTCCGAAGTGGAAATACTCAATCAGAGAGACATAATACGTTTCATACGTTTTCCGATTCGGGTGGCAATCGTACAACTACAAAATCTTGGTACCTTACTAAGCTAGACATCTGAAATTTTATAAAAGATGATCAAGTTTTGAGATAACTTCTGTACGATTTAGTTGGTTTGGCGCGACGGGTTCGATTAACTGTCATACAACTCCAAAATTTACATAATTAAACAAATTGATTTACCTCAGTATGTATATTTCTAAAAAATGAAATATGGAACATAATACATATGTAAATAAATTACGTTCGAGTGAGGTATCCTAGAGTTGGCAAAACCAACTCTACATTATTTTTATTTATTTTTTTTTAATTTTGAAGAACGTAATGGTATAGAAATATAATAAAATGTGTTCGATTTTATTTTGAATCTTGATTTGTTAAACATTCAATATTATTTTGAATATTTTTAATAATTTTAATATTTAATTTATTTCTTTTTCTTTTAAGGGTTGTCTTTCAAAATTAATGCATTTTCTAAATACAAATATGTCAACAATTGGTAATATTTTATCAGCTTTAGCATTTTTTCCATTATTTGGAACTTGTATATCATGCTATCTTGCAGCAAATATCAAAAAAAGTAAATACGAACCAATTATTGGTTAAAATAATTTTTTTTGTAAGTTCATATTAAAACTCATTATTTCATACATTTTATTAAAAAACAATTTGACTATTTACAAAAAAAAAAAAAAAATAAAAAAGCAAATTAAAATTTTAAATATTAAAAAGAGCAAAAAATGAATAAAAATTTAAGATTTTATGTAAACAAAAAAACACTTTTCAAATTGGGCAAAAACAAAAAATTAAATCACACTTTTTAAAAATTAAATTTTATAAAAATAAAAATTAATTGTTTTTTCTCTTATTATATACATATATGTATATATTATACTTATATACTATTTCTATTATAAAATATTCATATTCTATTTTTAATTTTTTTATTATTGTCAATTTGTAATGTGATATTGTGATATTTAAGAGAAAATTTAAATATGTAAAATTCTTTTATTAAATTTAATGATTTAAAATTTTAAATAAAAAAAAAAAATATCAATTTAAAAAAAAACCAATAGTATATATATACATATAAAAAAAATAAATGAAAATTTTATAATAGTATTAAACGTTAAATATTACTTAATTTAAATCGTAAAATGAAAATTTTATTCGAATACCAAAAGTTACATTGGAATTTTTAAAAGGCAGAAAGAAAAAAATGTCAAATTATATAAGAATGTTAAAACCAAAAATATATTAAAAAATAAAAAATTTGAACAATAATTTAATAATAGTTGATTGAAAAACAAAACTACCTACATATGTATATAGATTAGTAAAGTTTACTAAGTAGCATATAAAATAAATGAAAATTTTAATAATAAATTATCACCACTATATTGAAAATAGTAGGAGTTGGAATTTTATTGGCGCACAAAAATTAAATTGCCTTAGAATTTTAAATATTCTAATAGAAGAACATTTATTCAATATTTCGATAAAATATAATATTTTACACTTGCTATCAATGTCGATTATAGTGTAACGTAAAATATATAATTAATAACAGCTATTATAACCACTTGAACTCAATTTAAAAATAACATTTTATTTTAAAACTTAAAAAGTCCAAATATAAATTTTTACAATAAACGTATTATATATATACCTTTTTTTACTATAACTGAAGACGTTTTCACTAAGTGAAGACATTTTTATTTTATATGAAGAATTTTTACTTCAGTAATTATATTATGTATATGTTTTTTTTTACCTTAAGTTTTATTACAAATATCTTTACTAATTAGTAAAAGGGGCCTCGGTGGCCTAGTGGGTAAGAGCGTATAAAATACGCTGTAAACATCGAGGGAGTGTGGGTTTGAATCCATGAAAGAGTTATTCCCCCTTACGACACTTACAGCCACGCCTGTACAAGAAAAGCTGTGCAATTTCCTGTCCACATTTATGTGGCAGAGAAATGCATTTAAAAAAAAAAAAATTAGTAAAATAAATTTTGGTTTAAATTAAACATTTTTTCAATTTAAGTAAAAATTCTTCATTTAAAGTAAAAATGTCTTTACTTAAAGTAAAAATTTCTTCACTTAAAATAAACTTGTTTTCACTTAAAGTAAAAAAGGTATATAAAAAAAATACTGAATTATAAAATGTTGAAGTTATAACGATTCGGTAATTGCGCATACTAGTTTCTTTTTTTGATAGATCAAACAGGGATTAAAGAAAAAAAGAAATAAAACTTTGACGGAAATTTGATTTTAATGAAACAAAAAGTTAACATATTAAATTTAGAAATCAAATTTGTTTATTTTAACGTTTTTCTGATAATTTGGCTTATGCTCATCGTTAATAACGTTTTGAAATGTCAACTCAACATAATCCGTTTCACATTTTTTGTTATTAGTAATTTATTACTCTCAAGTTTCAACATGATTTCAACATAGCAAAATAATAATAACTTTGTCGTGTCTGTCACGAAAAGTAATCGGGTTGCATGCATCTCTATAAATATTAATATGTAATTGTTTGACATTTAACAGTATCATAAGCACATTGTATTGTATTCAACGAGCATAAATTGAGCGATTAACGTTTGTGTACTGTATATAAAAATTGAAAACAATTAAAAACAGAAATTAACATACGCAATTTACGTTTCGAAATAACTTTAGTCTAACGCAAATAAAAACATATTAAATAACAAAATAACATATTAATTTAATTTAAAACTATCCAAAATTAATTAAAAACAAAGACAAATGACAATATACAAAACGAAATTTATTTCTCATATTAATCGTATTAATTAATGAGAAAATATCTAGTCAGTTTGATAATTTCAGTTTTGCGAAAATAAATTGAATTCAATCAAAAAGTAATAATTACTTAATATTTATTAACAATTAACTAAATAGATTAATACGCAACAGCTAACCAAAAAAAAAAAATAAAACTGTAGTCAAAAGAAATTTAAATTATCCAAATACATATGTAATACATTTTCAAATAGAAATAGACTACTGCCAAAACAAAGTTTTCTTTTAAATCTCTTTTAAACTAAACTACACAATATTATAGTAACAAAACAATAAGCACTAGTTAATCAATCAAATATTCAGAATTGTACTTGTCATTAATTGTCATTTTATATTTTATAAAATCATAATTTATAGAATAAAAAAATATAAAAAATAAAAATCATATCAACTAATAAAATTTTAAAAACATCATTAAAACCATTCTATATATATTAAACTTTTTCACTGCTACAACAGTCTATCTCCATGTATTATATATATATACATATCTACAATCTACAATATGTATTTAAAAGTTGTACCAGAGGGCAGAACCAATTTTTTTTGTGCCCATTATGGGAGTCGAATTTTTTCTATTTTAGAAAATTTAAATTTGTTAGGGATGCCTTTTGGGTTGAATTATTTCAACAGCTTGAAAGTCGAACGTATTTTTGACGTTGACGTGGTATTTTTTGAAGAAATTAAAAAGGAAAATCAAGAAAAAAAATAAATTTTTTATTTTAAATTTATTTATTGACTTTTGTCATAGAATTCTAAAAATCATTCTAAACTCAATAGATTCCCATAATTGATTCCATGTTACTTTAGTAGAGAAACGTTTTCAAAAGTTTCTTAAATAGAATAGCTTCAGAGAATGGGTTTACTACTTTCAGATTGTTAATGATAACATGATTTTTAAAAATTATTCAATTGTTAAAATTTTGACCAAAAATTTAAACATAAGCATAAGATGTTATGAAATTAAAAAATTTAATAAAAATTTTAAATAAAAATTAATTTATGCGCCGTCACATACATAGGTATATATGTACATATATAAAGTGGTTCTTTAAAATGAAGGTTCGTGATTAATCACAGCAGTCTATTTTTAACTATCACAAAATAAAAGAACATGTCATTACAATTTACAGTTATATTATATTATTCAATTTTTAAAATACACATCCTCAATCATGGACCTTTATTTTGAAGTCTCTATATTATATACATACATTATAATATATAAGTATATAATATGAATATAAATAAAATAATATAAAATGTTATTGTTAATATAAATGCAATTTATATAAAAAAAAAAATATTAAAATCATAATAAATTTTATATAGTGTTGCCGTTTAATCAAATGAAATTAATTAAAGAATTAAAAACAAAACCAATGAATTTTAAAAAGACTTTTTAAATTTAATTTCATAAAATAACAAAAAAAAAACCAATTCAAAATTTTAAAATTATATTTGTGTAAGAATTAAAAATTTACAATTGTAATTATTATTATTATGTAATTATTATGTATTATATTACATTATGTACATTAAAAAAAAAAAAAAAATTATTGCAAAATGTTTCTTTATTAAATTTCCTATATTATTTAATAACTTTATTTGACTAAATAAATTATATAAGCGCTAAGAATACTCTATTATAGCCATACATGTACTCTTTTTAACTATCAAACCATTACCACCTTGGAAGTCAGCTTAATAAAAGATATGGAAGACTATGGGAGTGTCCGATATACATACGTAGTAATAGTAAGTTATCGTTGGTTTCAGTATAATTTTAACTATATATTTCGAACAAATTCAAAATATCAAAAGAAACTTATAATATATCGAAAAGAATCTTCTATAATTAAGTATTGTTGTTTATTGTTTTATATCTCTTAAAACAACATTCCAATTAGGCTTTAAGGTCTAAAAATTTTAATTCGAAATTGTTAGTAGAATATTCGGAAAATTATTCAATTTATAGAACTGTGATACTGTATATGGAACGTATTTCCAATTTTCTCTAATTTATTTTAATAAAATAAATAATTTATTAAACTCACTATTCGCGAATATGAACGTTCCTCTTTTACTAATACATAGAAAATAAACAAATAAGAAATTTTGTAAATATGCATAAAATTTTTTTTAAAATTCGTTTTAAATTCGTGTTCCAAGAATATCTTCATATTTCAGTAAACAATTTTGCCTTTTATTTATTGTCATTTCTGTTATTGCATAAATGTAGTACCATAGTAGTACGCAACATGCATGCTCTTACTATAATTTGAATATTTTCAATATGTACTTCGAGGGCTTCTATTCGCCGAAATCTGGCTTTAAGATGTCCGAAAGCATTCTCAACTACTCGGCGATTTACTCAACTGATAATTGAAACCTTTCACAACTAGGTAAATTGACTGAGAATGGAAAGGTTTCATTACATAATTGGACCAATTAGAAGAACTGGTATTTTGACTCCGTTAATAAATTTAGAATTTTCTGTGAAAAGTGGATCTTTGATATTTTGTTCTTCCAATAACCAGTTTATATATTATATATTATGACATTTATATATTATGTATATGTAAAATAATGGCGGTAGTCGACTACAGTAAATAATACTATAGAATACCAGTCTTTAAAATTAAAATAATCCACTGCCTCCTTCTTTGGCGGAAACCTAATTTTTGAAAACCTCTAACTAGTTCGTCAACTGTTAGCCGTAGCTGGATAAGTATTAAATCTGAGTTTTTGAAGATTTTTAATTATACTTCGGCATAACTCCATAACTATTTCACCCACTGTGGTTCTTCCAACTCGAAAAAGACTTGCAATTGTGCGATACTCAGCCGAAGAACCCAAAGCGTATAATCTAATTGGTACTCGTTTTTCTAAGGAAATACAAGGCCGCGAATGTATTTCGGTCAACTCTAAATTTATTTTTAAATCTGACGTCATTAAATTTTTGGACTCTGATTCCCAAAACTGCGAGTTTTTTACCTACAATAAAAACTACCAACTCACAACTCAGTTTTGAAACAGATACAACAAACCTGTGACTCACCATATTCTTCTTTGTTTCATATCAAGCAACTCGATATATTAATTGTTTATGGAGAATCAGTTTTTTCTTGGAATGTAACAACTGAAACAACAATTTCTGCTCCTAGTCATTTACTTCCTCAAGCATTTTTGATAATTTCTTAAATTAAATTACTTATAATTAATGCTTTATGAAACATATTAAATTTTAATAATTTATTAAAAACCTTTATGAAGTTGATTTTTTGCAATGATAATTAAAAAACTGTCAAACTGACAAACTACTGCGTCGTGTGTCAAGGAGTTTTCAAATTTATTAGATTTATTGAGTAAAAAATATTAAATTGTATTTGCTCTGATGATGGCATAGTGATGAAAATAATATACTAAAAATAAAATAAAAAATGAAATAAATAGACTAAAAATAAAATAAATAAAATATTTTTAACAATTATAAAATAAAATATTAATAAAATTATTTTGTGAACAAAAAGTATAAATAAAAAACAATTTTTTACTCAATAAATCTAATATATACTAATGGATTCAATTTCATCTAAACGTTTTTTTTTTACTATTTTTTTAATTATTTTTATATTTTCAATACCCTTAAATTCACTTTTTAGCTCATTGTAAAATTTCTATGCGATGTTATATAATTCTTCCTTTCTTTAATTCTTCTCTATTTAATGATCTTATTATATTTTCTTTGCTTGATTTCTTTGATTTGATTTCTAATATTTTCGGCATTTCTAATAATGCATACGTGTTGTTGATTATTGAAAATAATATATTAGAGTTAATTTACTCTTTCATCTTTAAATCAATTTTTCAGTGTAGTCTAATGTAGTCTTCTGATATCTTTGTTTAATTTATACACTCTGTATAATCCTACTTATAGTAAACCTTCAAATCTGACATATTATATAAGAGTTCTTAATAAAATTTTAGATCAATTACAGAATTTTAGGGCATGTAATAATAAAATTTTTGGATTTTAATTTTTGAATCTTAGCTTTAAAAAATTTGTATATTTGTAATGGTATACCTAAAATGCCTAAAAAAAAATTTTTAACTTAATTCTTTTAAATCGGAGAGAATACACAAAATTTTTCTAAGTATACCTTATACTTTCCTTAAAGATCTTAATTCTTAAAATTCAAGTTTATGACTATTTTGATCAAAAAATTAAAGGTTATAAATATGTACAAAATTATTGCACCCTTAAGACATTTCTTGAAGAACTTCAGTTTTATAACCATTTTAACAAATTTTTTTCTAACTTCAGACAACTGAAGGAAGTCTACGAGTGTATCTGAAAATTACAGTTCTACAAGATTAATTTTTTTGTGAGTTTCTATCTATCTATATTTCTTATTAAAATTCCATTGAATAATCTTCAATCGTATAGAAGTTTTGTAATAAGACCGTCTCACCGAAATAAACTGAATAGGTATAACCTGGGAAAGTACAAAAACAACAGCACCTCATGGAGTTCGATGGAAATGTCTAGTGAAGACCCTAGGCTCCCAAAAGGAGTAACGAAAAAAAAATAAGGCCGTCTGCCGTAATTGCATTTTTAGCTGTCTGTTTAGATTTTTAATATCGTAAAAATGAAAAATTTTATTAAAATATTAGAAAATTTAACTAAAATTAAAATAAAATGATTATTTTATACTAAATTGTTAGATATATACTTATAATCAAACGAAGCATGTTTTTATAAGTTTACTTTCATGTTGTACACTCTGAATGTAAATATCGATGTCTATTTTGCTTAATTGTACAATAATATACCTTTGATAATCATGATTCATGAATATTAAAAAGATGTTTTTTAATAGTAACCAAATCACAGTTTATTAGTATTTAGTCAATTTAATTTTTTAGGTAAAAATAAATATGGACAATACATATAGATACATATAATAAAGCAAAAAATTTATCATCCGGAAACATAATAAAATTCAACAATTTTTACGCGTTCTTGCACTGAGTATGATGACCATATAAAATTTTATAAAATTCTTTATTATCTGCAAAAATAAAATAAAATTAAAAACCATAAAAATAAAAAAAATTATAAGCATTTCAAATCAGCCAGTCCAAGTTGACCTACCCTGTATATATACCTTCTTTTTTTTCAAGCGTTATTAATTTTCATATAAAAAGTACAATTTGGATTGATAAAACCAACTTCTTTTAAATAAATTTTCCATTAAAATAGAAAATAATATTTTTTTTTAATATTTTTATTTCTTATATTTTATTATTTTTTTTTTTATTAATTCTACAAAATGTACATTAATTGTATTTAAAATTTAAGAAAATTTTGTGTATCAAGACCGGAACAAATTCAATCAAGGCCAAATAATGTATTTCTTCGATTAAATAAAACATCATATGATTCTGACTTTTTTCTGTCAATCAAATTATATAATTATTTTATTTTTTTCATTAATTTTATTTTAATATTATTTATTCAATAATTATTTTTTAATTTAATTTTATTCATAGCATTTATATATAGTATTATTAATTATTTTACTTATTTTTTTTTTAAAAGCAGTTGAAGCAAAAAGCTTATTATTAATGTGTATATTTATATCATTTTTTTTTTTGGTTTCTTTTTTTTTTTTTTTTTTAAAAACTAATAAACACTAGCCAAAGTACAACCTGGGTCAAAAATTTTTTAAAATTTGATAAAAAAAGCTCTACTGTTATTTGTCATCCAAAAGATCTCTCCAAGTTAAAAAGGGTAGTTGCTTTTGATAGCTAAAAAATAAAAGTTTAACGAATTTTGACTTAAAAACCAAAAATAAAAATAAAAAAATAACAATAAAGTGATTTGAAAAACGTTCCAAATAAAAATTTCAGTTAAAGAATTGGTTTTTTTTTTTTTTTTTGCCTATTAGTCACATTTTTGGATAAAGAATCATTTTTAATTTTAAAATCATCATTTAATTCTTTATAAAAAAAATATATTAATTGTAATTTTAAATATTTTTAATATCTATTCATTTTTTTTTTTAAATTAAATTTATTAAACCCCCCAGGTAATTTAAGAAATAGAAAAAAAATTAAAAATGATTCTAAATTTTTCATAGCAATGGAAGGAAAATTTAGTTTTCCATTATTAAAATAACAGACCTGAAAAATAGAGAACATCAATTTTTGTTTTAAAATTTGAAAATGAAAATGAAGGTATAAGAATTTTTTTTTTATTTTTCAAAATTATATATGTAAAGAAAAGAGATAGACTGTTTTCATGCAAAAGTATTGTTTTTTTTTTTTTTTTTTTGCTTGAATTTTTTTAAAGTCTAAGCCAACAAAAATAAAATAATTTGCGAAGCCTAAGAGAATAAAAAAAAAAAAAAAGAAAATTTTATATTTTTTACAACATTTAAAATAATGTATTATTTACTGAAAACAAATATACATCTATCTTAAAATCTATTATTTTCTAATCGTTATCGGACTTAACCTTCTTCCATTAATTGCTGTAGCATTCGTTGCTAATAATGATGAACAACTTTCCATGCTTTTTAATCGATGAAGATTTACTGTACTATCGCCAGTAAATGTACTTGTTGTACCCATTGTTGTACTTTTTCTACCACCTTCATTTTTAATACCTAAAAAACAAAAAAAAAAAAAAAAATAATCATATAATTTTTATATTAATTTTTTTTTTTGTTATATTTTATTATACCAAACCTATCCAATACTGCATACCAAACACGTCTTTTAAATACAAATACAAAGAAAACTAATACACCTTGTAGAATATTTGAAAGATCTGTTATATACCATAAATATTGATTTGTTTCTGTATAAAATATTGTACTTAATATTTCTAAAAACCATGTTATACCCATTACAATAAATAATTTTGTATTCATCATAAAACGTGCTCTATCCACACTAAAAGTTTTCTTTATTATTGGTTTATCAGCATTTGTACTTTGCATTCGTTGTATATCTTTTTTAACATGATTACAATATTTTAATGTTAATATAAATAAAGTTAAATTAATTAAAAATAATATTCCAACAGGTCCCAAGAAAAATAATAAATGTGGTTTAGAATGAGCATCTGAAAAGAAATGAAAAAAAAAAAAAAAAATTAAAATTAATTAAAAATACAACAAAAATTTTTATTATGAAACTAACGTTGAAACCAACAACGTCCTTCACCAAATTTTGGTTGCAATTCATCATGTACCAAATTAAATCTTGTTACAAAAATTGTCATTGATGTTATTAAAGTTGGCATACCCCATCCATACAAAGAATACATAAGAAATCTTTTAAGTTCTTGATTACCAAAATTTCCTCTTGGTCTCATTGTAGATCTGTACATAATTTAAATGAAAAAATTGTAAAATAAAATTCAATTATTAATTCATTTATAATTAATTAATAGTAAATATTTAAATTTTTTTTATCCTAGTTTTATCTGGAAGTACCATTGAATCAATAATCGATACAATTAATTATAGATTTTAATAACATATTCAATTAATTCCAATTTTATTTTAATAATATGTAATAAAATCAAATTTCTAAGGTTAAAGTAATCTATTACCGATTTATAACTATTATAAAATATAATATTTTGATTTTTTTTACCACCTACATTTTGTATTAAAGTTAAAAAAAAGGTTCAAAAGATAAATATGAAAAAGTATACATGTATATTTTTACTTAGAATCAAATTGTCAATCGATTTAACAATGTATGTCCGTAAATTGTATCCGTCCGAAAACATAAAATAAATGTTGAAGCTAGGGGGAATCGTTTTTGCCAAATACTTGATTAGTCTAGAGAAGATTGCTTCGTATAACTGTGAACTGTCGCATTAACTGCAAATTTTACATAAATATATCTAATTCAGGTACATACATATATGGAATATTATAAAAGATGATTAAATTTTATGGTAACAGCATGCTTTAAGGCTAGTTTTCATGTGAAAAAAATATTCACGAAAATATTAGAGCATAGGCAGAAGATACAAAAATTACATGTGTGTAAAAGAGAAAACTCTATATATTTTATATTATATATATGATATTTTATCGTTCAACGATTTTATTATTTTGCTGAATACCGTCCATAAATTAGCTGAATATCGTCTATAAATTCTTTATCAACGATATTTCTGAGTTCTTCCCCATTGGTAATACACTATATTCTTTTCTCTTTCTAAAATTGCGATAATATCCACGAAATTTCTCATGAAAACAAGCCTTTATGGTCGTACGGGTACCCAAGAGTTGATACAGTTTATCTATATGTACTCTTCCTTGTTTTAGTATGAAAATTCTTTAATCCGGATTTTTGTTTTTGGTTTCAAACAAAAAAAAAATGTACCTAATTTCTAATAATAAAATTGTATTTTATTAATACATAATTTTACCTATTATTATTTACCTATTGATAACCACGTGCTGAGATATAAATTGCTATTTATATTGAAAAACTGTTGTTTCATTAATAAAAATGAGAAAAAAAAACGAACATTAAATCAAATAATTAATTTTTGTATTTTTATAGTGGCAGCAGACACTAATTTAGTAGACTAATAAATTTTTTTAATATACAAAAAAAAAAAAAAATTAATTAAAATTTGAAGGCGTCTATTATATTATAATAGTTATGATGTACTGTAGTATTTTATTCTGTAGTACTCAAATGTCCATGCTATAGTAATTTTTCTTTCTTTTTTTAAAGTACGACGACAAATATTTTTTTCCTTTTAAGTTAAAGAAATGATTGTTAACTAAATTTTATTTTAATAAAAGTTTAAAGTATGTTACAAATTTTATACAAAAAAAAAAAACTTTTGTAGCCGAACTTTTGTAGCCTTGCGGTTTGAAAATTTTTTAAAGAATAATATCCATATTACATAATTAAAAAAATTTACATTTGAAAAATAAATACATGCACTTAAAAAGAAAAACTTCCACTTAAAAAAAAAATACTTGCATTTAAAGGAAAAACTTACTCTTAAAGTGGAAATCCTTTTTTTTAAAATAATTTTAAATTATTTTATTGGCATTTAAATACTAAAGAAATTTGGTGGTTCATTTTTTAAAAGTTGACCAGTTCTTGTTCTTTTTCTTGAAAGAAGAAATCGGTGTCGATCAAGCATATGTGTAAAAATTTATTTGTAATAATTTCTAACTGCGCTTTTGATAATTCTTAACTTAATAACTTTGATACTTGATTAATAAAATCTAAGATTTTTCTCCTCATATAAATTAGTTATAAAAAAATTTAACTTTAATAAATATCAAATAAATTAAGAATTTAAATTAAAGATAATTTCCACATCAAAAATTCAACATGGAATGATAATTATTTGACGTTTTAGAAAGCTTTTAGTTCTGTTTGATATGATGGATTAGCTTACAAATGTAAACAATTCAATTTCCCAATATTTTTATTTAAAATTAAAAAAAAAAATTCCTGTGTTCATATAAATATTTTATAACATTTGCCAATGAACAGAATGAATGTTTTAATGTAATTGCAGGAACACTTAAAGGTTCTGTTTTATCTTTTCTTCTCGTAAAAAAATTAAAAAGTTACTTAAGAGGCATTTACGGTTTTGGGAGTTGTATGGGAGGTACTCGAACCACCACTCCAATTCATCTCAAATTTTAGGCAAATCAGGGATTTAGGAAACAGGACCCTCGTATCAAATTTGAAGTTCCTATCTTTATTAATTTCGAAGGTATACTTGTTCGGTTTTGGCAGTTGTATGGGAGGTACCCGAACAGCTCCTCCAATTCATCTCAAATTTTCAACAAATAAGGGATTCAGGACACAACACCCTAGTACCAAATTTTAAGTTTCTATCTTTATTAATTTCGAAGATATGCGTATTCGGTTTTGGGAGTTGTATGGGAGGTACTCGAACGCATGGTCCGATTTTGCCCATTTACAATCCCCGCCTTACCTTAGTCATTGTTAACCTACAGTATAAATTTCATCAAGATAGCATCATTATTTTTTGAGTTATCGTGTGTACGGACGGACGGACATCGCTAAATCGACTCCTGAGGTGATCCTGATTCACAATATAATATATACACATGTCTATATCTAACTCGCTTCCTTTTGGTGGTTACAAACACCATACCAAAGTTAATATACCCTATACTTAATGTGTAGGGTATAATAAATAAAATACTAAACATCGAATTTCACAAAAAATCATATACGAGTATTTAGATGAATATAAGTAAATAATTAAAATAAATCTAACTTTAAGTATTTGTATAAATAAAAAATTTTAATACGATCAGAAACATTTGATGTAAATACGCATGACATTCTTTTTTAAATATTCAAACAAAAATAATCGAAGAAGAAACAATACAGGGCGTTTTTGTTTTTCTTATCAGAGCAGAGTCAGAGCTGTCAAGCAAAAAAATTGTGTTTCTTTTTATGCTCAGATTATTTATTTTGTGTTTCTTTTTTAACTCGGACATGATTTTTAACTCGTGATCAGAGCGCGATCTCTGAGCTCGTAAAAATTTCTCAGATTTCACAGAGTTTTCAATAAATATAACGTCAAATTAAGAATAAAATAATAAAAATGTCATCAAAATAAAATTTTGTGCATAGAAAAACATTTTTTTTAAGTTTTTTTTTTTTAAATTTTATTGAATGAAATTTTACGTAAAATAACTTTGTTTTATTTTATTTCTTAAATAAATTCCTTTTAAAACTATATTACATTTAAAATAATGAAATAAAATAAAAAAAATACTGACGTTAGAAAATAATTTGGATAAAAATTGACATTTTGCTCTGAACGTTTCTTTTTTAATTCAGAGTGGTCAGAGTTCAGATAAAAGTTTGCTCTGAGCGCTCGACATCTGCTCTGAGCATTGATCTGATGAGAAAAAGAAAAACGCCCACAGATACATACATAATATGTACATACAAAATTGTAAAAAAAAAAAACAAAATCAGATATAAATTCAATTTCTTTTCTTTCTCTTCTTATACGTATCTCTCACATCAAATTTTATTTTAAAACGAATTTTTTTCACACACACATAGATAAGTAAGGCGGTTGAATGAGTTTACGTGAAAACGTTTTTAGTCGTTCTGTCACTGTTAGCAAAATAATAATAATAATAATAAATAATAGGCGGATTCATTGTTTCCTTACAGCCCCACTCTCAATTCAATGTTTCCTCATCCATTTCCTATCCTTTCTCTACTCCCTAGCCAATATGCTGCATTAGCAGGTGAGGGTTTCATCGCATTATATTGGTTAAAGAGGGAGGTGAGTCTAGTTAGTAAGAATCTGACACTACCAAGGGAAAATTATTGGTGTCTTTGGTAGAATCGCACCTCCCTTAGGAAAAAAAAAATCTTTAAAAACTTTATAACATCAAATAGGTTTTTTTTTGAAATTTTTCCTATGTATAATTGAAATTAAAATATAAAAATAAAATTCATTTGATCAAAGACATTAAGAGATTGAAGATGAATCTATGCTTGACTGTAACTCTTGACAAAAAATAATTTAAAGATATACTTTTGCTAAAGTTATAGATCTATATAGGCAATAAAGATAAATCTATAAATTTAATTAAATAAGGGAATGTCACCTTATAATTATATATATAATATTAGCCAATTATAGCTAACATTTTTTATTACAGATAAAACTTATCTTGATCCTCAAAATTCTACATCTTAGCATAATCCTTTTGCATATATTTTTTGATTTGCCATTTTTCAATATAAATTAACAGCAAATTTGAATACATATTTGTGCAAAAAAATTATTAAAGATACATTAAAGTTTAATAAAGTTATTGGATATCATAAGTAATAATCCAATTTAAGTTTTTATTTTAATTAAATTAAAAAGAAAAAAAAAACAAAAAAAAAATCATTTTTATTAGTGGCGTAATTTTATTATTAATTGTTCATTCGATTTTCTATTTGGTAAATACATATATAGAGAGGGTCATCTAAATATTTTTGTAATAAGAAAAAAATAATTAAAATTTAAACATTTTTTTTTTTGTTTATATTAAATTTTGTAAACAATTCATTGAATTATTTTTTAAAAAAGATATTTTTGTTTTAAATTTCCTTGTTATAAATAAGAATTTTACATATTTTTTTTTTTTAATTAAATTTCATTTTATTTAAAATAACAAAATGTATGTACCATAGTATTATTAGACCTATGTTGTATCTTGAACTTAAATATAAAATTCTTATAAATTAAAAATTTTCATATATGTATTGTAGATATTTATAAGTACAATTTGAGAGCCAATTCTTTCGATTTGTTTAACTAAAAAAAAATAAAATTTATTCGACCTTTATAAAAAAAAAAAAAAAATTAATTCTGAAAAAAAATAAAAAACTCAGGTGTAAATAAAAAATATTTAAAAATTATCTAGAAATAATTTAATTGCTGAACAAAAGTCAAAACATCCAAAATATGGACATTTGGGAATTGCAAATGTTTCAATGTTTCGAATTTATCTGATATGTGTGACTATGTGTATAAATTATTTTGATTAACTTTTTTTTTTTTTTTTAATTAATGTTAACAGTTAATAAAATTTAATCATTTTAAATATAATCTGATTATAAAATCAGATTTTTAAAAGAATATTAAGTAAAATAAAAAAAAAGATAATGTGTGTGTTACATTAATCTATACATTCATCTAAAAAGAATATTAACAGAATCATATATAATTAATTACAGTAATCATCAATATTAAAATTTTGAATAAGAAATATTTTATATCTGACATACACACTAAAGTACTTATGTACTTGTTTTTGTTTAACTGCTATTTCTGTTTTTTTTTGTAGTTCGCTGTATAATTGATGTATTGAATTTTTTTACAACTTGTTTTTTTTTATGCTGTTACACTACTTTTTAAATTTTAATTAAAGTTATTGGATATACTTCCGCAGAGGGGTGATTATCAATTTAGATGATGTTTTATGTAATGGTACTTAATATCCCCAAGTTTCCGAATATATATGCTATTAGTACCGATGCCGCCATCTAGTACATTAAAATAGTATACCAAATGTTAAGAAAATTTTGTAATGCATTTTTCGGCCACTAGATGACGCCATGGCGGCATCGGTACTAATGGCATATATATTCGAAAACTTAGAAATATAAAGAACCGTTATATGATGATATCATCTAAATCGATGATCACTCCTCTGCGGAAGTATATCCCAAAATAAATTTGACTGGTTAATAAACCAGAATTTGAACTGTTTTGTTTCTAGTCTATATCAAATGTATTTTGCTTTTCTAGCCGTCAACAATGGAAATTGTTATATTATAAAAACTGTTCGTAAAGTCGACGAAAATGACAAAAGCTTACATCTACATTATACTCATTTAAGATAGAAAGCCATCAAAAATTTTGAGTCTCTTAATAATATAAGAATGTATAATTTAAGTGGTGCGCCTACTATAGGAGTAAATTAATTAAAAAACAGTGTTCGTTCCGTATAACAGCACAGCAAACGTACCTGATATTCAAAGTACTGTATCAATATTTCTTGAAACGTTATAAGATTGTAGCGTTTGATTGATCCATTTGATTTTGTATTAAATTTCGATTTTTAATTTCATCCAGCCAATGGTGTAATGTTTAAGACACCGGCCTTTCATATGAAAGGTCTCATGTGCAAACTCCGACTGGGTCATATAAATTAATAAATAAAAAATAAGTAGATTTTTCTTATAATATGTAATTAGTATAATATAATTAAATTAAAAATAATAATAAAACATAACCCTTGTATAAGATAATAGATGGCGTATAAATAAAAGAAACGTTTCATATTGTCTTGTACAATAGCTACAGCCGAGTAATCAACGGCTTAGTGAAATTAATGATTACCGAAACTGAAATTAAACCAAAAATGAATAATAAATAACTTAGACGATGCCTTATGCTCCTTATAGGAGTGCAAAAAAAAATTATTAGTTATATGGTGGCTGGTGACAAGGTACATAGTGATTTAAAAACAAAAAAATCCTCTTTCTAATTTTGAAAATAAAAATATTTTTATATTTCAATTTGTTCATTTTTCTTTATTTTCTTTTAACCTTTCTAAAATACGATCGATACTTTTCTTATCTGCATAATTTTTCATAGTTATAGCTAGTAATTTTAGCGGTTCTTCAAAACTAAGAATTGAAAATATCCATATATGTATATCCACATAGCAAATTGAACAAAAAAAAGTTAATTGGCGATTTTTTAAAAACCACAATATATTAATTAACATATTTTATTCTATTATATTGTGTGTTTATATATAACGTTTTTTATTTAATGACTAAATTACAAATATTTCTTGAAGTAATATTTTTTCAAATACTACTTTGTATAACGCTGTATTTTATCAAATCTTACTTTGTATAACGCTATTGATAAAATAAAAATAATTACATCTTTAGACTTTACCTATGTATATACTATATCAAATCTGGACATTAGAAATTTCAAATATAAAACCAATGGGATCACCCCGTTATCTGAAAAAAAAATCGCGAATTAGCAAAAAAAAAAACAATAACAACTGTAACAACTTTTTCTCATAAAATTTTTCTGTTACGAAATATTCGTAAAAAACTTAAAAACTACCACTTGCGGTTGTCCGATTTGCTCCAAAAGCTTATTAAACCGAGATATTTACGTCAAAACCTTAAATATGAAATTCCAAAAAATTCCGCTCCGTCGTTTATGTACAGCTTAACTTATGTACAGCGTGCCCACAGACATACCCACGCACGCACCCACACACGCACCCACACACACAAACAGACATCATGCTAAAAAAAATTTTACAGCCTTCTCCACACCGGAGTAGTGCATATTTGCCAAAATCTCGGGTACAAATTTTTAGTATGAAAACAATACCTATACCTTATACATTAATGTATGCGGTCGGTAAAAAAAATCTGGCAGTAAAACTTTTAAAAAAAATATCTAGAAAAAATAAATCACGAATTTACAATCTCAAAAATAAATTTTTTTGAAAAATTTTGTAACATTTACTTATTTACAGAAAAGTTAACTCGTATAAGTTAACTCGTATCTGCCAATACTAACACCGATTATAGTTTTAATTACTATCTTCGAGTTAATTATAGTACATACTATAGTATAAGAAACTTACTACGAGTATACTTGTAGTAGGCGTCCCATCTTAAATGGTAACTACCTATGACTGTACTTTTAATTGACAGTCAAATTATACAATAAATATATGTATATGAGTATGACAATTAATATGTGGCTATCCCTTAAAACCTCATCTCTTTAAAAAGGTCAGAAACTACCTTTCTTCTTTTATGATTTTTTTTCTCCAGATTTTTATTGCTTTCTTTTTGATAAATGTATGAGTACGTATGAATTTATAGTTGTTTACAAATCTAGTATTATACTCTTTATCCGAAATATGTTCGGCAAATAAATCAATAAATTCGACGCGAAATTTTTATGATTTCAAAAATAAATAATTTTTATACGATATTTTTTTCACCAGATTTTAATTCGAGATTTTTGTTTTTGTTTGTTTCGAAAATTTTGTTTCCCTTATAACAAGGGGTGTCCTAAAACCAATATTTAATTTGTAAAAAAAATTTGTTATATAAAAATGGTAATTAAAGGGTTAACATGAAATAACAATTATCAATATTTATATTTTGATAAAGAAAGTTAATATTTGCATTTAAAACCTGATGTATGGTATAGTGTTACAGGAAGGAACTAACATATTAGATTTCAATTTCAAAACAATATTATAATTTAATTAATTTTTTTTAGAAATACTTTAATAATAGACAAATTACACACATTGCATAATCACTATAAAAATATTAACGATAAAATGTTTAACTAATATTAAATAACATATAAAAATAAAATATTCTTGTATTTTTTCTGACTGCGGTATTTAAGAATTAAAAAATATAATAACGTTTAATTTCTATATATGAAGTCATTTCATTTATATCCTTCGCAAAAATAAATAATTACACAATATTATTTTTTTTTTTTTTCGAGAACCTAAAACAATTTTCAACTTAAGTGGACTCAGTAGGATTTAAAAATTAATTAATATTTAGGTGGTAAAGGTGGTAAAATATAAAAAAAATGATGTAATTTTTTAAATATCTCATATTACTATAATATTCGAAAGAATAAACAAAAAAAAAAAATGTTGTTCTTTCCTTAAATAATAATATTAATAATAATGATACTAAAACAAACAAAATTATTATCTTATAAATTTTAATACAATCACACAAAAAACTAAACTTAAGCTACTTTTATTTATTTTAATCCTTACCCAAATGTTAACCATATATCAAAGCACATTATATTCATCCATGAGAATGCTGCCATCATACTGAAATATATAAAAAACGCTTAAAAGCGATATAAGTTTATTCTATACATTACTTTTTAATATATACTTAAAAAAGGATATTTTAGTTTATTATAAAGCAAATATTTGATAAGTATATTAAAAAAGAAAAAAAAAAAATTAAATGTTTGTTTCAAATAATATATATATCAACACTTACCAAATGAATAACAAATTTTATCATTTTCTGGTGGTGCCATTTGTCCAATTCCTATACCCATATAAGCAATAAGTAAACATGTCACCAAACAAATTAATATTTTTCCTGGTAAATTTCTTAATTTTGGTACAAATAAATAAACCAACAATGTTAAAATGAAAAATAAACATGATATCAAAATACCAATTGAATATACTTTAAATTTAACTTCATGCGTTTCAGTTTCATGAAAACACACAAATGTTCCAAGCTAAAAAATAATTAAAACTTTTAATTAAATAATATTAAAGCAAGAAAAAAAAAAAAATATATTATGTCATTTTTACCTGTTGTCTTCCTAATGCATTTTCTAATTTTTCAATACAATATTCAGTGTTATTAACTAATGTTGCCATATCATCATAAGGTAAATGTAATGATCCATCCTTATAATCTATATAATGTTGTTCATATGGAACTGTTGGATCCAATTTATACATTCGGCAATTTTGTCCAAATAATGTTCCATAAGCTTAAAAGAAATTACAATAAAAAAAAATCAGGATTTAATTTAATCAACAAGACAAATATTTACCCCTATAAATATGCAATTTAGGTTTAAAATATTTAAAAAAAAAATATCTGTTATCATTCGAAAACATAGCTCAGAATTTCAACCCTACACTAAAAATTTTTACTGATACATCAAAAAATGACGGAAGCGTACCCATAGCCGTAGTCGATAGTGAAAAACTTATTACAAAAAAACACCTGCCATTAGAAACAGACGTGTATAGTGCGGAATTAGTTGCTTTATATTACGCTATTAAGGATAGCTCGTGATGTCAACCACGATACTATCTTAGTATGCTCCGATAGCCTAAGTGCTTTAAACGCTATTAAAAACTATTCGAATAAACAACCGCTGAATAAAAAAAACAATTAGAAATATACTGTGTAACACCAACAAAGAAATTAAACTTATATAGGTTCCAGGGCACTGTGGTATAAGTGGCAATAAGCTAGCGGTTATGGAGGCCAAACACGCTATTAAAACTCCGGCATTTACTTTTGCACATACGTCATATAGCTCTAAAATCAAGGAAGCAAAAAATGTTATTCAAAAAATATTAGACAAATAAAATGGAATTCATCCAATGGTTTTCTAAAGAGTCGTTGGCCCGATGCAAATGGACCTCCTGTCTATACTATAGGTAACATTAAGCCACATAATAAGTACCAAAAATTATTTATTTGAAAAAACTCAGCCACCATCTTGCATTTTTTGTCATAATGTAATGACAATAAAACACATATTTCTAGAATGTTTAGCAGCTAGAAGGGTGCTTGAAAAATACTTGACCATCGCCAACGAAGCAGTTAAACCCAAAAAAGAAAATCTAGCTATAATAGAAGAAATTGCAAAATTGTTCGAAATATGAGAAACCATTTAGTTATAAAACTATTTAGATTAGATTAGATAGATTATAATAAAAGAGGAAAAGGTAAGATGAAAGAACAATGAAATCAATTATAAAAATAAACAAGGTAGAATGTAAACCAACGGTTTTTAAAAGCGCACATTTCCAAAATACAATACAAACTGTTTACAATTGTGACTTGCACAAAAACTTGAAAATTTAAAAAAAAAATTTAAGAAATTTTTAGTAATAAGAAAATATGTGAAAATAGGACTTTTCTGGAATTTTGAGAAGCTGTAAGTCCGGAATCTTTAGAACTAAGAAAAGCCGTTAACATACGTAAAAATATATTACTTGAGCTTTAATTTTTATGTCTTGCCGAAGAAAAATTTGTACAGGTGCTTAAGTTGCAGGTGCCTAAAAATAGCAAATTTTCAATTTTTCATTAAACAGGGAGTGGCGCAAAAAAAATGTCTAAAGAAACTTATACTAGTTCTAAAAGTTCTTTCTGCTCTCAAAATTTCAGGTTCCTATCTAAAGGCGTGCCGGAGTTATGAAAAAAAAAATTTCATGCAAAATGTGATTTTCACATAACGGTAAATTTAAATAGTAAATTACAAAATATTGCATAATTTTAATATTGCTTTATGTAGATAATAAAATTTCCGGTCTTCTGGCGGTTTTAGATTGCAAAACTATTGCGCAGAGGCTGAGATATATACATCTGAAAATGGGGCTTTTTCGTAATTTTGAAGAGCTGTAACTCTGAAACCCTATATAACTAAAATAAACCTTTAACACACGTTAAAATATATTACTGTAGCTTTAATTTTTATATCTTTTCGAAGTAAAATGTGTATAGGTTCCTAAGTTACAGGTGTTTAAAAACAGCAAATTTTCAATTATCATAAACAGGGGGTGGCCCAAAAAAATTTTCTGAGCAAACTTATACTAATTCTAAAAGTATAAAGGCCTTACCTCCGTAATGGATAGGGCTACATGAAAAAGTTGTTCCACAAAATTATTTTTTTTATGAGACCTACCCATGGTTAAAATTTCTTTCCCCTATCTTTAACGGTGTAGAAGTTTTGTAAACAGACGAACGGACGGACAGAGTGAAAGTAATAAGCACATTTTTTCAAAATTTTTTTGGAAATGAGCATTAAACATTCCTGAAAATGGTTTAATATCACATATATTTTACCACAGTTGGAAGTACATTAGGAAGACTTTGGTCACGGGATTCATTGCTCCTAAGCATATTATCTTTCGTGACAGATATGGTTTAATACTAACAGAAAATCATGTCCCCCTGCTATATAATTACATTAGACGGGTTACATGTAAAAAAAACCTATACCATGCAATCAATATAATAATGTTACATTACACTACTAGTAATATCTCTTTTTGCATTTAAAATAAAAAACAATTATACTGTAACTTCAGGTGTTTATTATGATAACAAACATAATTCTCAAAATAATATCTATATAAAAACCGTAAACGTTTGCCACAATAACATTTTTCATAACAAAAACTAATACTGCACATAACAGAAAAAAAGATTTACAAAAATTACAAATTTAAGAGGTTGATAAAGGCTACGTAATCCCGAAAATACAAAATTTCGAAAAACAAAATTCCGAAATTTCAAAATCTCGTATAGACATACATATATATATGGATATAAATATGCCGGAAAAGGGGAATACTCTGATTATGAATTCAACTATTAATACTTACGCCCACACATATATACCAATTTCATTAAAAAAAAATTAAATTTTCACATTTCCATATGAAAATTAATTAATTTTGAAAACCCCACAAAGAAAAATATTCAATTTTGACATTTCACTTAAAAAATACAGAACTAAACGAATTCAGACATTTTTATGAAACAAAGATTATTGTTGAAGGAATGGGGGACTGTCGTGTCGCTCCCAAACCCCTACTACAAAATGTTTCTTTACTTTTCTTAGTGTTGTTATCTACATTTTTATGTTTATTTAAATTTATTCTTATTCTTATTGTAAAAAGTTAAGTATTCTTACATATGATGGGAACATAGTTCTCAAAAAACTTTTTTAAAATAAATAAAAACTATATTAGAACAGAAATATATTTCTTTTTATTTCATTAAAAAGTTAAATGACAAAATGAGCCAAAGTAACAAAAAACCAATATTATTTCTAGATTACCAGACTGGCGAATGCTGTGCCGGGTTTATCTAGTAATATCATATTATAAAAATTTTATTAGTTACTTTCAATTCCAGTGTTGGAGTCAAGAAAAAAAATATTTATATATTAATAAAAAATTGGGTAAATTAAGATATAAATAAATAAAATTAAACAAAATAAATTATTAAAAAGATAATTAGGGTTACAAAATCATAGATTTCAGCACCTGAAAATACTTTGGTGCATCGCTGATGTTGGTATTGACAATATAATTTCATAAATATGAATATTAAAAATATGTAAACAAAACAAAAAATAACAAAACTATTTTCAATTTATGACAAAATAAAGTTTGTGAATTACATTATGAAACGCAACGTAAGTTTATAATAAAAAATTAAATTAACGATAATACCATATTAAGTTATAATATATTTGCAAATACATTATTTCGTGGAATAAAAAATTATGTTTTTGAAATCATAAAAATTCAGCGCCATGTTTTTCTGATTTCAAGAACAAATAATTTTTTTTCGAGATTTTTTTAATTCGATATTTTTGTTTCGGGTTGTTTCTAAGTTCGAGATTTTTTTTTTGAGATATCGGGGGTGATTCAAAAGGGACATTGAGTCACCCCCGATATCTGTATATGTAAGAAATTTTACTTACATATCTGAAATAAATACATACTATCATAATGGCAGCGTGTCAAATGCCTGTATTTCATTTGCCCGTAGTATCATTTGCCGGTATTTCTTGATCATTTGACTATATTTGATTTGCCTCTATAGTATCGTTTGCCTGTATTTCAACTCTAAAATCTCTCCTAATTTAGAATGAAATACAGGCAAATGAAATACAATCAAATGATACTACGGGAAAATGAAATACAGGCATATGACATGCTCCCTGATTTTAGAATTGCATTCAAAAGCAGAACTTTACGCTTTTTCCAGAATACTTATATATGTGGATATGTGAGAATCTGAATTAGGAGGAACTTTAGTGAAAAATCAAAATCAAAGTTATACGCCTTTTACAGAATATTTATATAATATATTTTTGTATAATATGAAATACAGACAAAAATAATACAGTCAAATGACATACAGGCAAATGAAAATACAGCCAAAAGAAATACAGGCTTGTGGTAGCAAAAGTCACAAATGAAAACATATTTGAAAAAGTCAATTTTGTTGTTTTGGCAAAAATATATAGAGTTAGTAAAAACAAAAACACAATATAATCCATATTTTAATTTTTTTTGCACTTACATAAAGGGTTTTTCAATTTGAGTGATATGATTTCTAAGTGACGTTTCGGCCATTTGTAGTATGTCATGGTCTGTCATTTTTTTTCATTGTAATGCTTACAATTTCATCAATTTCATCGTCGTGAATTTGCTGATTTTGTCTTGGAACAACTTGAAAACGATAACGATTTTTTTAAGAAAATCATCATCTTCTCCGATGAGGGTTACTTTCATCTGAGTGGTGCGGTAAAAAAAACAAAACTGTCGATTCTGGTGCGAAGAAAATCCACAAATTATTCATGAACAACCATTACATTCACTTAAATTGACAGTTTGGTGTGGTTTTTGGTCTGGTGGAATCATCGGTCCGTACTTCTTTCGAAATGAAGCTGGTAACACCGTTCCTGTCAATGGAGGGCGGTATAGATCGAAGAAAACCAACTTTTTATGGCCGAAATTGTAAGAAGTTCATCTTGACCACATCTGGTTTCAATAAGACGGAGCTACGTGCCACACAACACGTGCAACAACCGAATTATTGTGAGAAAAGTTTGGAGATTTGATTATTTCAAGAAATTGTGACATTGAATGGCCTCCAAGAAATTGTGATTTAACACCATTAGACTATTTCTTGTGGGGTTATTTGAAGTCATTGGCCTTTAGCAATAAACCAGACTATCTTCAAGCTTTAGAAGTCAATATTGAACGTGCTATTTATGACATACAACTTGATTTAGTGGAAAAAGTGGTTGAAAATTGGGTTTATCGAATTCGTTCCTGCAAAAGAAGTCGTGGAGGCCATTTGAATGACGTTTTATCACATTAAATAAAAAACATTTGAATTTCCTTAACAATTGGTGTGTTTTTTTTTTTAAAGAAATCATATCACTCAAATTGCAAAAATCTTTTATAATCCGTTTTAGATTAAAAATGATCAAACTTTTAAGAAAAGAAAATAATTTTAAAGAAAAATTTCTATACCTAAAAGGTGCGAAAACCAAAAAAAGAAAATAAATAAAACAAAAATAAATAAATAAAATTAACAAATTAAACTAAATTCAAATATAATATTATATTAACAGACAATTAAAGAAACAACAACAATATTAATCATACTTTACATTAAAAAAATAAACAAAATTTATAAATACTATAAAATGTAATTTATGATACCAAAAAAAAAAAACAAAAACAATTTTAAAAAATTTCTATTCCAAATTAATTTGAACTATAATTAATATTGTTAATATATACCTTTGGCTCTTTAAAATTCCAAAAACACCAAATGGCGTTACGTAAATAAGCTGTTATGAATAAGCTGAATAGTTTAGTGTAAACGAACTTAAAAATAATTTTTTTTTTTGTATAAATATTTTCACTTCTCAAGAAAAAATTTTTTTTTTCTTTTTTTAATCTATTTTAGCATCAAATATTTTTGAATGGTATGGTATGAAAATTGTACTGAACTTTTAAATGCTTCACAATCAGATTGAAATGGAATAAAAAAAACAAAATATTGGAAATAAAATATGTAAACTTTTTTATACAATTAAAAGAACAAAATCAAAAGAAATATTATAAACAAATATTAAAGCAAGCAAAAATAAAATAAACAATATTTTCGAAACAGTGTTAATCGTTTTACAAACGATTAATCGATATTTAGATTATTTTTGATTTTTATTTTTTTTTTTCTTAAGATGGTATTGAAAACGAAGTAGGAATAAAAAAAAGTGATCAAATGATACTTCGTAATAACTTTATATTTTTCTCTCTTATAAATTATAATTTGACTTTTACTTACAATTTTAATTGTTAAGATATTAATTAAATTCTTATAGTACGGAATCGTAGGGTTCGCCATAACAATTGATTTGAAATTGAAAACATTTCTCAAATCATACAATATGACCATCATAATAGATAGATTCAATTAATAAAACATTTTTAATGATGTCATGTATTATTTTCTTCATACATACATATTGAATTTTGATTACACGAGAATGGTAGAGTCCTGTAGAGCCCTAAATTTATTTTATCGCACGTGCTTACAGAAAACTCTTTACCAAAACAGTTTAAAGATATTTTTTGATAGAACTTAACAAATGTTCACAAGTAGTCTACTCATTATTTGTCTCTATCACCAGGCTTATAGTTGAGCATTAAACTATCAGTTTAAGTTAAACATCTTGCGTGTAAAACATTTTTAAAATGAATGTATAAGCAGAAACTTCAGGTGTAGCTGATACTTATTTGAATTTATTATATGAACCAGAAAAAAAGAACCAAAACAAAGTAGAAGGTAATTAGCAAGATTAGCCAGTGAATTTAAAAACGTCAATATGTGGGAGTTCAAAAAGAATTACTAAATGAGTTACTGACTGAAGGATCCGAAAGTTGGAAAAACTAACATTATTAACCGAAAAACAAGATACAAATATGCAAAATTCGATTTTAGGTCATGGTGAAAGATTAGTGGGGTCTTTGAGATTTTCAGCCAAGTAAACACTGTGAAATATTCAAATTAATTTTTTTTGTTTATAAAAACTAATCTCACGTTTGCCACAATATATTTAAAAAAAAAATTCAAACGCAACATCAAGCGTAATTAATGGAGAGATCCACAAAATTGTACATTACATTTAATATTTTGTTAGAACAGATTTAGAGGCAAAAATTACTCTACTAGGAATAAAGAGAAATCGATAAAAAAAATACTCTATTATAGAGCCAACATGCAAAGGTTTACATTACCTCTCTACAAGGTATTTAAGTAAGAATACGGTTTTATCAAGATTTTTCTCTCAACTCTACCATTTTTTCTGTCTCATGTACGCACACAGCTAAAGTATTTCAAAATTGACATTGACAATCTAATAAAATTCTTTCAAATTACAAATGATTACAATATCACACGATTATTTATTTAATGAAAACTAATATTTATTTATTAATTACGATTTTCGTTTCGGAGTAAAAGCTTTTGTCTTTAATTATTTATTTTCATATTTTGAGAATTTTAATAAAAGTTGAAGAAAATATAAGATTTTTTAAATTTAAAATTCCTAAAATAAGTTCGCTTCTAGCAAGTTTACTTGATCATCTTTTAAAAATTTTTAGATGTTTTAGTACAAACGTTAACTACCGAGATATATTTATGTAAATTGTGGAGTTACATGACAGCTACTCGAATCTATTGCAGCAGCACAACCAAACTTTATAGAAGTTATTACCCTAAAACTTGATCATCTTTTGAAATATTTCAGACGTTTAGCTTCATAAAGTTCCAAGAGGTGTAACAAGCCTGAACCTACTGCTCTAGCCCAACCAAAGAAGTTGTTAGCATGCAATTCAACATCTTTTTACAAAACTTCAGATACCTAGCTTCAATAGACACGGAGTTATTTTCATTTAAAAGAAGAAGTTGTATGGCAGCTACCCGAATCTGTCCCACCAACACAACCAAATTTCACAGTTGTTGTTGGCCTATAACTCGACATCATTTTCAGATACTTAGATACTTAGCTTCAATAGATACTTACTTTTATTTTAGTTATTTACTGAGTTTTATTAGTTATTTACTAAGTTATATTGCGGATATGTTTTGAGTTATCGTGCGGACGGACAGACGGACGGATGCACGTACATGGTAAGCCAATACGATAGAATTCGATTCTGAGCCGATCCATACCTTTGACACTATTTCTAGCTCGACTCCTTTAAGGTGTCACAAAAGTAATGGCAAATTTATTATACCCTTGAACATAGTTCATACGGGTATAAAAAGTTAGCAATATCGTATCCCTTTTCTCTCTACATATGTATAGGTACTTAATCTACACATTTACCTATAAAATCAATTATACCATATTAAATTGATGTCATACCTATATACGTAATTTATAAATTAGAAGATAAAATCAATATTATTTCTAAGTATGTACTAAAATATGTTGATATTTATATATAAACATATATATATATACATTCAAAATACAAAATAATATGTACTTAAATCAATCAAATACTGCTTTCATCAAATATATTCCGGAAATAAATATTATCATAAGTGACAAAACAAAACTAAACTTCAATTATACATACATATACAAGTAGACTAGTATATATGTATATGTTTATTTATGGGAAATAATTAAAAGTAGGTGAAAATCTGAAAAAATTTAAAGGATAACACTGTTGTTTTTGTTTTCTTAATTTATTATCCTAGTTTTTAATTAACATCACGTTTATGGAAGGTTTACGAAAAAAAAAAAATAAATTTTATAGTTTAAAAGTGAAAAGTAATTTATAACGTTTACGCATTTAAAAAAAAACAATATTTAGAAAGACAAATATAATATGATATGATAATTAATTACAATATACAGGGTGTTCCGCAATAGACAAGAAGTTGGACAAGAAATTTGTACTTGGTAGGGGAGGTTTGTTTTCGTAGTATAGGCAAAAAATTTATAAGTAGCAAGGACCTTTTTGTCTTTTGTCTGTAAAGTCAGAATACCCTTTCTTAAATCTTTCTTCAAATATTTTCCTTAATTTTAAAGCTAACTTACTAAAGTTGCCTTTTTGAGAATTTTAAAATGATACCGTTATAGTTAAAAAAGTAAAATTTAAGATATACAAATATAAACTAATATTCTCTATTATTTAATAATCTTTTTGTACACCTTTATGCTGGATCAACAATTAACGCTCTTGTTTCTTTTTTTTCTTATTATTTTCCCCTAAGAAACATAGAGCTCACACAGCCTCTCCAATAATCTCTATTTTGCCCTAATCTATTTATTTCTTACCATATTTTTTCGGATAAATCCCCTTCCCGTTGCACTCTTTCAAGTTGTTTTTTACCTCCCATTCTAGCACTTGGCGGCCTACTGATGTCTTATAATGTGATCAATCCACTACCCCTTTTTATTACCATTACCAAAAATAAAAAAAAAAGCTTCTTTTTATTTTTTATTTTGATACTATTCAATTATTTGACACTTGAATTCTTTGTACATAAAAAACAAAAAAAGTTAAAAATTAAGGAACTTTTTGTAGCGCTGCGTTCATTGTAAATAATCTCCTACAATTTAATGCATACAATTTCGACTTTATTTCGACAGCTGACTGCACATAAAGAGCAAACAAGAGCATTCATAGTAGGTACAGCGTTAAGACTATATATTTATAAACGAGGAAGAGTGCAGTATAGTAGACTGTGTCAACTCTGGGATACTCGTATGAACGTAATATTGTTGTTTCTATAAAACTTGACCATCTTTTAAAAACTTTCAAATGTTTTAGTACCGACGTTAACTACAGAGATATATTTATGTAAATTGTGGAGTTGTATGAGAGCTACCCGAATCTATTGCACCATCACAACCAAATTTGACAGAAGTTGTTGCCATAAAACTTGATCATCATTTGCAAAATTTCAGATACTTATAGCTTGAATAGGTACTGAGTTATTTCCATATTAAGAAAGAAATTGTATGACAGCTACTCGAACCCGGCGGCCGAAAATGCTGGATTTAAATAGCAAAACTAACAATTTTGTAAAAATGACATAAAAAAAATTTCACCTTCCCAGCTCCTTTATTTTTTGAGTTATCGTGCGGACGGACGGCGCACGATTATCTTAGGTTCTTGCTAGTGTTCTTGTACTCAATTATTCAAAAAACCGATATTTTATTGCTTTCAAACTATTCTACTACACTCTGTTTGAATGTTCATATATGTATACAAGTGATACAAGTAAATAAGAGTTGAGAAAAATTTAAATTTAAATGAATTAAATGTAAAGTATATAAAAAACTAAATGGAGTTTGAGGAAAATGAGCAATTACATCATAGCTTTAATATCAAGTTATAGAAATATATACTTTACGAGTTGTAAATATTTTTTAGATTAAATGTCATTTATATTGACCACAAAAAGTTACTTTTCTCTAATTACAATCATTTAAAATATTATCCACACCTTTTAAAGAACGTTTTCAAATAAAAGATAAGAAAAATAAATTTCAGAAAAATTACTATAAAAGACCTAATAATTTATCAGAATTTTTTTTTCTGTTTTTATAATTATGTCAAGTTATGTTATTAATGACACGATGATACATAATTACTTTATATATATTTACGTACTGTTGTCTGTAATATTACTTTTCAATATTAATTTTCATAATTTAATCATTAACCAAATGTTTTCGTTATAAAAAACAATTGTCTAATAAAATAATAAAAAAGAAGATTGCAATTCCATTTAATCTTAATGAAATTTGTACACCCACAAACTTAATATTAAAACAAAACCTACATACAATACAATATAAAATTACAATTATGTAGAAATAATTGAATCATATTTTTCTGACAGATTATTTAGAATTAAACAAGATGAAGAGTATTTTACACCTACAAATAAAAGTAGGTGTCCCTAAAGATAGTATTCTACGTCCAATACTGTACTTGATTTCTTACAAGTGAGATATCATTGGAAAATGCAACAGTATAGCAACATACATTTGCGATTCTTTAATATTGACAGTATAGGATCAAACATTGATGAAACTGAAATGAAGATTAAAATAATAAGATTTCGATGTAGGCCACTTTATATATAAATAAATACAAAAAAAATAAGTTTTAAGATGTTTAAGACTTATAATTTGAGAACCACATATGGAAAAAAAAAATTAATCTCCATTTTTTTAAAGCGATAGGTTATTAGGTTATTTCGTCTGTGTATTGTTCGACGACAAAGCGCATTCAAAATAACATCAGCTTTTAAGATACAAAAATTTAAACTATTCAAAACTAAAGGAAAATTTTGAAAGCATAATTTCTTTTCATTTCTTTCAAAAATTTTACTGAAAATGATAACAAAAGTAGACGTAGGCGTAGGATAAAAAAACTCAAAATAATAAAGAATCGAAACGGGTGCACAGAAAATTGTGAATGCTTAATTTGACTGATATCTCAGTATTTACAACATCACAAACACATTGTCAAACTGGAAAACGGTATAAGTGAACTACCTCTATAAGTGGAATAAAACTTCTGGCTTCTGGAGGTTTCTGTTATCCAGGTTTCACTGTATATGTATATCAGATTGTGCATTAGGGGGGATTTTAGGATTGGATTCAAATCAGGATGCCAACATGTGAATTAGCTGGGGTTTGGGGGTGGCAGCCCTCATCATTCACTATAAATCATTACAAAATTTAATTTTTTTGTATTGAATATGAATATTGTATGAACATACAGTTGGATTCAAAAGCAGAGTTTTCCGCATTTTCCATGAAAAATTATAGATTTATCTGCGAGATTCTGATTTAGAAGGTATTTTAGAGAATTTATTTTTAGAAGGTATTTAGAAGGTATTTTAGAGAATTTATTTATTAGAGCGGTATTTCAGATTATGTATATGTATTTCAGTTTTTGTTTTGCAGCATTATTTCATGTTCCAGACATTTTGTCCTCGAATCGTAGGACTTAATATGTATGTACATATGCACATTCAACAAAATGAATACAAAAATTAAAATACAAAAATTTAAACAAATAAAATTTAATTTTTAAAAACGAAATAAAGCCATATATGGCTTTGTTTCGTAATTACATACGCGAAAACAATTTGCTATATGGCTTTATTTCTCATTCAAAAGCGAAATAAGGCCATTATGGCTTTATTCCGTATGGCTTTATTTCACGGCGCCAGAAAATTTATCATCTTTTTTAACTGAATTTCCTACATTACTATGGTTTGGGAACTTTTATAGCCGTAGAGAATTAGCGAATCGCGTTGAGTATACAAGAGATTACCATATTTTAACAAATGTATGTATAAAAATTTTAATACATTTGTATTACCTTAATTTTATGATACGGCAATTAAGACATCATATTCCAGTCAGTTAAGCAATCATTTTTACATAACAGAAAAAAAAAGAACGTTTACAATAATAATATCATATCAACCAAATAAATTTCATTAAACTCAAGATAACGTTATGATAAATTTAAGATACAAATTATTACTCTATTTAAAAAAAAAATTTTTTTTTAATGGAAGCACTTAACTATAGTTAAGAAAAAATTTTGGAAACTTGGAATCTTGTAACCAAAATCCATTCATATAATTATAATTCTGATGAGTCTGATTGTCTGATAATTATTATTATAGAGTTTCGATTGCAAACTACCATACAACTTTATTATATATATATACTTATAAATACTTAAAAATGAAATAAAATTGTATATCTTGCAAAAAATTATTATGAAAAGTCTTACTCCAATTTTCATTTCCAAAACTTCAAAAGTAAAAAATATTTAGTTATCTTGATGGATTAATAAAAGATAGAGTAACATAAAAAGTGACCCCTTAAAATAAGCTATTTGTTATTTTTTTTTAAATTATCTTTAACAATATAAAAGTTTCTTTAGTTTTATTATTCAGAAATGCAACGTAAAAAATTTAAATTTTTACCAGATTTTACCAAATAATTTTTTTTTTGCCATAATTTTGTAGGCGCCTTCATTAAAAAAATTGCAAAAATTTTACATGAAATTATAATTATAATAAATTTGTACTATAAGTTAAAAAAAAAGTTAATGAAAAGCTTTTAAACGATAAGATATTGTTTACATACAAAATCGACAATTGTTTATTTTTTTACACTAGTTTTTATTACGAGTATTTATTTATTTATTTGTTTGCAAATATTTACAGATAATGTAAAATATTTACATTGATTACAAGTACCTTTATATTTAATAGATTGGGGCCATATATATATTATAATTCTATTGGTAAATTCATAATACTTAAAGATAAAATGAATTTTTAGCAATTTTCCCAGCATTTATTCGGTTGCAATGTCAGCTATGTCTAATATTACTAAGCTTTCCAAAAGCGGTTTTTCTTATTATTTAATTACCCCTCTAATCCTTTTACTATTGATTTTTTATTTAGTGTGTATATAATTTTATAAAGGTTTTCTAGAAATCTATCTAGAAATAATTTATAACGAAACTTAGCATATAGACTTTTTTGAGATTAATGACAATAAATTGTTAAAATTTTCTATTTTATTTATTATATTATCGTTTTGGCCTCCTTCTCTTTCGAATACTCTAGTTAGAGCAGAGAGGTATTCATACACATTTTGCATGTAGAATCTGTCCTGCAAATCTGTTATGTCCGGTACTCATTTGACACTGTCTAATCTGAACTTAGGGCAGCATCAAATGATATTCGAATCACTTACCCTATATTTTTTCCTTTTGTATTACTCATTTTATTATAATGTACTATCGGAAAATTGAATCATATGATTTTTCCTTGTCTATCTGATCTTATGCAATTGACCCAGATATAGGTAATTCAATCATTTTTGGTGGCGACTTCTCGCTTCCCGCAATAAGAGAGTTCCCATCCCAATATTTCTAGTTTCGTTGATCTTTTCGACAACCGCTCGATTCCCATTCACATTAGTGGCCATTGTCGTTGCCCGTCCTCTACCATAAGGAGATATGTATTGAGTTTTTCTTTCCTTGAGCTTATAAGACAGTAATGACATTTTCTAAGCTCTTCAAAGCTTCAAAGTACAGATCATTTTGGTATAGAAATATAATTGACTATCATTTGGTTGTTTAGCTTTTTATTATAAGGTGAATATGGATACATTTAAGTCAAAATTGTTTTTAAGTTTTGTATAAACCCTAAATAATAAATTTCTAAGAAATAACTAAGTACATAATATTATGTAAAGATTATTAAAAATTAATAATTTTTTTTTTTTAATTTTTTTATTTATAAATACTAAAGTATTATACGAATATGACGAACCTACTGATCATTATACATTTATCTATATTCTCTATATTCTCTGTAAAATATAAATTTCCTCATACATAAACATTTTATAATTTGATTGATAATTTTATTATTTTTTGATAAAAAAAAAAAAAATTGGAAGTTTAATTATTGATATTTTAAAATTTTGATAAGATAACATAAGATAACACTTTTATAAGACGCAACTATAGATTTAAAACCTTGTGTGTTCAATACATAATACCTAAAAATTTTCAAAATATATTTATAACAGTCCTCCATTAATTTTTGTAATAGTGTGAATTTTCTCTGTTAACTTAAGACTTTGTATCATATACTTACTTAATCTATCTATAGTTAGATTTTTAGTGATTATAAAACTTTAGAATTTTATAAAAGATTGCAATTGATAGTCCACTTTTTTTAAATGTATTTTAAAATACATTAAAATTGCAATGATAAATATTTACAGTTAATATTTATTCGATAATTCTTAAAAAATTTTAACAAATTTTTTTTTTTATTTTGTATAAGTTTTTAGTTTAATAAAAAAATAAATAAATAAATATAAAAAAAAAAAAATTAACATTTTGTTTATTCAACCTTAACCCCAAACCCTTATTTAAAACTTAAAAAAAAAAAGTTTAGATATTTTTTGCATATGTTAAACAAAAGAAATCGATTATATTATAAAGTTATTTCAATCATACATATTTTGATTGATTTGAAGATCAATAACTAAATAAAGTTAGAAATTAATAGATTTGTCTTGGGTTTATCTTTTAAAACTTTCATAAAATTAATAGAAATAAAATTTTAAGTTGTACGGGGATTTTATATAGGGTGTTTTGTGGTATTAGATTTTCTCTAAGAGGTTTATTGTAAAAGAATCAGGGTCTTTCGTACCCAAACCAAAATAATTTTCAGTTTGATTTTTGAGATGAAAATTAAAAAACTATACTGTTATAATCATCATTTTTATTTTTTGATGTTACAAACTTTCGTAAATCTTAATCTGATTTCTGATTTACAAAGTTATTTTTCTCTACTCCGTTGAATTATTGAACTAAACCTATATATGTATATAAATAATTGCAAAATGCCATTTGTCCTTTGGGATATTTTGCAACTTTCCATTTGGCATTATGAAACACTTTGCAAAATGATATTTGACAAAGATGTACTTAAATTTTTTTATATTTGTATATTCTGGAAAAAAAAAACGTATATATAACCATCATTTCGCAAGCAACTCTAACATCCCCCATATTTTAACAAGAAAATTAAAATTATTCCTTAAATACTATTTTATTAAAGGTATTTTTACGAAGTGTCCTTTTTTTTTAAAGTCTGTTTTTTGAATAAGTCGAATAAAATCGAATAGAATTAGAAAAAATGTCTTTTTGAGAAATGAATTTAGGCAAAATGGAATGCTCCCTCCTATATACACTAGCTCTATAATAATGTCGTTATATATGTAGAATTTCTTCATAAATTCTTTTTTCCACTCATTCATTTTTTGGTTATTACTATATAAGCAACTTATCACAGTTTATCAATTTATAAGCTTCACCGCAAATCATCACACCTTTTATATTAATATTAAGTCAACCTTAACCCCAAAATTAAGGTTGTTATTAAATTCTTGATTGGCTTTTGATTGGTATTGAATTTTTTCGTTTAGTTTTTGACCGGCTATTTTGTTTTTAAATATAATTTTCATTCTTAAATCTTAATCCTAATATAGGAATGTGAGCAAAAATAAGAATTGCAGGATCTACACCTTCAATATAGACTAAATTTGATTGGTAAAAATTTCAATGTTAAATAATTCTAAATTAAAATAAAAAAATATTCTATTTATATTAAAAAGTTTTTTTTTATAGTCATTTGGTCGCATAAAATTTTAAGCTTAAACAAAAGTGTAGAATCATATGAATATATGATCAGATATGATTTAAATAGAAAATGTTAATATTTTCCGACACTTTAGAATTTAGATTAATATATTAGTCTCTGATATTATTATATGATGATGATGGAACATGAATGAAATCGAATGAATAAAATTTAATTAAACTTTTTATTTTTTTTTTTTTTTTGTATATTTTAAACATAGACGGATGTCGTATACATAATTTAAAATAGATTTATTTTAAAAATAGATTCAGATGACATAAAAAGATGCATATATGACAATAAATTTTTAAAATTTATAAAACAAATATTAAGAATTCTTTGAAATTTTATTTAAATTTTATTAATATGGTAATAAAAAAAGAAAAAAAATTTTTGTAATATGTTTATGGAAGATTTTCTATTTTCACTTGAATATTATTTTAAATCTGAACAGTAAACACCTGAGATGATAATTTTAATAATTTTTTTTTTTTTTTATATAAACAATTTAATTATTTTCTTGTGAAAAAAAAAGAAAAAAATTAATTTTTTAAAATTTTTTTAATCTAAATTTATAAATCTATTAAAATTGCGTGTTTTGCATATAACTTCATATGACTCATATCATATAATTTTAATCAAACTTTTGTTCTAAACTCTTATATTTTTAAACATTTTGGTTTCACAAAAATTATATATGTACATAGTTAGTTTAATAGTCTTTCTATAAATTTTCTTTTATAGATATAACAAAAGAAGTTAGTTATAAATTGACTAAAAGTTTAAAATGTGACTAAATGACGGCTTAGTACAACGAAATATGTATTGCAAGAGATTAAGAGAAATACAAGTATATAAATTGGAACAGTTAATTTACATCATAAAACATAATAGAATGGATCTGACGTTTTACGACAATCAGCACAGGCCATCTGATACTAAGAGCCCATGCCAAAAAAAAATAGATGTAGCAGAGATAAAAGTATATGCAGGGAATGCGAACAAGAGGCAGAAACAGTACTTCAAGTTCTGTGCGAATGACTGAACTTGAGATCTTAAAGTAGAAGAACCTTGGAGAAGGAACTTACTGGAAAGGCTTTCCTGAAGTGAAAATGTTTAACCAGGAAAATTATATAATATACGATTCATGAAAGGTGTAGATTGGCCCTATGAGACGCTTTAAGCGGTGAGAATATCATTGAGTAGGGGAGCAGGACAGGTCACAGAGCCTAGGTGTAAGGGAAGTCATAAGTCTCCCATTTGAAACAACAGCAACAACAAGAATTTACATTTTAAGTTGAACCCTCACCTGTCAAGCTCAGTTCAGATTTTAAAATGTTATCATGTTTATATAAAAAATTTTTTATCAGAAATAGAAAACTGATGGGATGATATTTTTATTAGAATTAGAATCAAGCAATAAATACTACAATGTAATTTCCACAAAAAACTTATTCCTCCTCATATCTCTTTTCGTTCCTTAGTTCTGAACTATTCTATACCGAACAAACAATTAATTTTATTAATTGTACATCACTATTCTGTCTACGGAGTGAGGCCGCTTTAGTAAGTAAAAATCTTACATTAACAAAAGAGCTTAGGATTCTTTCGTGTCTTTTGAAGATTCGCAACTCGCTTAGAAAGAAACGGATTGATATAAATTTAAAATAAAAATATAAGGATAATATAATAATAATTTATAAATGTCGAAACTAGAGTCTAAATATTGAAATTGTGAACAAAGTTTCTATAAGTTAGAAATATACACTATATACCATTACTAAAAACCAAATAAAGTTTTGAATGAAAAAAAGTTTGAATATATATAGTAACTCACCTCTTGGTTCCATTACTGTAAAATTATTATTATTTGCATTAAAAGTTAATTGAATATCAGAATTAGTTAAATCATTTAAACAAGCTGTTTTATTAATTTTAACAAATTTTTGATTTTGTTGACAACAACGACGTATACATGGTATTTGTTCACATATTTCTGGTTTATTACATGTTCGAATCATAAATGAAAATTTTGGTTGATGATCCCAATATTGATTTGATATTTTTATAATATTACCAATATCATCATAATCAAATACCGATTCAATACACATTAAATCTAAATTATAATTTTCATTTAATTCAGGAACTTTAAAAATATTATTAATAAAATTAAAATTAAAAAATTTATAATAATAATCAACTAATACAGGACGTTCTTTAGGACATTTTAATTGATTATCAAATAAAAGTGTTGGATTTTTAAAAAATTTATTAAAATTACTATTAAATTGTTTTTCACTTAAAATACATTTTGAATTTTTTTTATCATATATTTGTTGAAATGGACAACATTTTCTTACAATATTTACTGTTGATAATTCTTCTCCTGATTTCATTGTTATTACATCTTTAGATTCAATTGAACGACAATGTAATATATGTATTTCATTTAAAGAACGTGATATACAACTATCTTTTGGATATTCTTTAATAATTGAACTATTTTCATTTAATTTACTTAAATGATAAGCTTCACATTCTGGTATATTAATAACATTCGATTGTATTATATTTATACCATTAATATTTGAACTATTTAAAAATGGACCATCATTTATATCATAAAGAATAATTAAACGATCTGAACAAAAATATTTATCTGTACGATATGTTTGTGCTCCAATAATCATTTTTGTTAATTGTAAATTATTTGGACAACATGTTAATATTATTGAACCATTAACTTTATTTAATTCTAATATATTTAAAATAAATAATAAAATTATTAAATAAAAAATAATAAAAGTTTTTTTTAATAAATTAATTTCTATAATCATTTTTTTTTTCCTTATTTTGCCTTATATATTTTGCCTAAAACCTTTTTAATATTTTCCTTAAAATTAACTTTTATTTTTATTTATTTCTTAAATTTAACCGTTATAACTACAGTAGTTTTGTTTTTAATTTTTAAAAACGGTTAACCGTTATATAGCCTTTCACTCTCATTGATCTCAAGTTATTAAACCGTTTTTCTGGTTTTCTTTTTTTTTTTTTTAGCTTAGAATTAATGTTAGTTGTACAACTACGGGAATGATACTAAAATAATAAATATTATTTAGACGATGACAATAACGACAACTTGCTGACATTTTTCATTTTATATTTAAGCTCTTTAAAAATTGATTGCTTTTTTCTTCTGTGTATAATTTAGAAGTTTAGAAATTTATTTATTTAATCTATTGATAAGGAAAAAAAAAACAGTAACAGAGAAGAAAACAACTTTTAGAATTACTTATTACAATGAATTGATATCGACATTTTATGGTGATATGGTGCTGACAAAAAATTCTTAATTTTAAACCTATACTGAAAGAAATTATTTATAAAATAATTTTGTTATATACCAGTATATGTAACTACTTATGTGTATAATAATAGTAAATAATTAAGCTTTCAAATTACAATTAACATGTGTATACAAAATGACGCAAAACCTTTTTTGTTTTTTTGCATTCAAATTTTTTTTTATATTAAACTTTTTTAAACTTATTGTCGATTATGTTTGAATCCTAATTTTCATCAACAATATGTCTTTGGATTATTTGGAGGATCTTCTGGCCACGAAGAATAACAAAATAAAGAATTGTGGTTAATAACATAAAAAGAACATCTTCGCATACAGATATAAGAAAAAGGAAATACAGATGAATAGGACACATAATGAGAAGAGACTCCATTGCAAAACAAGCATTAGACTGGAACTCCCAAGGAAGAAGAAAAATAGGCACACCCAGAGAAGGCACATAGAGAAGAACAATTGTAAAAGAAATTGAAACAGAAGGAAAAATATGGGCAGAAGTAAAATTAATAGCCCAAAATAGAATTAGAAGTGCGACTTTGTGAAAACCCTATGCTGCCAAAGGGAGTAGAAAAGTACGGAAGAATAGATATAAGGTCAGACAAAGATACAATATTATATTTAATACTAGATAAATCCGGCGTAGCATTCGCCAGATAAGATAAATTCTCGATAAATCCTCGTAATCTAGAAATAATATTGGTTAATAATTCTGGTATCTTAGTAATCTAGAAATAATATTGGTTTTTTGTCACTTAACTTTTAAATGGAATAAAAAAAAATATCGTTCTGTTCTAATATATTTTTTATTTATCTTTAAAACGTTTTTTGAGAACTGTATGTTCTCTTCATCAGTAAGAATATTTAACTTTTTACAATAAGAATAAGAATAAATTTAAATAAACGTAAAAACGCAGATAACAACACTAAATAAATTATAGAAAAATTTTGTAATGAGGGTTTGAATACTTTAGTATGGAAATCTATATGCATGGACATACTTTAGTATTGATTTTAGAGTTGAATTCTAAATCAGGGTTTCAATAATTTTGTAGCGGGGGTTTTCAAAATTAATTATTTTGCAAATGGAAATGTGAAAATTTAATTTTTTTTTAATGAATTTGGTATAGATATATATGTGTGGGCATACTGTAAGTATTAGATAATTCGATTCAAAATCAGAGTATGTATTTCCTTTTTCGGAATATTTATATCCATGTGACATGGCTATGCGAGTTTTTTGTAATTTCGGGATTTTAATTTTCGGGATTGTGATTTTACAGGATTTTACATTTTTCGGGATTCCGTTCCCAACTCTATAAATTTTAAATTTTTCTTATTCTTTTTTTCTGTTATGTGAAGTATTAGTTTTTGCTATGAAAAATGTTATTGTTGCAAACGTTTACGGCTTTTATTATAGGAGATGTTTCTGATAATTAAAAGAAATGAAAACTAATGAATGGGTTTTTTATTTAATCCTTCAAACTTAAAAAAAAGTATTCTAAAAAAAGTATACATAATACTAATTTATTCTAAATAACCCTTAATAAACTGGATAAAAACATCACTGTCAAAAGAAAGACTAGTTATAGAAAGTTTTGACTTTAAATCAATAAAATATAGTTATAGTTGTTCGAAATTTAAATAGACTAAAGAGATTTCAAAAGATCGAAATATGTATATATAGTAAATTTTACAAATTAGAGAACAAAAGCAAGCAGTAGACTTAATTATGATGGTAATTTTTTAAACAAAACCTATACTATAGGGCCAAAAACTAAAACAATTTACTAAATCAAAGTCAAGGACTATCCGGCCAAAAACAAAAACCATTTTACTGAATCTAAATCAAAATAATAAAAAAACTAATCACCTATTATCTGTACATGCAGGCGGACGTGTACATACAGTATACAGTATGTACATACAATTATAAGAGTCTATTGGGAAAAAGAAAAAATTCTAAAATTTACTATAATGGCAATTCACTGAATTAAAAAAATTTAAAGATTTATTATTCTTGAAAACGTAGATTTATAAAAAATGAATGAACACAATAAGGGTTAAAAGAGCACATAATATTGTGCAAATATGTATGAATAAAACATTACAAAAAAAAATATCTACAATAAATTTTATTTGATAAGATTTTACTAGAAAAAAAAAAAGATTAAATTCAAAAAAGTAAATAGAATTCATTTACAATGAATTTCTTACATAAAATGTATGTTCATTGAAAGTGAAATTTTTTGGTAGTCAAATTCTAAGAAAAAGAAAAATTTGCAAACTGCACGAATTTTTATTGATTCTATAAGTAAAAAAAAAATACCAGGAAATACTAATATGTAATGTACATACTAGAAGCTAAAAATTATAGATATGAATATGAAAACTCTTTTTGTTTTGTCAATTAATCGTTAATTCTAATTTAATGCAAAATTACAAAAATTGACAGACAGAATCAGAGAATGAAAATAGTCAAGCAAATAATCCATAATCAAATTACATAATTCATAATGCTCCATATATTATGCAGATGCCAAGGAAAGGTTAAATACATAAATATGCCTAAATATTGAAGCGTTGGGTGCAAAATTTCAAAAAAAAAAAAACAATATACTATTTACATAATTCCAAAAAAAAAATTTTTCGTTACCATCAACGCCCATCCCGTTACTGCAGTGCAGTGAATCAATTGAAAATACATACACTTAAACGTACCTAAATGAAAAAATAATTTTTAACCGGTTATGGCAGCTTACTTAGGCGAAAGTAAAATTTTAGAATGATGATGAGTATAAAAGACGAGGATTGAAAATAGATTTTTCACATTTACATACATATAGATTTATGTATTTCACATAGAAAAGGTAAATGGATATTGCATATTATAATTAAAAATAAAATTTTCTATTATTAGTAAAGTAATGTGGTATTATTAGGAAAGTAATTTAGCAAACAAGTGCAAGAGAAAGTTGGTTTCTATTTCGCGATGGTACCGAATCAATCTTGAAACTGCAAGAGTAAAGCCTTTTGATAGAGACACTGAGAGAATTTATTTGTGACAATTTGAAAGTGAGAATGCTCATCCAGAGAAAAATTATTCGATTTACAAAGGACAGATTGGTTCAATAAGATGTTGTAAGATACGAACGGACGAACAAGCACGGAAGTATTACTTGTCGCAAAGTTTAAATGTAACAGCAGTTAAAAGTCTCCTCCTCCTTTCGAAACAACAACAATAATGTTAAAAATATATTTAAAGTTCGACAATATATTAAAACAAATACATAAATTAATTAGAAGCAAAAAAAAGAAAATTACCTTTTGGTTCCATTATATGTGTCATGTTTTTAGCATATATATGAAAATGATAAAAATTAAATTTAAGATCACTTTCAATTTTATCTGGTATACAAATTCCTCTAACACGTTTTTCATTTCTTTGACAACAACGTCGAATACATGGTAATTTTTTACAAATTTTTATTTTATTACATGTTCGTATCATAAATGATGAAAAATTTAATTCATTATTAATTTTTATTATTTTAGTATTATCATCAGCATTATCTAAAACAGATTCAATACATACTGAATCAAATTTATAAATTTCATTTAATTCTGGAACACTAAAAATATTATTTTTATAATCAAATTTAAAATTTTGAAAAAAATAATCAATTGA
Source organism: Poecilobothrus nobilitatus (assembly GCA_947095535.1). Lineage (NCBI taxonomy): Eukaryota > Metazoa > Arthropoda > Insecta > Diptera > Dolichopodidae > Poecilobothrus > Poecilobothrus nobilitatus. The sequence goes on from OX352774.1 coordinate 174,447,172, forward strand.
TACTTCACGTTCTTTAGGACATTTTAATTCTTTATCAAATAAAAGTGTTGAATCTTCAAAAAAATTATTTAAATTTAAATCAAATTGATTTTCATTATCAATACATTGTAAAATATGTTTATCATAAATTTTTCCAAAAGGACAACATTTTCTTACTACATTTGTTGTTGTTGTTGTTTGATCAGATGAATCAAATAATAAAAATTGATTAATATTTGATTGAAAACAATTTAAAATAAAAATTTCATTTAAATAACTTGAAATACAACTATTATTTGATATATTTATTGTTTTAATATTTTCATTTAATTTAATTAAATTATATTTTTCACAATCTGGTATATTAATATTATTTGATTCAATTATATTAATATCATTAATATTAGAATTTGATTGATTTGATTGTTCTTTATCATTATTATAAATGATTAAAGAACGATGAGAACAAACATATTTTGTTATTTGATCTCCTGTAGTCATTTTTGTTAATTGTAAATTTTTTGGACAACACATTTTAATAATTGAACCATTAACTTTATTTATTTCTAATAAATTTAAACTAAATAATAAAAATATTATGTTTATTTGAAAAATCCATTCAAAAGAATTTTTTATTTTAATATTTTGAATCATATTTTCTAAATTTTATTTTTAATAAAATATAAAAATTAGTTATAACCACTAAAAAAAAAAACACTTGTTCTATTTTTTTTAAATTTAAGCTTTTTTTTTTTTTTGAATAGAAAACTTAGTTATATTTTATAACAGTTATTATATATACAAACATTAGATGAATTTTAAATAATCCGTTAATAGTTTAACTGGATTTAACGTTTATAATTAATTCGTTATTTTAAAATTTGGCCGATGTTAATTATATCACATTTCCGTTATTACTGATTTGAAAACAATTTTATTTTAAATTTTCGATAAAATTTTTTGTTAAAATGTGTGGATACTGTCTGAATTAAATATAAGCTTCCTAAAGCAAAAATACACATTGGTTAAGCTTTTTAAACAAACAATTTTATTTTATAATATGTGGATCGTTTTTTTCTCACAACATAACTTAAATACAAAAAAAAAAAAAAACCAAAACAAAAAAAAAACTACAACAGAAAACATGTACATCATTTGGCAAAATAAATAATAATATTGAAATATAGATTTAAAAGCTACTTTCACCGGCAAAAGTATGAAAAATTTGAACTTTTAAAGATGTACATTTTACAAGATAAATTATCTCCTCATTATGTGAATCATAAAATTAAATGCACTTTTAAGACTTGATATGCAAATTAAAACAATATTCTTTTTCAAAACTACATATTTTTCTGGTAAACACATTCGTTTTCATAAGTTTTTCTTAACATGCAATTAGGAAAATAATGGCTCAGCAAAATTTAATATAATATTCGTTTGCTTTTAATTAAAATCAAAAGCATAAAAGTAGATTAAACTTCTTTTCTAGTTTTTAAAGAAAAATTTTGTGCCATTTTTCTTGATAAAAGAAAATGTGATATGTTACCATTTATACAAACACTTCCTTTTGAAAAATGAAATCCTCGTAACATTATAAATTATATTTTAAAAAATTAGTTGGGAACTGATTTTAAACATTAAATTAAATTTGAAATAAAAAATCAAAACATATGTGGTATTAAATACAAAATTTATTTTGCTTAAAAATAAATAGAAATCTAAAACATGCTTATAACTTTTTTTTTGTTTTTTAAAATGCTACTTTCACAAAAATATAATTTATATAAAAAACAAACTCGAATAAACAAAAATGATAGTTCTTTGCACTTGGTTAACTATAATATTGTAAAGTGTTTTTTTTATTTTTTTTTTTTTAATTTTTAACAGACTTATAATTTCGCTGAAGTTCCAGCTGCTTTATGGAATTTCTTAGTAGAATCTTTAGCCATATCAAGTAATGTTTGTGCTGGTTTGAATGGTGCGCCATATAATTGAGCGAAATAATTCATTTTATCAACTAATCTTGATGCCCCAAATTGATCAACCCATCTGAATGGACCGCCAGAAAATGGTGGAAAACCAAGACCAAATACAGCACCAACATCACCTTCTAATGGGCTGTGGAGTATTTTTTCTTCCAAACATAGTACTGCTTCATTAACAAAACGCGACACCATACGCAATTGCATATCTTCAATGGTATTTGCACCTTTGGATTCTAAAGCATATTTTTGTTTAAGAATTTGTAATGCTTCTTCATTAACTGGGCGACTTCCTCTACCTTGACCTTCATATACAAATACACCTTTACCAGATTTACGACCCATAAATCCAGCTTTAACTAAATCTTGCATTACCTGTAAATTACCACCAGAGAATCGATCACCAAATGCCTAATAGGAGTATCAAAAATCTTTATATAAAATACGAAAAAAAATAATTTTTGAACAAACTTTAGCTAAATCAACAGAAATATGAGCTCCAACATCTATTCCAACTTCATCAGCTAAAGTTGCAGCTCCAACTGGGAAACCAAATTTCTTTGTCATTTTATCTAAATCTTTTGGATCAACACCTTCTTGTAATAATCTTTTAAATTTAAGAAATTTAAAACTTTAAGATTTAATTTAATTATTTACTAAATATACCTAATAGCTTCTGAAAGCATAGTTGCCAAGATTCTAGTTGTATAAAAACCTGGTCCGTCCCCTACTGTTATTACAACCTGAGATAATATAAGTTATTTATATTTATCTAAATATTTTAGTTTATCAATTACAAACACAAACCTTTCCTTGTTTTAATCCAACAGCTACAGCTGCTGCTGTTGTATCTTTTGATGTGCCTGGATGTGTAATAATTTCAAGAAGTTGCATTTTATCTACAGGTGAGAAATAATGCATGCCAACTACTTTTTCTGGTCTTTTACTTCCCGCAGCAATTTTTGATATAGGAATAGCACTAGTATTTGTTGCAATTACACAATGATTAGGAACTACTTCTTCAATTTCTTTAATTACTTTGTGTTTAATATTAATATCTTCAAATACTGCTTCAATTACCATATCGGCATTTCTGAAATCATCATATTTTAGTGTTGGAATTAAATTTGCCATAATTTTGTCACGTTCTAAGCCAGTGATTCGCTTTCTTTTAATAGAAGTTTCAAGACCTTTCTGAATTTGGCCAATGCCTCTGGAAAGTCCTGCGTCATTTGTATCTTTCATAACAACTTTATATCCTTTATCTACACTAACTTGAACTATACCGGCACCCATAAGACCAGCACCCAATACACCAATTGTTTTAACATCAGTTTGAGGTTTACCAAAACGATTTTTTTTACATTCTGTTTGACCACGGAATAAACCGATTAAACCTTTTGATTCAGGGGTTGCTGATAATTCACCGAAACCTTTACTTTCCGCAGCGTATCCAGCATCGGAACCTTTATCAACACCTGTACGAATTACTTGAATAATCTATAAATAATAATTTTTTTTTTAATACAATTTTCAAACAATTCATAAAAAAAATTACTTTTAATGGTGCTGGATATAACCCTCCAGACATTTTCATTACTTGTTCATGAGCTTTCCCAAAAACTTTATTTTTAACCCAATCAATTCCAAAAGCAAATCCCATTACTTTATTCATTAAACCTTTCTTCTCCCGATCAACCTTAATAACGAAGGAAAATAGATTAATATATTGTTTTTCATGTTTTTTAAAAATACCTTTAATTTTCCGGTAGCTAAATCTTTTGCGGTTTGTATAGCAACTTTTTCTAAATACTCAATAGTTGATGCATCAGCTGATTGCAATCCAGGGCCTAATGGGCTAACAAGTAAATCAACTAATCCTAATTTTTTTGCACGATCTGCTCTAACTTGTTTTCCGGTTAAAGCTAAATCCAATGATGTTGGAATGGATGTTAATTTTGGTAAACGTTGAGTTCCACCACCACCAGGTAATAAACCCAACATAACTTCTGGAAGGCCTAATTTTGTTTTTTTATCTTTGGTAGCAATTCTGTAATGACAAGCCATTGCTAATTCTAAACCACCACCTAAACAAACACCATTTATAGCAGCAATAACAGGTTTTTTTGAATTTTCCAATCGATTAAACATAATTTGTGCATCATGTGAAATTTTCGTTGCATCTTGAGCAGTTTTACAACTTTCAAGCATTGTAATATCAGCGCCAGCAATAAAGCATCCTGGTTTTGCCGAAATTAAAACAGCTGAATTAATTTGAGAGTTTGTTTCTAATTCCTTCAAAATTTCTTGAAATTCAGCACTAACTTCATCACCTAAAGAGTTAACTTTTGCATTTGGTGAATCTAGTGTTATAACAAGAACCCCATCAACTATTTTTGTAGAAGTATGTTTTTTAGCTACCACAGCAGACATTGCTCGAACCAATGATAAACTCGGAACTAAAAATAAGAAAGTTACATATCATTTTTTAATATTATTTAAAATATTTGAATAATCAATCTTTCTATTTATCTAATTACAGAAACTAAATTATATGAATATGATAAGATAAAAATGTATGTAATCTCCAATTAGATTTGGTGAATTTTAATTATTTTTTGAATTTAAAAATTATGTACATATGCATGTACATTATATAGAACATAAACCAATTTCACTTTCAGTAAAGATGAACTCTGAACTTTTCATTCATAAATTGCGACATTTTGTATTAGGATTATATAAATAAACTTTCAATAGTTTCAATATATTTATGTATATTTGCATATATTAAAAAAGAAATATTTAAATCTATTGAAAGTTAATTAATCCCGTTTACAATATTATCAAGTGTCAAAATGTTTAAGGCCAAAGTCCACGATGCTTTCATATGATTACAAAACAAATTTAAAAGGAACAATCAATATTACAAAAAATATATTTTAATATAATTTAATTATTTAATTAATAATATTTAATAAGTATTCAAATATTTCAACATACCTTTACCATATTTTGTTGCAAAAACTGAACTCTTTGCAGCTTGGTTGAATACGTTTAATATTCTCGAAGCAGACATTTTAAAAAATATACGATAAAATTGGTAAAATAAAAAAATATTAACCACTATAACTTAAATTAAAAAAATAAATGCAAAATAAATTTATTCCAAAAGTATTCGTGCCGGGAAAAATAAAAACTAGATTAACTTCGTCAGCTCGTTTCGCAATGCAATTACCCAATACCCAACCAAACCAACTACCCAATTACAATTTACAACCAAATAGGTACTTTTGCTTCTACCATTCCCTTTCTTGACAGTTCATTTGAAATAAAATGTAAGTACTAAAATTTTATACGAAATGGGTTGTGGACTTGTGGAACTAAAAGAAATTTCAATAATTACATTTATCGTAGATAACAAAACGTCACATAAAAGTAAAGTTATAAACAGAATTAATAAGTATAAACAAGATTTTACAATATCATTTATAAGATTAATTTGATATTATGATGAATTATTAATATGACATTATTATCACGATATTGTATTTTGAGAAATCAAAAAAATTATAATCATAATTAGAACAGGTACGTGTGGTATATTTTAATTCATTAATAAGTACCCCTTCAAATTGAGCAAATATAACCCAGAAAAGCATTGATAACTTTAAATTTAATTATACGGCAATACTTTTACATATTATTCATGACAGTTGACATTTTATTATTTTTTTTTTGACAATTTAGTTTGATTATCGTACTCGTGTTTACTAATTTTATAAAAACTTGATTTATTATGTTCTTTTTTAAGATAATATAAAATTCTTTTAATAATGGATTCTAAATACGTTATAGTTGAAAAATCGAATACAACAAAACTTACTACCAACGGTATTTTTAATGGCTTTAGTTTGAAGCGAAAAAATGGTACCATACCTATTGAAAAATCTCCGAAAAAAATCAAAAACAACGTGACTTATACAAATGGGATTCAAAATGACTCAAGTCCATCTTGTTCAAAAAAAAATACAAATGAAAATAATACAACACCACAAAAATCCAGTCATCAACATATACCAATTGCTATTACAATAATAAAGCAGCGGCAAAGTCTACCTGTTTTTCAATGCAAGCAACGCATTGTACTTGAAGTGATGAAATCTGATACAGTGTTAATAATGGGTGAAACTGGATCCGGAAAAACTACACAAATACCACAGTACCTGCATGAATCTGGAAATTTTCATAAAGGACAAATTGCTGTAACTCAACCGAGGCGCGTTGCAGCAATTACAATTGCCAAAAGAGTTTCGCAAGAGAAAAATTGTAAATTGGGTGAATTAGTTGGTTATACAGTTCGTTTTGAGGACTGTACATCAAAACAAACAAAAATACGTTTTTTGACAGATGGTATATTATTACGCGAGGCCATTGCTGATCGTTTGTTACAAAATTATAGTGTAATTATGTTGGACGAGGCTCATGAGAGAACTATAAATACCGATGTTTTATTTGGTATTGTAAAAGAAGCCCAAAAAATGAGAAGACAAAAAGCAATGAATCCTTTAAAAGTTATTATTACATCAGCCACTATGGATATTGATCATTTTGGAAAATATTATGGTGTCAAAGGAATGTATCTTGAAGGAAGAACTTTTCCGGTTCGAGTAATGCATGCAAAAGAACCTCAAAAAGATTATGTTCAATCCTGCTTAGTAACACTTTTTCAAATTCATCGAGAAGCACCACCAAATCATGATATTTTAGTTTTTTTAACTGGTCAGGAAGAAATTGAAGCAATGGCAGTACAAATTAGATCTATTATAAAAGTATTCATTTTAACGACATTTTTTTTTGTGCGATTTAATTTTAGTAAAAATATAATTTTTATTTTTAGTATAATGAATTGAATGCTCCGACGATGAGAGTATTTTCTTTATATTCACAAATGCCTCAAAATAAACAATTAGAATGTTTTATTTCAACTGGACCAAATACTAGAAAAGTTATATTAGCTACAAATGTTGCCGAAACTTCAATAACAATACCTGGAATAAGATATGTTGTTGATAGTGGACATGTTAAAAGAAGAGTTTTTGATCCAATAACTGGTATGGACTCTTTAAAAGTAGTTAGAATATCACAAGCTCAAAGTTGGCAAAGATGTGGCCGTGCTGGTCGTGAATCTGAAGGCATTTGTTATCGGACATATACAAAAACAGAAATGGAAAATTTTGATCTTATGACAAAACCTGAAATTTTAAGAAGCAATATTAGTTCAACTGTAAGAAAAAATAACATTTTAATTAGATTAAATATAAAAATTTTCGTTCACAATATTTTAGGTTCTTCAGTTGTTGGCAATGGGAATAGATTGCAGAACATTTGATTTCTTAGATAAACCCTCTCCTGAAATATTAAACAGCGCTTTTAAACAACTTGTTGCCTTAGGTGCTATTAAAAATATTAACAATGTAGAACTGACTAATTTAGGTAAAAAAATGGTATTGTTTCCATTGGATCCGAAATTTAGTAAACTTTTATTAAATGCATCCGAATTTGATTGCTTAGAAGAAATGTTAAGTTTGGTTTCAATTATGTCAGGTGAAAGTGTTCTAATTAAACCAAATAATGAAAGAAGAGATCAAGCAGCTTTAGCTCATGCTAAATTCGAATCAAAATTTGGAGATCATTTAACATTATTAAATATATATAAAGCATTTTCAAAAACTGAAAAGATTAGAGTAAGACTTGCAATTATTTCCTTAAATAAAAACCTAATATTTATAAATTAATTTATTTTTAGCTTTGGTGTACAGATAATTTTCTTAATAGTCGAAATTTACTTTATGCCCGTGATGTACGTAGTCAACTTGAAGAAATATGTAATCGTTGTGAATTAAAAATTACAAGTTGTGGACAAAATTTGGATAAAATAAGAAAATGTCTTTTATCGGCATTATTTAATAATATAGCAGAATTTCAACAAAGAGAAAATTGTTACTTAACATTATCTAGTCGACAACGTGCAAAAATTCACCCATCAAGCATTCTTAGCGGTAAATCAAAATCAAATTATGTTATATTTAATGAGGTTGTAACAACAGATAAAAATTTCCTAAGACTAATAACTGCCATTGAACCTGAATGGATTGAAGAAGTTGTACCTAATTATCCATTTTTAAGTAGAATACAAAAAACTTTCTAACTTTGAAATTGATAAAGTAAAAGGGAAAATTCAAATAATAATTGTAATTAAATATATAATACATATATATAAATACATATATAAACAAATATTTTTTTTTAAGTTCTTAGATTTTTACGTACTGATTTTAATATTAAATAGATTTAAAACAAAAAAAAACTTAAATGCATTTCAAAAAACGTCAAAAAAAAAAAATATATTAAAAATTTATTTTAGTGTAAATTAAAATTAAGATTATTAATATTATAATTAGAAAAACTTGAATGTAAAAATTAGTTTTATTTTTAACAAGTTTAAAAAAGTGATATTTCACTTTTTTTATTTCTTGTAAGAAATCTTCGTTAAGTTCTATATGATGTAATTTTTATAAATAAAGTGAAAAAGCAATGAAATAATAAAAAAATAAAAATATATATATAAATATATATTTTATTATATAACAATAAACATTGTTGTTATGTAATTAAAATTACTTAAAATTGTTTATTTTTAAATAAAAAAAATTCATTCATTGTGATAACTGTTGATTGACGTAAAATAATTTCCTTTATAAATTTATATAAAAATTTATTCATCCCAAATATATGCAATTTAGCATTTGTTTTTTAATGTGCTTGAGATCATATTTCTAATGCACTTGTACCTGACCACACTTATACTTGCTTATACACATAAATTTCCTTGTAAAAGTACTAGAATTTAGAAAAAGCAAAATTGCTGAAGCGAATTAAATTAGCTAAAACAAATCAAAAAATTTAAAATCTAATCGTTACAAAATTATGAAATATAAGATATTTTCTAAAAAGTCAAAATGTTCCATGGCGATTGAAAACAATTTCCAACATTATTAACACATCTGTCACAAACTTTACAATTTTTTGATCGTTAAAAATTTTGTGAAAATAAATATTTTAGAAAAGTAAGTTGAGTTGAGGTTTTTGTTTTTTTGCTTTGTTACTTAATTTTACTTTTAAAATCGTATTCGTTATTTAAAAAGAATGGAATATCGCTCATTTTGAATCTAAAACTAAAGCCAAAAATAAAAGTTTACAAAACCAAAAATTTAATTGCAAAGATTTAATAAAATTTGCGATGGTCAAAAAGGTGCTATATTTTATGAATATGGTTTTATGATTTATTTGAATGGGTAAAACCATATTTTTATAAAAAAAAAATTGTGTCATAAAACCATTATAAATTTTTAGAACGACCGTTGTAGGGCCTAGTATGTTTTCAAGTATGAAAAATAATTAGGAACCGCTTTAGAATTGGTTGCAAAATCAGGGTATCAATAATTTGTTTAGCGGGCGTTTGGAAGTTACTAGTTTAAATTCTTTGATATTGTAATACATATGTATGTGTGTACATACATAATGTATGTGTCGTAACTTGTCATTTAAAAAATATAATTATGGAAGAGTGTTGAATTAATTCATAATCAGGGTAGTTGGTAGTATCAAAGAAGTCATTGCAAGGGTAAAATCTGTGACAAAGAAGCCATATATTAAAGAACTTTAAGATTTTAACTTTTCGAACAAGTACATAAATATGTAGTGACATCTTTGTAGTTTTAAACATTAAAAAAACTAATAAATATTATATTAAATATATTGAAGGATGTCAGATCAGATTGAGTTGTGTGTATGTATGTACATATAGAATAACTGAATATTTAGCATTTTGACAATTTATGCAAATGTAGGTAAATTACTGTGAACCAGAATTGTATTTAAAAAATAACGGTCTTTGTTTTGGCTGATACTTGTTGAATATTTTTGTGTATAATAAAACAAATGTTCAGCCTATGAAAAATATTTGATTTAATATTTTCTTTAGCTTAGTGAAATGATATAATGCAGCAGCTAAGTAAATCTTAGTCGAGAAAGAAAAACAAATAAATTTTTTATTTATTTATTATTATTTATGCAATCTGTAACTTATAAAGTTAGTATCGATTACAATAAGTGATATTTCATTATATCAGAACTTAAAAAATAAGCATTACAATTAAATTTCATTTTTACATTATTAAATATTTTTTAAGAAAATCATTAGTTAACATATAATTTAAAAAGTTAACAATATGTGATTTTTATAAATTAAAATTTAAAAAATTAAATCAACTTAAATTAGTGTTGAGGTTAGAATGTTTACAAATTATAAGAACATCAATCAATTCAACTATTATTCGATTCATTCAACAGTCAATTTCAAATTTCAAATATTCACTATTATACCAAAACATTTAAAACATCATTAACTTCAATAGCAACAACCACATTAACTAGATAGGCAACATAACAAAATATCAAATAGTGTACGACAATACAAAAATCAACTGTTATTATTATAATGTAAATGATGCAGAATATGTTAAATAAGATGTACTAAATCTCGACAAGATTAAATAAGCTAGAAAACATATAAAGCAATACAGAATTTAGATTCAGACATATACACAAAAAAAAAAATTATAAACGTTGGTGGAAAACGCAAATGGCATACTTAATAAAACGCCTGCACTAAAAGCTCAAAATATCGACGTGTGTCTACTATCAGAAACTCATATGACAAGACAGTCAGAGTTAAATATATTAGGCTACACATGTTATAAAGCAATATATCCAAGCAATCTATTGAGAGGAGGTAGTAATACAACTTAGCTAAAGAACACTGTATTACACCACGAAGAGTGTAAGTGTAATATACAAACCGATGAGTTTCAACTCTCAGTAATACGAATCAAGTCCCTTAAACAAATCCTGCTTTCGGTAATGTAAAATGACGATCAGTCAAATGATTCTTGATTCGATTTTGATTCGATTTTGAATCAAGCGACATTACCGAACAAAAACAAAATATTTTTGTTAGGTGTGGTTTAGTATAATTTTTATATTTTTGGTTGTTCTGAAATTATAGGTAAAGAAAATTTAAAAATTTAGATAGAATATTAAATATTAATATACATGTTTTAAAGGCTATAGAATATTATTTTTAGAAATTATATACATATATATATATGTATAATATAATAAAGATAGGGATTTCAAAGCATAACAATTACTCACTTATATTTTATTTCAATTACTTTTTTATGTTTCAAATTTTAAAATATAATAAAAATTTCGCAAGAAAAAATACTACACACTTCGTTTTCAGAATCAGAATCAGAATCCATTTCAACAAAAATATATATATATTTTTCCTTTTGCACTGTTCGCACCAAAAATTAACAACTAATCATAAATTTTGACCCTGCTTTGTAATTTGTATGCACAAGTTTGAATGACATTTCGGTTTTTTTTTTGCATAACCAAAAGTTCGATGACAGTTGAATTTTTGATGGTTGCAGTGCAAACGACCTTACCGAAAGCAGGGAAAATCTTAATATTGGTGCTTTATATTATCCTCCTAGGTGGAATATAAAAAAATTGACTTCCAAAGACCTCCTTAACCTACTTGGTGTAGATTCATTTTGGGAGATGACTTTAATGCCAAATGTATAGACTAGGGTTCCAGACAAATCTTAAGTTGGGTTGCTATTTTCATTCAAAGAACAAATCAACTTATTGGCCTACTGATGCAAATAAAATTTCAGATCTACTGGGTTTTTTTATAACAAAAAAGTATAGCCAAAATTTATTAGCCTAGAAGATAATCACGATTTATATTCAGACCATTCTGCTGTGGCACTGAATCTGAACGAAAAGATTGTCAAAAACTAAATAAGCTCACTCCTATTAATAAATCAACATTGAGCAAGTTTTAAACAAAGGATAGAAAACAAAATAAATTTAAGAGCTAAAATAAAATCTAAAGAAGAAATAGATAATGCTATAGAAAGTTTTATCAAAATTATGCAAAATGCTGTGTGAATAATACAAAAGAACGTAAGTATAAAGCAACAGGTTGTAATTATCCTAGATATATCTTAAAATGTTAAAAACGGAGAGCTAGACATAGATGGCAACAAACACGTGACCCAGCTGATAAAACGCTTTTAACTAGAATAACTCAAAATCTAAAAAGAAAAATTTTGGAATAAAGAGTAATTATTATAAAAATTATGTGGAAAATTTATCAGCTAAAAAAGAAAAAATTATTATTTGTGGAAAGCAACAAAGAGTCTAAAAAAATTTATCTTACAAGTTCCACCAATCAAGAACAGAGATTTTAAATGGGCCAGAAACAATAAGGAAAAGACCGAAACATTCGCAGATCATCTGGAAGAATCTTTCGGCCGAATGAAAAAGACTCAGATCTCTACAATGAAAATTACGTTAGTATCTTGGGTCCCATATTATACTTGCTTTTTACCAGTTATTTACCAAGATTAGACAATATAACTTTAGTTACATTTGCTGACGATACTGCAATAATGGCAGTAGCATCCAACATTGACGAGATAAATTACAAAAAGCAAGCAATAAGCTTCTTTTTTTGACCAAAAAATGGAAAATTAAGCTTAATGAACTTAAATCTGTGCAATTCAATTTTACAAAGAAACTCGTACAAAATCCCTCAGTCGTAAAATTAAATGGAGTAGATATACCCCAAGAAAACAAGATAAAACATCTAGGAATGACATTAAATGTCAAGCTAAGATGAAAAGAGCACGTCAAGAAGAAAAAAGTCGAATTAGAACCGAAATATAGACAAATGTATTGTCTCCTAGGTCAAAATTCAAGATTGCCAATAGAATATTAAATTCTTTGTTATGTAACCAAATAATTAAGCCTATTTCGTTGTACGGCATACAGCAATGAGGTTGTACTAAACAAACAATTATTCAGAGCATCCACAAGTTCCAAAATAAAATTTTACGTAACATTTTGCCCTTGGTACGTACGTACGAAATTGTGATTTACATAGGGATCCAGAAATACCTACTGTAAGCGAAGAAATAAAATAATATGCACTAAAACATAAGACCCGCTTAGAAGGGCAAGGACATAAATGTAGAAGCTTGAATTTCGAATCTCTACATTTCGAAAATACCAATAGAAGGCTTAAAAGAACTAGGCCACTAGATTTAGCGATAAACTCAGATCATCTTCACGGAGATCTGTAATTCCAAAAGATCTATAAGAGTTAACAGAAAATTAATGGTTAGTCTTTCAGGCTAGTTTTAATATTTTAAGACAAGGCTGATCTGTTTAGTGAGTTAAATTCTCACATAAGTATCCTACAGTATCTTTCGATGATTCTCACCATCCTTATTCTAAGAAAAACAAAAATGTCATCCACGTTGCTTAAAAATTTGTTCTAGATCACTTTTCTCATATCTTTAGACAGCTTTATTTATTTTTCTTGCTTGCCCACCAAGTGTTCTTTTTTATTTTTTTTAATAAATCTTATTTCTTTTTTATATCTATATTTGTGTTACTACCTTCATATAATATATAAAAAGAAATAAAACTTTTATTCATAATTCTTTTTCTTTTTGTTTGTCAACAATAATTTTTTTTCTTTTTGTTAAAATAGTTACAAAATATGACCCAAATGACCGGAAAGAAAAGTTTTCATTTTGAATCAATCAAAATTCCTAGTTTTTCTATTGTAAATTCACCATAAGTTTTAAATCGAAATCGAATAAATTTAGGATCATTGTCGATATCTAGGAAAAATCCGAAACAAGAAATTTAAAGGAATATGCTGAAAAAGTTAAAACAAATAAAAAAACATATTCATATATATATTTTTTTTTTTTACTGTATAATTTAAGTTTCAACAATTTATTTTTATTTATAATTTTTTTTTTTTTTATTTTAATTTTTTTTTTTTTTAAATCCTGTTTTTCAACTTGATTCTTTTATTAATATATAATAATAATAATAATAATTATTTATAATTAATTAATAATAAGGTAATAATAAAAGAATTTGTTTTATTTTATTTATTTTTTTTTGTTTTTTAGCAATTATTTTTCCATTTTCTTTTTATATTTAATTTTATTTAATATTTTTTTTTTTTTTCATTTTCTATTTTCTTTTTTTTTTTTTGCATTTTTTTTATACACAATCAATTAAACTTCTCCTTAATATAATATTTATATATTATATATACATATATATATGTATATGTATATATATATATATATTAACTATTTTTATTTTCTTCCATTTTTTTTATTATATAAATCTTCATTTAATTTATTTCGTTTTTAATTTTTTATTCTTTTTTTTTTTATTAAAATTAAAATAAAAAAACATTTATTTTTTTTTTTTATTTAATTAATTGTTGATTACACCACACTTTCGTGAATTATACTTTATTTTTTGTTTTTTAATTTTTTTTTTTGTTCTCAATTTACTACTTAAAATATAACAAAAACCAAAAAAATAATATTATGTATTATTTTAATTATTAATAATTATTTTTATTTATTTTTTTTTCCTTTTCAATTTTATTTAATTTTGTTTTTTTTTTTCATTAAATAAATAAAAAAAATTTATAAAAATATAATAAATAAAATTTGTCAAAGGAAATATTTAAAAAAAAAAAAAATTTTTTTTTTTTTTTTTATAATTTAATGCATTTTCTTTTATTTATTATTTATTACTTTTTGTTGTTTAAAAACAGTCATTGTAGACTTAAAAGTTCTCTAATACTTCACAGCTTTTTTTTTTTTTTTTAATTTCTATTTTATTTTATTAATTTTTTGTTTTTTTTTTTTTTTTACGCAATTATTACATTATTCTGAATTTCTATTTAAAAATGGTGTATTTTCCATTTTTATTTTAAAAGATGTTATTATTAATACATACTTGCTGTTGGTTATACAATTAACATAATATTAATAAAATTTTTATAAGGTTTTTAAAACTAAAAGTCTATGACAGTGCGTCAAACAATTTTTTAGAGGGATTAAACGGTATTAAATTGATATCGTTGTTTTTAGGCTTGTAAAATTTCCCAAAATATGAACTATGGAGAAAAAATTTCCAAAAAATTTTTACAATGCCATATTATAAAATTTTTTTTTTTTTAATAAATTATTATTTTCATTGAGCTGTTAGTAAATAATAAAAACCACCAAATAACGTGGAAATATCTTATAAAAAAATAACGAAATGTACTATTAAAATACAAATAGATAAATTGGGGTGTGTCAGATTGGGATGTATGTGTTATATACATTTAATATTTAACGACAAAAAAGATGAAAAATAGTAAAATGTTACAAAAAAAAGAAAATATATGCTCAAATAATAATTGCAAACGTCATTTGCGAATCAGTTGCTCTTGCAGTACAATTTTAAATGCAGGGAACTTATAATAAATAAAGTAATGACTGATTCTGCACATCTGCGCATGATTACTTTTGCATCTAATGTGCAAATGACATTTTCGATTTCTGTTAAATTTAGATAAAAACTGAAAAAAGATCTTTTATATTATTAAAATTTAAGAATAGAAATTCATTGGATACTAAAAATTTCATGTATTTATAGATTAAGTGCTCATAAATATCTATGTTACATTTTAAATTGCATCGTACTTTTATTAATACAAAAATGTTTGGTTTTTTTGTTACACAAAAAAAAAACATTACAAAATTAAAGAAAAAAAAAAAATTTATGTTATATTTAGTAAATTCATAAAAATATACAGAAAAATTAAAAAGTTGTACATATTTATTTTATTTCGAACATGGAATTCAAAAAATACAAATTAAAATTTTATTTTTAAAATAAAATACAAAAAAAAAAAAAAAAAACTCATTTTCTATCTTTTCGATTATATTTTTAACGTTCTCATTCAACTTTTCATCTCCTCAATTAGCCTTTTTCGTTTTTTGTTTTCATGAGAAAACGCCTAAAAGACGACCATGTTGATGACGCAATTTATAAGTTTGATAATTCGAAATAGCGCATTTACCGCATATGACCATAATGAGACCTAAGAGACTTTTCATGTATATTTCTATATATATATATATAACATTTTATATGTATATATTATTCTATACGTTATACGTGGATTTACCTGTATTTTATTATTTATATTTAATTGGTGTTTTAAATAGGATTTTTTGTATACGGAAATGTATGTATAAATAATATCATCTCCATTTTTATATATTTATTTATTAATTTTTTTTTTTTTTATCTATAAATTAAATATTTTTTGTTTTTTTATTTTTAAAAATTTTCTCAGTTTTTCTCCTCTGGGTAATTTAAAAAAAAAAAAAAAAAAAATGCAAAAAAAAAAAAAAAGAATTTTTATTATGTATTTATTGTACATTTATTAACTAATTATTTTTTACGTTTAATATAATTATTTGTTTTTCTTGTTTTTCGCTGATTGTTTTTTTTTTTGTTTAAAGTGAACCATAATTTGTTTTTCTTTTTTTTTTTTTTTTTGAAATTAAATATAGTTTTTATAGAAAATATTAAAAATAAATAAAAAGACAGTATTTTCTTTTTTATTTTTATTAACAAAATATAATTTTTATTTTTAGCATATTATTTTTTTTTTTAAAGTAAAAATAAAATTAAAAACAAAATAAACTAAAATACATACATAATTTTTGTTTTGTTTTTTTTAATAATTAAATTTGTGTTTCTTTTCTTTTTTTGTTTTGAATTATGTTTTTTTTTCCTCTTGTATTTTAATTTTTACAATATTTAACTATTTTTCTTTTTTTTTTTTTTCAGTTTATTAATTTAAATTTTAATTAAATTTGATTGATTTTATCATTTTTACTTTTAACTGAAGATATTTTCATATTAAGTGAACATTTTTTTTACTTTAAGAAAATAATAGTTCCAATCATTTTTATTTCAGTAATTTATGTTATATAATTATTTAATATACATATACATATATTTAATTTACGTAATACATATATAGGTATATTTGGATTTGATATTTATTTATATATATATAAATATATATATATATATGTATATTATATGTATTTTTTTAACTTTAACCTTTTATTACAAATGACTTTCACTTAAAGTAAATATGTAATTTTCATTTAAAATAAAAATCTTCATTTCAAGTAAAAATATCTTTACTTAAAATAAATAATCTTCACTTAAAGTAAATATATCTTCTGTTAAATTAAAATTTAAAATTTTAAGTTAATAAAAAGGAGTAGTAATTATCTAAAAATTATATAGATTGAATATGAGAAGATTTGATTTTTTATAATTTTGTATACCCCATGTTAGGATTATTGTATATTTTTCAATTTTGTATACACACAAATTTAAAATAAATTATTATAGAATGATAAAAAAAAAAAATATTTTTAAAAAGTATATTTTAAAATTTTCATTTTAATTTCAAATACATTTCACAATACATTTTTTACACATTAATTACACTTAGACTTTATTTTTTGTCTTTCATAATATAACAGTTAAATATTGTAAAGTAAAAAAATTAATTCAAAAAAAAAAAAAAGAAAAACAAAGCACATACATTTTTTTTTTACTAAATTAAAATTATAATAATAGTAATAAAATAATAATAATAAAAATAGCAATAATAATAATAATAATATAATCTGAACTAATTTTTTTTTTTTTTTTTGATAATTTATATTAATTTTTGTATATATATAAAATTATTTTAGTTTTTGTTGTTTTTTTTTTTTTTTTGTGTTTTTGTAGAAATTATCAATTTAAGCGCAACAATATTTGTTTGATTTTTTTTTTTTTTTTTATTAATAATTTTCACTTTAATTTTATAATTATATTATTATTTAATTTATATTTTTTATTTTATTTTATTTTTTTTCATTATTTAAATAGAAGAAGAACAACAACGAATAACGAATTAAAAAATTATATTATATTATATTATATATATATATGTATATATATATGTGTTATATATAATTTAAAAAAAATTATATGAAAATATAAACTAAAATTAAAATAAAAAAAAAAAAAAAAAAAAAAATTTTGTAAAACTTATAAAACGAGAAAACAATTAAATTTTTTTTTTTTTATTTAATTTTTTTTTTTTTTTTTTATAAATATATAATATATATTATGTAATTTATTTATTTTATTTATATATATCTACTACATATATTTATATTTATGTTTTTTTTTTGTTTTTTTTTTATTGACCACATGTGTTCAAAAAAGTGAATTATTAGTTCCTTTTTTATTATTATTAGGTATTTTTTACATTGTTTTTTTTTTTTTTTTTTTTTAAATATAAATTCAATTTATTTCAGTTTTTTAAAATTTATTTATTTTTTTTATAAATAAATAAATATTATTTTATTATGTTATATTATTATATATCAAAGTATGTATATGTGTATATAAAATCATATATTTTATTATTTATATTATGTATATTAGATTTTATATTTATTTATACAGTAATCCCTTTATTATAAATAAACTAGCATTATGCATATACATATACATATACAAAAAAAATTACGATAAAAAAAATTTTTTATTTTTTTTTTTGAAATTATTTTTAAACCTAAAAAAAAAAAAAAAAAAAGGTGCCAAAATTAAACTAAACTATTAAACTTTTAGTTTTTATCATTTAATTGAGAATTTATTATTTTTTTTTTTTTTTAAATTACATTTATTTTTCATATATCGTAAATCGTAATATTCCTTTATCGTTTTAAAAAATTTCGATATAAAATATCAAAATATAGACAAAAAAAAAAAAAGTGTTCGAAAAATTATAACAGTGGATTACCGTATTTATTATACTTTTAAATATTTTTTTTTTTTTTTGTATTTGAATGGTAAAGAGTTTATGAAAAAAAAAACGTACAAATAATAATGGCGTACAATTTATTAAGATAAAAAAAAAAAAAATTTTTGGTCAAAAAAAATCTTGATAAAATCTTAAATTTTGTAAATATAATTTAAATGGTTTCTTCTGAACCGTTTTACCGATTTTTTTATACGTAGAAATGAATATTTTGAAAAAGTAACCTAAAATTTTGGGTGTTAAATAAGGTCTAACTTGTTTTTTTTTTTGTTTTTACGGTCAAAATTTTAAAAAATTGATATTTACTTGGAAAAATGTGTTAAAAAATTAATATTCGTTTTATAAATTAAATTTATTTTTTTTTTTTAGTATGAACTGTTTTTGAAATAAATTTAATTTTGTAATTAAATCAAATTAGAAATTTAATACATACTTATGTCTGGTCAAGCGTAAAAAGCGTTGTCATAAACTGAAATCGGAAACGTCATTTGCGAATCCAGTTACTCTTGCAGTATAATTTTAAACGCAGACAACTTTAATGTAATGGCTGATTTTGCGCATATGCATGATTGCTTTTGCATGCGATATGCAAATGACGTTTCCGTTTACAGGTATAACACAGTAAAAAAAAAAAAATTTTGAAATGATATATTGTTTAGCAGTTAGCATTTAAATTCAGTTGTTTAATTTAAATGTAATAAATCATAGATACAATCTAAACATTTAGATAAAAACCGAGTAGTATGGTTTTTTAAATTAAAATTTAAAATTTTCCAATTTTTTACGATAATGTTTTTATTTCATTTTTGTTTTTATAAATTTTTTAAAGTTTACTTTGTTTTGTATTTCATATTTCTTTTACGATTGTGACTAATTGATTCTTTAATGAAATTTTACATAAACTCTTAATATTTTGTATTTAATTTCGTTTTATTTAAAAAAAAAAAAAAAAAAAGAAAATTATTTCATCCTTTGGGATAAGGTTTTTGTTTATTTCTTTTATCTTAAGTATGTTTTGGAGAAGAGAAGAAATTCAGCCGGTTTAAATAAGAATTTATCTTTTTTTTTTTTTCTATTTTCTTCTAAACATTTTTGTTTTATTTAAGCTTTGTTTTCTATTTTTCTTTTTTTGTTTGTTTTTCTAATTTTAATTAATTTGTTTTTAAAATCTCTATTTATTGAAAATTGAATTGAGTTTTTTTTTTTTTATATATTCTATTTTTTAAATCTTCTATTTATTTTAATTTTACTTTTATATATTAAATATTTATTATATTTTATATTAGTTTATTTCTGGTTTTGTTTTGTTTTTTTGTTTTTTTTTTATTTATTGTTGTGTGTTGAATTGTAAAATTGATCGTGTTGAGTTGACCATTATAATATTGGATAAATACAGTGGTGAGGTTTTCTTTATTTATTTTTATTAATTCTTTTTCTATTTTAATTTTGTTTGTATTTTATTATATATATATAAATATATTTAAATATATAAATATGTATGTATGTATATATATATATATATATATATATATATAATTTTATAAATTGAATAATTTTTTTTAACGGATTTGATTTCTTGTTGTAAGTTATTTTTTATTTCTGCAATGAAAAGAAAAAAGTTTAAAATAAAATAACAAATTTTTTTTTAAAATGAATGAAAAATATCACAAATGAATGGAAAATAAATGTGGAAAAAACATAAAAAAAAAAAAAAGTAAATTATGCCACAGAAATAAAATAAATTTATTAAAAATAAAACTTTATATTTGTTTTTACTTAACTGCAAAATTTGAATGAAATTTTTATTTAAAACATTTCTTTTTAGTTTGCTTTTATTTGTAAAGGTTTGTGTCGTGGAGATTAGAAATTGGTTTTTTTTTTTTGAGTTGATTTTGACAGTTGGTTGACATTGAAAATGTCAAAAAAAAACTTTAATCCAATACAAAATATGAATAATCATTGTAAATTTTATAAAGCGATATAGATTATAGATAGATTGTGTAGAAAATATAATGACAGTTTTCAATTCAAATCATTTTTAACACATTGTATCTGAAACAAATGTCAAAAAATAACGTTACCTATTATTTTTGATAATTTTAAAAATAAAATCAAAAATGAATAAAGATTTCGTGAAAAGTAATTTATTAGACAGCGGTGAGGCAATTTATTTATAATTTTTTAAAAAATTTATTGAAAAAAAGATTTTTAATTTTAAAAAATTAGCCATTCCAGAAAAATTAAAATTTACTTATTTTTCCTTCTATTGTTTAATTTTTTTTTTAAGAAAAAAATGTAAAAAATATACCTAACGTTCTAATCACAAAACTTTAAAATTCAAACTTAAAAAGTTTGTTTTTATTTATGTGTTCAAGCATTTTTCGATACACAATTTTACAATCTGCATCATGAAAATATGTCGCGATCGCATTGTGAAATAAATTTTGATCATGAGACAATGTAAAAATATTTGGTTTTACGTTTCCGATCTCGACACATTGTATTTTTAATCTAATGCTCAGACACAAATATTTTTAATTAAATTATTTTATTTTTGTGTTAAATTTATTAATTTATTTGAAAAAAAAAAAAAGAAAATAAGAAAGTGTGATACTTTAGTGCTATTAAGAAAAATGTTAAGGCTTTGATTTAAAAATAAGGCTTAATAATTTTGAAAAAGTTAACATTTTGCAAACGAAAAGAGTTACTGGCATTGTACAATCACAAAAAACCAGATTTTTCAGTTTGGCAGCATTAGTAAAAGTTTAGCAGAATGTTTTGGTTTCTGTATTACAAAAGAAAAGTATTAGTATGAGTTTAGCAGAATGATTTGCAGAAAGCATTAGTTAGGGTTTAGCAAAATGTATTTTATAAAATCAATATATAAAACAAAAAAACATTAAAAATAAGAAAAAAAAAAATCAAAACCAAAAAAAGGATATGTTAATGTGTTATTACCAAACAAAAAGTGAGTTTTTTATTACATGAAAAGAAAATTGAAAGTAACCATCACCTTGTTTTTCTCTGTTTTTATTTTAAACTGACCTACCGCATTACTCTATCCATAAGCGTATTTATTCTTGTTTCTGAGAATCCAGGAACTAATTTATGTATAACTTCTTTTACTAGTAAATCGCTAATTCCAGGACTAGCTCTTTCAGCTAATTCAAAAGCAGTTTTCAATTCAACCATATCTATAGCAGGACTTGAATTAGATGAATAATAGTATTTACGTTTTAGCTGCAAATAAAAAAATTAAATATTTTATAAATTACTATAAAGAAAAAAATATATATTTTTTTTTTACCTCTGACAGAATTGGAAAAATAAAATTATTGAGGCACGGACTATTTGTCTGAGCAATTCGATTGGAAGCATCTTTACTACTCGGTGACAATTGATTACCATAATTATTACCACTTGATGAATTTCCATTATGGCTAGATGTCGCTGTCGCTGAAGATGATGTTGGCGACATAGATGATCTATTCACTGACGAAGATGATATAGATGAAGTTGTTGGCGATTGTGGAGATTGCACTACTTGTGTTTGATGATGCTCTTTATCACGTCTAAGTAAACTTGAACGTTTTTCTTCTGTTCTATCATCTGTTCTAGGATCCAAGTGCGTAAACTAAAAAAGAAAAAAAAAAAAACATTTAAAATTTATGTATGTATGTATATATTATTTTTCTTAAATAAAAACTTACCTCTTTTGATGTTCTATTATCTCTTGTATCCTTTTCACGTTCTCTATCATCTTGATGTAAGTCTCTTTGCTGTTCTAATAATAATTCCTTATCTCTATCTTTATCACGTAATATTTGTTCCTTTCGACTTAAAGAGTTATTGTCCAATACAACGGAAGTGCTACTGCCCGATGATGTTGTAATTAATTGTGAAGGCATTTCTTTATGAGTTGGAGATTGTGGACTACCAACTAATGTATTATTTGAAGTAGATTTTTCTAATTGTCCACTTGTTGATAATTTAAAATGATGATTTAAATTTGTATCCCTACCATGAGATGATTGTTGCTGCTGTTGTTGTTGATGTTGTTGTGTTTGTTGTTGCTGTTGTTGTGTTTGTTGTTGCTGTTGTTGTTGTTGTTGCTGTTGTTGTTGAGCTAAATCAACAGATCTTGAATTATTACTAACACCAGATTGAATTATACTAGTTGATCCATTTTGATGTTGAATTTGTGGTTTTCCAGTCGTTGAACAAAATATTTCCGTATGATGATCAAGCACTGATGCCGCTGTTGATTTATTATTTGTAAAATTATTATAATGCATTCCTTTAACTGTCATTATCCATGGTTCATCCATATCACTATCTGGTTTTGATTCCTCTCTATAAAATTTGAAAAAAAAAAATCATTTTCCATATTATTTATTTAAATTAAAAATAATTAATTTTAAAACTTACGAATCAGAATTTTCAGATTCTGTTTCACTTTCTTCTCCTCTTTGTGATTTCCATTTCTTATATCGATCAATTAAATCAATTAAATATGAATTCTTTTTAGCTTTTTTAATAAATGGAAATTTTAAAAGTTCTTTAGCTGTTGGTCTCTACAAAAACCAAAAAAAAAAAAGAAAAAAAAATAATTAATAGTATAACAATAATTTTTTTTTCGTCACAAATTATTTTTCTTACATTTTCTGGATCTTTATTTAGGCACGCTTCAACAAAATCTTTAAAAGGTTTTGTATAATTTCCAGTCAATTGTGGTGGATTATTTTTTGGTATTAAAAATAATACACGCATTGGATGTAATTCAGAATTAGGTGGTTCACCTTTTGCTAATTCTATTGCTGTTATACCTAATGACCATATATCAGCTTTTGAATCATACATTGATTGTTTTATAACTTCTGGTGCCATCCAAAATGGTGTACCAACAAATGTATTACGTTTTGAAGTTGTATTTGTTAATTGGCCAGCAACACCAAAATCAGCTAATTTAACATCACCCATTTCACTTAAAAGAACATTTGCCGCTTTTATATCACGATGTAATTTACGTTCTGAATGTAAATAATCTAAACCTTTTAAAACTTCACGTAATATTATGGCGATATGCATTTCTTCAAATGAACCAGCTTTCATAAGATCTAAAGCGGAACCACCACCTAAATATTCCATAATAATCCAAAGTTTTGTACCCTATATAGAAAAAACGGAAAAAGGAAATAAGAAAAACAAATGTAGATAAAAAACAATTAAAAAAACAAGGTTTGTGTGTATGTATGGTGAATTTTAAGAAAGGTTGAAAAATTTTGAAATTTTGTATTAGGAGATATTGAGAGGTTTTTCTCTTCTCATTGTCCTTTTATACATTTAGGATATGGTGTATGTATTTTTCAGACCAATTTGTATATTTTTAAATGTTATAATTAAAATAAAAGAAAAAAAAAACTTTTTAAATCTGTTTCAAAAAAACATTTTAAAAGCTATAAAAAAAAAAACAACTCTTGATAAATTTAATTTGAAGCTTTTCCATTCTATATATGAGTATGTTTAGTAAAAATCTTAAACATTAGATGGTACAGAAAATAACCAAAAAAAAAAAACAAAATAAATTTTTTTTTTTTTTCTTCAACACACAAAAAAGTTTTCGAAATTTTTAATTAAAAATTTCGTGCTCCATTAAAAATATTTTTATTTTCAATTTTTTTTTTTTTTATTTTAATAAAAAAAAGGACGTTAACATTTTTCAAAGTTATTTTTTTTTTTTTTCATTTTATTATTAATATTATTTTAACCTTGGTCAATCACCATTAAATAAAAAAAAAAAAAATAAAATAAATAAATAAGAAAAAGTTCATCGAAAAAAGGGAAGGTCATGTTTTCTTAAAATAAATGTCAAAAATATAAGTAAAAATATTATTACTATTCTAATATTTATTTATTTATTTTTTTTATATCTATACTAAATGTTAAGTATTAAATGTACGACATATTTGATAGGACACATAAAAAAAAAAACAACTTCTAAATGTTCTTGAACGTTCTATTTTAAATACATACAAACAGAATGTTCTTTTAAATGTCGAAAGTAATAAAAATATAGATAGACAGTTTATTTTTTTTTTTTATTAAAAACAAAAAAAAACAAAAACAAAAAAAAAACACTACTAATGCAATAATTTTTATTTGTTTAATAAAAAAAAAAAAAAATTAACCTCGAATTATTATTTTGTTAGTCTGCCAGCTACAAAAAAAAAAAAAAAAAACAAAAGAAGGATCTATTAGCTTAGGTTTTGTTCTTATCCTTTCTATACATTAAATCTAAACGGAAAATTTAAAAATTATGGCTAAGAGTAATACTAAAGATATAAATATTTATTTTTTTATAATAATCCTTTAAATCCTTTTTTAAATCCTAAAAAAAAAAAAAACTATTTAAGAGTTATTTTAAATTTCTAAATTAAATTCTAAGTTAATTTTCTTTTAAGGATATTTTTTTTTTTTTTCTTTGTAATAAAAATGATATTATTGGTAATTTGTATCTATTGTGATATTATAAAATTCTTAAAATAAAGATGTCCCTAATAATTTTCTTTTTGTGTCTACCAAAAGAAAAAAAAAATTTTTTTTTTTTTTTATTACAGCTGTTACAACACATTGAATAACATTTTTCTCTGTAAATATATATTTAGATTAAATAACATTTATAACTAAATATTAATAATAATAAAAAAAAAAAAAAAAAAAACAAAAAAAGAAAGAAAAATCTAAAATCAATAACAGATGTTATTTACATGTGGTAGTAAAACATTATTTTAGTTAACTTTAGTTATACCTACTACTGTTTTACTCTGTTTTATAAATGTTTGATTCGTTGTTGGTTTAGTTTAGTTGAATCATAAAAAAGTTAATTTTCTTAAAGACAACAAAAAAAAAAAAAACCATTAACAAAAACAACAACAGGATGAGAAAATAATTTTCGAAAAATAAAAAAAAAAAATTAATTTTTTTTTTGTACAAAATTGCGTCAATATCAAAATAGTTACGATCAAAACACGAAGAAAATGAATGAAATACAAAAAAAAAAAAAATTGTCTTTTTTGTTTGTTTTTTTTTTTTTTTTTTGTTTTTTACAATATTTACATTGTCATTATTAAACAATTTTCCGTTTTAATGTTTTTTCATTTCTAATATAGATGGGGTTTACAACAAACACGTCACAATATATGCCACAAAGAAATGAGAGAAATTATTTGATATAATGTGCTTGAAATTACGATAAAATATAGTTACTTGAAAATGGACGGATACGTTTTGGTTTTTTTTCAGTATACAAAGTAAGCCAAATTCTACGAAAGGATTTCTTTGTACATTTCTGGTGTAGGTTTTATTAAATGGAGGAACAAATAAGAGATAAAAGTAAGACAAAAGAGATGAATTGAAATGTAAAATTGAATACAAATTTAAAAAGTAAAAGTTTTGTATAGATAGTAAAATTAAGAGAATCCGTGATATCGGAAATGTCGTAAAAAAAAAACTGCAACTACAAAAAATAGTAAAATTTATGAACTCAAACGTGTAGTGTCGAAATACACAATGTGTTTTGTTTATAATTCCGATCACAAATGAAATGTTGACTTTTATAAATACTAGCTGTTATTTTGAAGAAACCCTCCTATTTTAGGAACCAGAAGTCGAACCGATACGATTTAAAAAATCTAGTCCCCTATACTGTTTCTATTAACTAAAAGTCAATCTTAAAAGTTGTGTTTAAAAATCAAACTTTTTTTATTTTTGTTTACTATATTTAAATTCTACTACAAAATCGGTAAGTAACGTTTTTTTTATATCATGTCGGTCCGATTTCAAAATACGGGGGCTTCTTGCAACCGACGCAATCACGCAGTTATACGTTGTTTATGAAAATGCCCTTATTATATTTATAATTATGATTTTTTTTCTAAATTCAATTTTTTACATGTAATATACATGTATTCAAACATTTTTCGATATTTACACAATTTAGAAACCAGCATCGCGAAAATTGGACACGAATTTAATGTAAAATGAATTTTCAATCATGAGACAATGTAAAAATGTTTGCAGTTTAAATTTAAGATCAGGCAAAATTGTATTCGCGACGTCGTAAATACATTTTCTATGTCAAGGTATATATGTATACGTATTAATTCTTTTTTGAAAAGAACATGAAAATTATTTTGCAATTAATAGAAATATTTTAATATACTGCAGATTATAAATTTTTGTAACTCAACATTATTGATGGTCATATTGAAAAACCCTTACTATATATTACACGAAGGAAATATCTATTTTAGTTAATAATTTTATTTTTTTATAGCATATACTTTTTTTTTTTTAAACAGTAATAGCAATTCTATGCTGTCAACATGACAAAAATCTATAAATTACATGATAAATAATTTTGAACCTTAAAAAAGTAGGTAATCGCCATTTATTTTTTTTCTTTAATTTAGAATAAAAAGAAAAAATTTAATTGAATTTACGTAATTCAATTATCATTAAAAATAAAATTTTCAAAAGATAATTATTTAATTATAAATTGATATTCGAAATTTTTTTAATAACCATATTTCTTCATTAATTTGATCTATTAAGTATGTTTTTATGTCAACGTTGGCTTTTTAGTCTCTATTCTATGTATTTCCAGTGTAATTACTTAATTTGAAAAAAAAAAAAAAAAAGTGATTGTATTTCTTCTAACTAATGACTATTCGATTGAAAATAACAAAAAAAAGAAAAAGAAACTTTGTCAATGTTAAATTTTATTATGTATATGGAAAAAGTAAATTAATTTTTAAGAAATATAACGTTAATAAAAACCTAAATTTAATATTTATACAATTTTGAGGTTATTTTAAAATTTCTGATTAATTTTATGATAAAGCATATGGTAATGTTAAAAGAAAAAATTTAACTGATGGGATCAATTATACTATAGATTAGTTACTGAAGTAATTAAAATCTCTTACATTAATTTTTATAAAACAAACAACACCATGTTAAGAGTAAGATCTTGTTTCAAGCAATAAACCTTGGTCTGTTTATTTATTTGCTTAAATCTTAATTCAATTTTGACATGTTGGAAATCGAATCTCGAATAGGGTGGCTTAAATTTCATTTACATCCGTGAATTTAATTTTATTAAGTTTTATCTATACATAGCTTATTTTGATCTATTCTTCGACATGCTAAAAGATAGATCCATATTGCGGTTTATATGATATTTGTATTATGTAAAATTGCTTGTTCGGTTTTAGGCAATACTTAGATAATGTAGCATTTTATTTTATATATAATAGTAAAAATAATTATAATTATTCGAACCACCAATATCATTTATTAAATTATAATAACTCTTGTAAATGATTACAATTCAGTTTTTTTTTTTGTAATTGTTCATTAAATTAACAATTTTACTGATGCTTGGATTAAAGAAATGTCTCATACAAAACAAAAAAATATATAGATTTCTTATGGTATTTTTTCTTAATAATGCCATCCAAAAATTGAAATTATAACGACTACGACTATAAAATTGAATAAAAATATTCTATGTTTTCCAGATTTTAAAGAAATTTCTACACAAAAATGATATTTTTAAAAAGTATTTTATAAAATATTGATAGATTATTGATAGATGATTTGATTAGAAATATTAATATAAATTTATAAAATTAAGTATCAATAACAAAATAAATTTTATCTTTAAATTTTTTTCATTTTTAATATAAGATTGTGTATTTTTAGTTTTTTTTTTAGAATTTTATATTTAGAAGTTTATTATATTATGCTATTTTATATTATTGAAAAATAGTTGAGTACATGACGAATAAGAAGGCTTATATAACACAAGAATAAAAAAAAAACTTTTTTTTTCTTTTTCTTAATATATATATATATATATATATATATATAGATATATAGTTATGTCACTTGATCCGTATTTTCAATTTAATTTTTATTATTAATAAAAAAAAAAAAAACAAACCTTAGTTTAAAAAAGAGTCAAAGGATATATTCTAACTATACTAAATTCAAAATAGTAAGAAAAAAAGGATCAGAAGTTCAATAAAAATTAAATTGAACGATTACTAATAGAAAATATAATATTAGATATATTCTAGTTAAATGGAAAATTATTATATTTCTTATTTTGAATGTTACTTGAACTTGAATACTTTAGACTTACAGATCAAAGATTTAAAATTTTTTTTTTTTATATAATATGTACTTTTGAAAGTACTTTTATATGATATATTTTTAAGATTATTTAGAAATCATATTTTTTATTTTATAATTTTAATTTCTGAAGTGACAGTAACAACTTAAAAAAATTGAAATATGATTTAAAAGTATATATATATATATATAGATTTCAAAAAACAATTTGATTACTTTAACACTCATTAAGGATATGGATTATATTATTAAAAGAAAAACATTTTTTTTTAAATATTTACCTTCAAGTAGGATCCATAATACTTTGTAACATATGGTGAATCACATTGTGATAATACCATAATTTCTTGTTGGATATCTTCGATTTCATCTTCGGCTTCTTCTAAATCAATTATTTTAATAGCAACAACCTAAATTACATAATATAAAAATAATTAAAAAATAATAAATTTAATTTTTTTTTTCATTTAAATCACCTGTTGCGTTCTATTATCGATTCCTTTAAATACTTCCCCAAAGGATCCTTTGCCTATTCGCTCCTGTTTTGTAAAAATCAGCTCAGGATCCACTTTCTGCAAAAATTAAAAGAAAAAAAAAAAACAATTAATTAAATATTTGTAAAAGGATAATTATTTATTTATTTTAATATACTGAGAATTATAATATATATATAGATTTTTAAATCAATCATTTTAATTATTATGAAACTTATGTCATATATTTCCATAGCTTTTTTTGTTCTTTTTTAATTAAGAAATAATGTTATAGCTTATTATTTTAAGATATTATCTTTTTAAGTGGTAAACGAATTATATTTGATTGGAATGTCCCCTTTTTTTTTTCTCCCTTTACAAAATATTGAATTTATTGAAATTTAATGACATTTCGTAACCAATTATATTAATAACTTAAAATATAATTAGAAAAAAACCTTGTCATTAAAAAAATATTTATAAAAAATTCACAGTGATTGCATACTTTTAGGTATTATTTAAGTATGAGAAAAAATTTTGTTTAACACAATATGCCAAGGCCAAGACCTAAAATTTCATATATATATATTGTTTGTTTTTTTGTTTTTATAAGTTAGTTATGTAGTAATTCTATATTATTTTCAACAAATTTTAGTACATATTATTAATTTATTTAATGTCATTTATATTTGTATATTCCGGTTGATGATAGATGACGATGTTATAAATTTTATTGTTACTGAAACCAATAGATATGCTGACCAAACTATACTAAAAAACCATGAACAAAGGGTGTTGGTTAAGTTTCCAAAATGGATTTCAATAAATTCCGATCAAATTGAAAAACCAATCAATAACATCGATGGGATTTATTGTAAATTTCAAGGTATCTACAAGCAGAGTGTTCCAGCTCGACTGTAATGTTGAGAAATCAATTTCAAATTTTACTTTGTATTATACTTTTGAGTAAAAATGCAGCCTCTAAATCAAGGAAGAATGTTGTATGTCCATAATTTATTACAACAGTTAGGATTTGGCAAAAGATTTTTTAGAAAATGAAACTCATGTCGTCGGCATCCTTTGAATACGAATGGCATATCTCTAAAGTAAAACAATACCATTATTAATATTTGAATGATGTGGTCTCATATAAAATTCAAGATTCATTCAAATATGAATCATGTGGCTTGCAAAGTGTTAAAAGAGTTGATTGTAAGGGTTATAACATTTAAAAAAAAGGTCAATATAAGAATTGTTTTTCGCTTCCTAATCAACTTTTACATATTATTAGTCATGTTATTTACGAGTTAAATAAAAAAAAAAAATTTAATTTAAAATTGAAATTTAATTTTAACCCAATTTAAATTTTTTTTTTAATTATAATTGTTTTCTGCATATAAAATAATTACTACATAGAAAACATTCAAGTGCTTCATTTCTTTCATGCAATTGAAAAAAAAAAAAAAACGAACAAAAGAAATATAAAAAAAACACTAAAAATAGATCAAAAATTAACCGCACGTATAGCTTATTAACCGAGGGTGTGGAGTTTTAACATTGCAATTTGATTCAAATCCTGTATTAATTTTAGAATAACTAGCAAATTTTTTTAAATGGAAGAAAAATAATTAAAAAGTGGTTTTTTTTTTTAACAAATCCCCTTTGCTACCAAATAAAGTGCAAAAACAAAATAAATTCTCCTATATGTGATTTGTAATGTTAGTATAAATAAAAAAAAACAATTAATAATTGCATCAAAGGCACAGTTTAAGATATAATTAATATAAAGTTCCTCTAATCAATTAAAAAGTACTTGTGTTCCAAGAAGTTGTGTTCCATCACAATCTTAATTATATAGATCAAATTAAATATATTATGTTAAAAGGAAGCAAAGCTTTTATTGACTGCAAAAAATCTGTTTTACAAGTAAATTTAAAGAGTTAAAATAATATGTTACCAACATTAATTTATAACTAATACCAACGTTTATATATGATACTTCAATTTGTTATAAGAATAGCCCGCAACCTTAATGGGAACATCACGAAAGTTCGATAGTGCACATGAGCTCGTACCAATATAAACCCAAAATCCATATCCGAATACAAATATTACCACCAAAAATAAAAAAAATCGGTATAAGGAAGCGGAAATCATAAGATTCAGCAATTTTATTTTAAAATTAATTTGAAATCACTATGATAGAACACAAAAACTTTAGAAAATGGTTCTATATCTAATATGTTCTACTGCAATGAGCAGTGCATCTTATTTGTGAGCAGTGCATTATATACCCATTATTGAGCAATACATTTTATATGTAAATTGCTATTTTTTTTCTCCTTTCCACTCTTATAAGGAACAAAGCGTATTCACTAAGTAATTTATTTTTCATGTTTGACTAAGCTTCAGTTTCTGCAAGCATTACTTTCATTAAGCCATTGATTGTTGATTATAGTTATTGTATAAAACTACGAAAAACAAATATGTTTATTTGTGCCCCACCTATTGTCTTATACAAGAAATATACTATCATACGATAAACGATATGATTAATTATTATTAATTATAAGATATTGGTATATACATATATACTTATTTTTTATTTAATTATATATTATAATCATTATATATTATTTGATATTAATTTATATATTAGAGCCGTGGTTTTGAACCAGAAACCTTTCGAATGAGAAACCGCTGTCTTAACCACTGTTTTTCTAATAATAATAATAGTTAATTCAGTAAAATTTAATCAGTCCCAATCCACACAGGTTTGACTTTTCATACATGCGTCAAATAAACAAATCAATATCTATAATATATATTAAATACAGATTAAAACAGATGAGGTGAAGTACAGATTCAATTAAAATTAATAACATTTGTTTTTATAAATAATTTGTTTAAAAAAATTCTACCTAGGAAATTTATATGTGCTATTTTAATTTATAAATATGTATAAAAATCACATTAAATCACATTAAATCACAAAACACCCTATTGAAAGATGAACTTTACATAATTTTTACCTATGAACCATACCAAAAAAAAAAAAAAAAAACAAAACAAAATTTTTCTTGGGTATCAAAAATATTTAGAAAAAAAAACGCAAAAAAGGTTAAACAATAGATTAATTATTTCGTAGATTTCGTAAATTTGATTGACGTACTACTAATTGTATGTACAGAGTGTCCGACTATCTATGATCTTCCTTGAAATGGGTGATCGGTTATGTCAAGACAAACAAAAAATTGAAAGGAAAGACACAAGGGTGGGGTCTATTTTCACATATGTAGAAGATATGGGGCTTTAATTTTAATTAAATTGGAACAAAATAACTCGTAAAACATAAGGTATACATAAAGTGTAGACATAATAGCATATAATCAGCTATCTATAGTATTGACAGACATTAGTGCTCTAGTGCTCTCTAAATGGCAATGCTACAAGGGTTTAAATCCAAATATTATTAAAAAAATATTACTTAAAGCCTCTTTATTAAAAAAATAACGGTATTAGAATAACACTTTTTTTTAAAACTAATTCATTCCATTTTTTTTTCTTACATATTCAGTATACTGCACTTTTCTAGCTGAAAAACTTTGTCTCGATATCCATAATCAGCCATTTAAAGGAAAACCGTCGAAAGTTGCACACGCTGTACCTTTATAAAATATATATATATCTACTTATATTAAAAAAAAACACAAGGTAGAATGTAAACCAACGGTTTTTAAAAACGCATATTCTCAAAAGATAATACAAACTGTTTAGAATTGTGACATGCACCAACATTTTAAAAGTTCATGTAATAAGAAAAAATGTGAAAATAGGACTTTTCTGCAATTTTGAGGTGCGGTAAGTCCGGAATCCTATATAACTAAGAAAAACCGTTAACACACGTAAAAATATATTACTGGAGCTTTGATTTTTATATCTTGCCGAAGTAAAATGTGTACAGGTGCCTCAGTTACAGGTGTTTAAAAATGGCAAATTTTCAATTTTTGAGCCTTTGTTACATCCTAGTGAGGTAGCTCTACTAGAGATAGTCTGAAAACTTATATAAATACATATCTTAGAAGGTTAGGTAGGTATGAAAATAAATAAGTATTTGGAAGTAATAACAACAAATATAGTATCAAGTAAAAAGATGTACTAAAAATAAAAAAATGTTACGACCTGAAGATGTGCAAGCCCTTTTGCAACTGTCCTATGACGATGAAATTGAAGAATTGGAAGATACTGATTTCGAAACTAATTATGAAAGCTAGTTATCTGAATAGATGGAATGGAGTGCAGTTCACAACCACCAGATGTTAGAAAACATCCAAACCATTATATTATTTTAAAAGATTTAAAAATATTCTGCGATTTCTTTGTTTTGATATAGAGAAACAAGAACAACACGTCGGGTAGGTGATAAGTTATAGCACCTATTCGTGATATCTAGGGTAAAGTACTTAATAATTTTCGAAAATTATATGTGCCTGGACCTAATATAACTGTTAACGAACAACTTCTTTTTTTTCCGTGGTGGGTGTGAATTCAAACAGTACATATCGCCCAAACTAGATAAATATGGATTGAAAATATGGTAATTTTGCTATTCAAACATAAGCTATCCATTAAATGCAATACCATACATGGGAAAAGAAAGTCAAACTCGAGCTACCTCTCTATAGGATGTAATATTTTACTAAATTTGTGTGAGCCTTACTACCGCACAAATCGAAATATTACATTTGAAAATTATTTCACAAGTATTGAGTTAGCTGAATCTTTACAAAGAAATAGACTAACTATAGTTGGAACAATGCGGAAGAATAAAAGATGTATTCCACGTGAGTTTTTACCCAATCGCACAAAACAAGTACATTCTATTTTTTTTGGATTTACAAAGAATTATACATTGGTGCCGAAGAAATCAGCTGCTGTTTTATTACTCTCCCAGTATGCATCATTCAGATGAAATTGATTCATCACATCCCAATTGTAAATCGGTAATAATCCTTGATTATAACGAAAATAAGAGAGATTTTGACCAAATGACACATGCTTATGCAGTAAAAAGAAAATGTAACCGCAGGCCTGTTACTGTTTTTTTTAATGCTGCTGGAATAGCTTCCCATATTATATGGAAAAATAAGAATAACAATGATAAATATAAAAGTTGTCTGCCTTTTCTTCAGGCAGTTGCGTAATCTTTAATATTTCCATCATTGCATCAAAGACAAGCTAGAGTTTCAACTTGAAGTGTTTCAACAGCTATTTCCAATACTCTATCTATAATAAATCAAAATGAAAATTCATCAGAAAGTATAAATAAAAGTTTGAAGCAAAAGAAGTGATGTTACAAATGTCCATCGCAAAAATCACGAATGCAGCGTCAACAATGTGCCAAATGTATCAAAAATGTTTGCAATGAACATTCTTCCAAAGAAATAATTTGTAATAATTGCAATAATTAAATATTGTTAACTATAATTTTTTATATATATATATATTTTTTTTTATATTTATTTAAAAACG
Organism: Poecilobothrus nobilitatus; assembly: GCA_947095535.1. Lineage (NCBI taxonomy): Eukaryota > Metazoa > Arthropoda > Insecta > Diptera > Dolichopodidae > Poecilobothrus > Poecilobothrus nobilitatus. Next base: position 174,482,256 of record OX352774.1, read on the forward strand.
AATTGTTGTTTTTTTTTTGTATTTTGTTTTATAATTTACTTATATTAATAAAAAATATTGAAAAACTAAAATATTGCTCGAAATTTTCTTATGTGTGCATTGGACACACTTTATCCGGTTATGTATGTAAAATAGATTATCCGTTTAAGGGTATCGATTTAGAAAGGTAAGCAAAATTTCTGTCGAATGGTGTTTTCAGATTGAAAAAATGTTAAGCAAAACATAAGATTATATGCATCTAAAAATAGGGCTTTTTCAAAGTTTGAGGGACTGTAGCTCCGTAATGGATGGGGCTACATGAAAAAGTTGTTCCACAAAATTAATTTTTTTATGAGACGAACCACATGGTTAAATTTTTTTTTCTCTATTGGTGTAGAAGTTTTGTAAACAGACGGATGGGCGGACAGAGTGAAACTAATTAGCACATTTTTTCAAATTTTTTTTGGAAATGTACTAAAAAGATACGTATATAAACACATTTATAAATTACATTACAATACAATAAGTACATGTATAAAACAAAAAAACTAAAAAAAAAAATGATGAATATGTATTTGTATAAATTTTGTTTTTTTATATATTTTTATTTTTATTGTTTTTTTTTTCATCATTTTTCTTACATTATTTTTTGTAAAATAATTTTCCAATTTTTCATTTCTTAATCACAAATTTTTAACTTTACTGAAATAACAAATCGATGTGGCGTGACTAAAATTTTCCAAATTTTATATTTCTTTTGTTATTTTTTTTTTTTTTATAAAAAATTTTCTTTCTATATTCGTTGAAATCATGCAAAAATTCATTTTTTTTATCGACTTTACTTTATTTTGTAAATTTATGTTTAGTTGTTGTTTTTTATTGTTTTGTTTTTTTTTGGTTCCATGGAACTCAGTTTAATGCAACACAGATTTTTTTTGTTTTTGATATAAGAAGATGATAATTATTGACTATGAGGAGTGTTGTTATGCCTAGGTTCTCTATAATCGCGTATATATAGTTTAGTTACTGTATGAAATATAAAATATAAATGTTTATGTATATGTTTATGTATTATATATATATAACGAATATATATTGCAAAAATTATTAGGAGATTGTGTTGTTTTGGGATATTTTAAATGCATATACGTAATTTAATAATAATACAAACAAGGAGGAAAAATTTTGTTTTTCATTTTTTTTTCTGCTAGTATCATTTGTGTATCTTACGATTATTGTGTTCTGTTGTGTGTTATTGACTTGTTTTTGATATTCATGTGTATCAAATTAGATTTTAATGTGGAAAATTCATAATAACAAAAGAAAAAAGAACAATAAAAAAAAGGAATAAAACCAAAATCATATATGTATGTAAATATAAAACAAATGCTTATAACGTGAATAGGATCAGTAAAATAAATAAAAAAAAAAAAAAAAATTAATGAGTCACAGACTATGGTAGTATATATATATACAACAGTTGTGTTTATATTTAAATATTAGTAAAATAGAATACCTTGGAATATATATTTTATAGTTTTTCTTTTATTATTAATTATATGCATAAGTAAGTCATGCATTTTAAATGAAATTGTTAATTAAATATTTAAGAAAAGAACTAAAATAAAATATTTCATAATATTTTAAGTAATGGGTGATACCATGTATTTATTATAAATTTATGATTTTTAATGTTTAATTTATTAATAGAATTTATAGTTTTCTTTTTGGTTTAAACTTTTAATGCTGTAATAGACTATTAGAATGTTAATAACATCCTGAGGACTATCAAATTTTTTGATAGAAGAAAAATCCTAATTTGTTGTAACTATAATGCTTTTGTGTTTAAGAAACTTTATAGAGATAGTTTAAGTAACTGTGAAAAAAATTTCTTAGCTGGTTCCAAAATAGACGACTGACTATCATTTTTGTGATCGTTGCGCTATCTACATATTATATAAATACACCTATATCCTAGTCAAATGCATTATATTAAGATTTATAAAAACATAAGATTTTTCAAGCAGTTAAAAGCTTTTTTAAAAAAATTAACAGTAAACAATAAACTCTTATCCGTAATACTACATGTATACATGACTTGCGTTTGACTTTTATTCCTAAATCGCCGCGTAATATCTGTAATGTAATAGTGTTTTTAATGAACCACTATATCTGAACGACGAATATGCAAATAGGTTAAGTCTTTACTCATATGACTTTTGCAGAAGAGGTCAAAATAAAGAGAAAGAAGAATCAAGCTAACATCACTTTTGTAAAAATTCCGCCGAATCTTGCTCTAAAAAGAAGAAAACTTCTAAGAATATTCTTTATAAATAATCCTTTCTATCTGTCGGAGGTGGACTTAATTGATTATAGTGATTTAAAATATAAGCTCAAAATAGTAAAGTTAGGCGAAGAACTGATTCAGAGTATCATAATGGGCCTAAACTGGCCTAAGTGTGCATCTGAAGCCTCTTTCTATCTACCTACATACCTAAGAAAATTGGAATAAAATGAAAAAATTTGATTAAAATAAAACTTTTCTAGAATTTTTTGACAGAAATCGTATAAAATACTACAAAAGAAAATTTCCACTTTGGCAGAATTTAAAATATGCACCAATTTTAATCTATACAAATTCTTAATAAACGGTTTAAAACTTTTTAAACCTAACCTTACTATATTATGTTAAATATTTCTAATATTTTAATATTAAAATATTAAAATTTAATTTTTATAAACCAATGATTAAAAATTTAAATTAAAAAAAATACACACAAAAGCACACGCACAATATGTGGTAGTAAATGAAATTTTAAATCCAAATTTAAATCTTTTGTTTGAAAAACTTCTTTTGATACTTAAATTTTTAATCAAAAACTGTAAGTTTATACGTCTTATATCGTTTAATATCATTTTGAATCTATTTCACGAAAATTACCTAATAAAACTAAATGTTTATAGAAATATATATACTTATATATACAAAAAAAAAAAAAGAAAAGAACATAAGGCCCATTATATAATATCTTTTTTGACATTTTATTAGCATAGTTCTAATGGAAACTTAAACTTTTATCATACCATATTACATTACTATATACTCTAAAGTCTAAAAGAAACACAAAAAAATAACAAATTTAAAAATTATAGAATTGAGATAAAAAAGAATTACTTTAAAAGGTGTATCCAAAATTTAGTTGATGGCACCAAAATAACTGTAGGACTTTTAGATTTTTATCTACAAAAACGAACAATTCATATGGTATCATGGATAAATTTGGTTGGATTCTAAAAAGGAACTATTGCCTAGGAATAATCTAATACATACCAATGTTTTACTGACAAATCTAACGGAATTACTAAAACTGTGAATTAAATAAAAGCAAATAATCTTATAAGATTGGGAACACTAAAAATTTTTTAGGAAGACAGTTTTACCATATAAGCAATGGAGACCACAACAATTATATTAAAAAATCTATAAAAACTTTATAAATTAAATTTGAATAATTCTAGAGATGCAACTAAATCTGATTAAAGATAAAAAATTCAATTAAAGTCAAAAAAAGGATCTTGAAAAGGATTTCAAAAAATTCCATATTAGTAACTATAGATGAAAATCGTTTTAGATCTTTTGGTCATAAATATAATGGCATAATTTAGGCCAATTCTTTCTAGTAACATGATACGATGCAAATATTGCTGTGACATAATTGTTTAGAAAATTTTCATTGAATTTTAATGTAAGATACTTTTCTGTCATCAACAATTGGGAATTTTAAAGTCTCAATTTAAAAATTTTATTAATGACAAGTGTATAACATTAAAAAAAAAAAAAAAAAAATGAGCAATTTCGTATAAGTTTCGTTCATTATCAGAGACCATACCATAGCAACAAAATCGAATCATTAGCAATAAAAAATTAACGGCACAGGGTCAATATGGCAATAAAAACTTTGACAAATGTCCGGTTTATAAATTATAACAAAAAAGAAATTTACCCTAAATTTAAAATTTTTAATTGAAAAGCATTATGCTTGTAATTATTGTTGGAGTGTGTGCACTTGTGGTAAAAGTAAATTTAAAACATATTTTAGAAATAATTATTTAGACAAGTTCTAAAAAACAAATATTTTTTTCAAACCTATAAAAATACAATTTTTGAGTTATGTTACTTTTAAAATTTCAAAAATACATAAACAATTTACATAATATTATATTAGACCCATGATACCAAAAAAAAAAAAAAAAATATATTTTACCTTAAATATAAAAAAAAAGAAAAATTTCATCTAATATTCTAATTTAGTTCTTTATTAGTCCAAACAAAATAAAAAAATTAAAAAAAAACAGAAAACCTCAAAATGGACAAAATAAGAAAACTAAAACAAGACAAATATATATATGTACATATATATATAATTTTTTTTTTTTCAGATCTTTTGTGGTAAATGAATAAAAAACCAAAAATGATTTTTAAAAAAATTGTTCATTTTTAGTTCTTTTATTTTATTTTATTCTGTGTGTCTTTCTTCAAAAGCTTCACCTTGAAATATCCAAAAAAAAAAAAAAAAATAAAAAAAAAGAAATATACATTTATAGAGATTTTTGAATATTTATGTAAAATATATGTGTGCGTTTTTTTTTTTTATTTTTTTTTTATTTTTTTTTTTATTTTTTTTTTTATTAATATTTTTTTATTAGATTCATAATATAACGGAACATTAAAATAGAATGATATAGATTATTATTACTATTAGAATTTTTTTAGTATGTTTTTACTTTTTTTTGTTTTCTTTTATTTTTTTTTTTTATTTTTTTGTTTGATTAAAATGACTAAAAAGTTATATGATGTAGTCATAGTGTATATGCCTCATTAAGCTTTTGTGTCACCTTCGTGACCAAAAATATGATTATGATTATGGATCAGAGTATATATATATGATATGCATGATGGTTCAGTATTCAAAAAAAAAAAAAAAAAAAAAAAAAAAAAACTAAAAACAAAAACAAAAAAATAGAGAAACACTATTTTAAGTAGGAAAAGCACAATAAAAATAAAAAAAACAAAAAAGAAAGAAAGAAAAACAATAATTGAATATTTAAAGCACTAAAAAAAAAAAAAGAAAAAATTATTCAGAAAGAAAATTTTGTACAAAGAACCAATCATTTCAATTTTCTTTCCTTTTTTTTTTTTTTTTAAAGTTTAAGCAAGTTCAAGTTTTTAAAAACTCTTTATTATTAGGTTAACAAATAGTTTAATTTTAATATATATCCTATTGTCATATTAAGTTTTTAAGATATGTATTTGTCTTAAATTGGATAAAAAGAGCAATGATAGAAATAATTTAATGATATCCTTTTCTCCTGTATTTAAAATATATTTTGCAATTGAATTCTTTATGTAGATTACGAAATTTAAAATAATTGCAAACGAAACATTTTACTTAAAGTTTATTGATTAACATTAGAAAAAGAAGATTGGAGGTTAAAACAAAATATATTGTAAGAATGTATTTTAGATCCTTGTTTATTCTTATCATTTTGTCTAAAGCTGTAGTTTTGATATCTGTTTAAAACAAAAATATAAAAAAAGACAATGATTAATTTGACTGATTGCCCTAAAATACAATCGAAAAAAATAACTGTATTTTTATTTTGAAACTGATTTTTAATGGAAGGGAGTAATACTTTATTTTTATTTTCTTCTTAAACGATTTATAAAATATTCCTTAAAAAGTTTTCTTTTGTGGTTTTGCAATATTATACATAGATATATATATAATGTATTTCATTTTTCTTTTCTTTTTATATTTTTTTTCTTTTTTTTGTTCTTATTTTTTTTTTATATTATTACTCTTTACTTTTTTTTTTTTTTTAATATCGATTATGATACATTAAAAAATCGTTTTGAAGGTCTTTTTCAAATACAAAAAGTGTGAATATTTTATTATTATTTTTAGAAAACAAAAAAAAAATTGTTATAAAGAAAATCAATTGGGATTTATTTAAATATATTCAATATAATATGTATGTATGTATATCCATATCCATATATTATGTAGTTATATATAAAAAGAATAATATAATAATTATGTATAAAATGGGTGGTAATATTATTCTTAAAATAGTGGCCAATTTAAGAACATATTTTCTATAAAAAAAAAAAAACAAAAACAAAAAAACAAAACAAAATAAAAATATAAAAAAGAAATGAATAAGAAATAAAAATTGTTGACAATAGGAAAAAAAAAAAAACGCACCCATATGGTTAGTTAAACTTTTATTTTAATATTAATTTTGATTTTAGTTTTTTTTTTTTTTGTTTTTATTATTATTATTATTAAAATTAATAATAAGGTTGGGTTGTGTTTCTTCAAGAAATTTCAAAAATTGTTTATATATACTTATATGTATATATATATTGTACATGTATGTAACATATTGTATATGTATAAATAAAAAAAAATTCATTAAAAAATTTTTAAGAAATTAAAAATAATATTCCAAAAATGTTTTAAATGAAAATTAGTCATCATGAAGATATTTTTTTTGGGGTTGGAGTTTTTAAAAACAAAACAAAAAAAAAAAAAAATTTACCCAAAAGCAATTTATTTTTTAGAAAGGCTAATTAAAAAACAGTATAACTTTTTTAAAAAAAAAACACAAAAACGAAATAAAGTATTTATGCCTTTAGTAAAATATGAAAAAAAAAATGATTTATTAAAAGACAATTTAATTAAAAAGGAGTGAATTTTTAAAATATAGTTTTATTGTATAGAATTCATTGTTAAGAATTAATTTAATGTTAAAATAATGTTATTATTTATATGATATAGTCAGATCACCATCGTCGGGTGCAATTTCATGATTTTTTATTTAGTTTTAATATGAGATATTATTGTTTTTAGCTTAACGCATTTAAAAAAAAAAATTAAATTTTTACATATTCATGTACACTGTATCTCGTAATTTTGAGAATATAGCCGTTTCATATTGTTCTTTAAAAAATTTAATGTTATTTGACATATTCAACCAAAAAATTACGAAATTGCACATTCATTGTTTTTGCATATAACCCCCGAACGGCGAATTGTAAATGTTATATGAAAGGAACATATTAACAAACCAAGTGATTCAAAGCTTTAATTATATATTCCTAAATATCCTAATCCTAAATATCTATTCTAGTAATTTCCTTTTTTTTTTGTCTTTTTTTTCTTCACATTTTTCACATCTTATTCTAAAAACTGATCTCTACATTCTATGATGAACTTTATAATTCTTCTTTTGAAGAAGGGTATGATGTTAATATTTTTTAAATCGGTTGGTAATTCATTAAAAGCTTTTAAAGATTTATACAAAGAATTCTTGTCCTGATTATTAGTTCTGAATAGACTTAAATAAAAATTTGATTTATTCCTCATCTTGTGATTGTGAATGTCGAGCATCCTATTTAACAAAATATTGTGTTTAATCTCATTATTGATAATTTTAAATGCAGCCATATAGAGTTCAATATACATATATTGGTAAAACCCAAGTAACGGTCTGAATAAAGAGAGCTTGTAGACAATCTGATTGGGTATCCGTCAATTGTTTTGACTGCCTTTTTATGGAGTATATTAACTCGATTTAAATTAAATTGAGAGGTTCTACTCTATATTGGATTTAGGTAAGTTAAATTGGAATGAATGTAAGAACAGTATATCATATACAAAGTTTTTTCGTCTAAATAGTCTCTCAATCTTCTTAATATAAATGTATAGGGCGAAATTTTTTTAATAATATAATTTATTTGTTTTATACTACCCACTTTATACTACTATCTAATACTAGCCCCACATAGTTGAAAGATTTTACTATTTCAATGGAAAAGCCTCTGAAGGAGAACTACGACGTTTGAAAGGACCTATTTTCGAAGAGCATTATTTTTGTTTTTGATATGTTTAGCTTTAATCGATTTTTCCTTAACCATTCGTCAATTACTTCCAGATCATATTGAACCGAATCTGTTAGTGCCTTTTCTGTTTTCTTTGAGTATTTTATTATGGCGTCGTCTGCATAAAGCTGAACTTGACCATAGAGGTTCAAGTAAGTTATATCATCGATAAAATATTTAAATAGGTCGGAACCAAGTATAGAACCTTGTGGTACTCCTTTCCTCCTTTACTCCCGTTTTTGGTTCGCTGAGTACATTGCCAAGTTTGACACGTTGTGTTCGGTTTCTTAAGTAAGACTCGAAGTATAAGATCTGATTCGTACTTAAGTTTAGATTGGTTAATTTATGAATCAAAATATTATGGTCAACACCATAATAATTGGAATCTAATCTATGATTTTATTTATTCTTTTCAATTTTTACAAATTTTTAAAAAAATTTACGATTTAAATGATTTTTAATAAATAAAAAAAAAAAAAATTATTACAGATTTTTATTAAAAAAAATGTAAAGTTCAATCGTAATTTATATCACATATATCAGATTTATTTTATTGCACCAGAATTTTTTTTTTATAGTAGGAAAAAAATATATTTTAGTATAGCTAAAAAAATTATATATATGTATTTTCATTTATTTGTAATTTTTATTATTTTATTTTGTTGGTTGTTTTCTTTTTTTATTTCTTATCGTACTTCCTTTAAAGTTATAAAAATAGAAGCTTATAGGTGCAATATCTCACCTCTCCTAATTTAAACTGTTATTCTCAATTTTTTATTTTTTTATTTTTATTGTACAAAATGAAAAAAACGTGTATCTAAAGATATCAAAAAAAAAGAACAGCAATTTTATGAGTTTTTTTTTTAAACATTTAATTTTATTTGCGATAACTTTTTTTTAATTGCATTTTTTAATATTTGAACTGAATATTATTACAAATATTGTACTAAAAAAAGTTTTTCTTAATATATACTTAATATATTTTTTTTTTTGCTTTACAAATATTTGATTGGTATATCCTGTAGATTGAAGGGGGTTTACTAATTGTACAAATAAATAAATTCCAACCTTAAATAATGATTAAAAAAAATATTAAAAATAAAAAAAAAATACAGGAAAGAAAACTTTAAGTCTGAAAAAATGCAGATAATGTTTTTTTTTTTTTGTTTAATTAAAATAAAAATCAATTTTTAATATTACTTAACAGTCATCTGTTATCTGTTAAGTGCATGTATATTTAATGTTGTAAATAGGATTAAAGTATAGAGGCATAAAAAAAACCTAAAGGAAAATAAAAATTTAAAATAAAGATAACGAAATATAAAAGAATTAAAACGGTAAATATTGTATAAAAGTTGTACACCTATTTTTTGTTTCATTCTAACGAACATATTATTAATTTTTAGTGTAATTTAAATCAATTGAAAGAAATGTGTAAATTAGTTAAATTTCGTTTTTCAATCTGTCTGTTTTAGAATGAACTTTTCATTTTTTTAAGATTTAATAGGTTATGGAAGATTCAAAGTGGTTTTTTTTTTTTACGAGGGTTGGGGAAAATTTCAAAAGTTACCCAGAAGAAATGCACGCGATTCTTCCAAATAGTGTTGAACTTTAACCAACAAAAATTACCGCCTTTTTATTTATTTATTTATATTAATATTACAAATCACATAGGATTTTACAATATTACAAAACCATCGGCTACTAAGGCCATTATAGATCGAATACTATTATTAAATTATACCCTAATATTATTTTTTTTGTTTATGTTATATATTTTATATTTACGCTATATTTAGCAAGGGGGATTTGTTTTCAATTAATAAAACTTGCTACCTGTGAAGGATTTGCACCCGAACTCTCTCGGCTAATAAGGCACGTGCTTAACCACTAGGCTACCGAGGCCCCTACCGCCTTTTCAAACAAAACTTTAAGTTGGGATCTTTGATAAATGTTAAGTTTAGTTTACGGCATATGGAATTAATTTGGGTTGAGCACAGTGATTAAGTATATGATGGTTATTAAACATCTATAATTACAAAAATAACAACCTAAAACCCTTTTTTCCTCTAAGTAAATAATAAACAATTATTAATAGCTCCTGTGAAGATCATCATTCTAGGTTTTGTTTATGCTGATTTTTACATACTTTCAGGGGTTTCAGCAATATTAATATTATCTCTACTATTATGATTATTTGGTAGTCACATTGTAATATTTTGTGCTTAAAATATTTCATAATTAGAGAAATTATTTAAAATTTGAAAAAATAAAAATTGTATTTAAAAAAAAAAAGTTTGTCAAATTAACAAATTTTTTTGATTCATTTAAAATTTAAAAAAAATTTGCTTCATTTAAACTCAGTACATTAATTTTTACTTATTTTTAAAGTTTATTTGTTTTATAGTTTTCAGTTAACTTAAAGGTGTAGAAAAAGGGAAAAGATAAAAAACAATTTTTTTTTTTAATATTTACTGCATTTCTCAATTTGTTGAAACACTTTTAAATTGAGGTTCTTTTTTTTTTGATTTTTTTTTTTGATTTTGTTTGTTCGGTTACATTTTAAATGCAAAAAATTATTTCAGTACGATGACAAATAGTTAAAAGGTAAATAATGCTTAAAGCAAAATAATGTTACGCGAGTTCCTCTTTTTTTTACGTAGACTTTTTTATAATTTTTTTTTATAGAAATCTAGAAATATAGTTATATTTAAAATATAAAAGTATATATACACAGTAAACTATTATCATCAGGATATAAGAGGAAGCAATTTAATTCTGAGCAGTTCATTATGTTCATTCTTAGTTTGTTTTCATTCTGCATTTTAAAATTGTTTTTTTTTTTTTATATTTTTTATTTGCATGTGGATTTACATTTTCCTTATATAGTAGAGTAAAGCGTTAAAAAATATAAAAACCGAACAAAAAAAAAACAGAAAAAATGAAAACACGTTAATAGGTTTACAGGAAAACAGAACTGTAAATATATATTCAGTTTGAAAAGTAAGTAAAATATATATACATGTACTTATATATACCTACATACATATATAAATAAGAATATGACCTAAATGAGGTTTCACTTCATCATAATGATTTATTTTTGAGTAGGTTTTCTTTATTATTATAATTTTTTTTTGTTTTTTGTTTTGCTTAATTTCGTTTTTATTTTTTACTCTTCCTTTTTTCCAGTTAATAGAAAATTGTATCAAATTAAATCAAAAAGAAGAAAACAAGAGGCAGAGAAAAAATGAAATGGTTATAGAACCAAAACAGAAAAAAAAAAAAAAGCAGAGTAAAAATTTAAAAATAAAAAAAAGAATATGCAATGAAATTGCATGTACCCTATTAAAAACTACAAGTGTAAATCAAGGTAAATATAAATGATGCAATCTAATAACCTGAAAAATGGAGAATTTTCTTTTTGAAAAAAAAAAAAAAAAAGAATAATAATAAAAGGGAAATTCCTTATAAATGAGAACTGAATGAAAAAAATGAAATATAAATAAAGAAAGTATGTTGCAGTTAAAAATATGTATACATACATATATATAAAAAAAAACACACATTTTTTTAATTTATATCATTTTTTGTCGGAGAAATTTAAAATATTCAATAGAAAAAATAATTTGAAAAAAAAAAACATGAATAGGCATAACATAAAAACTAAAAAAGATAAATTTTTAAAATAAAAGAATAAAATATATTTTTCCTTGTTTTCTTAACATAATGTGTTTCCTTAACGAAATAATGTCATATTTTTTTTTAAGAAGATTTTTGATTACAAAATGAGTTAAATTTTGTAAAAAAAAAAATTTTTGGTAGTTTTGAGGATTGTTATATTTCTTATAATATTATTATACGTGTATATATTAATTTTACAATATCGAATTTTGATTACAAATTTCATATCTTGTCTAACTGGTGTAATTCTTAATTGACACACCTATATTGATATGCCTATTTCTGATGGAAGCCAATTTTCTATTATAAAATTAATATGTAAATCGAATTTTATTTTAATTTTTTTTGGACAGAATTTCCATTGAACAGTTTTTTATGTTTAATCGCCAATTACTTTTACCAATTGCCAATTTAACTTTAAAATAAAAAAACAAGATTTGACTAAATCTTTATAAATTATTGAATTCCACTAAATAAAATTATTAAAATAATTTAATTTCATTACTAATATATTTTAATTTTCTTACCTTAATTTTTCAAATTAATTACAAAGAAAAAAAAAGAATCAAAACGTAAAATACAATAATTATATTTGTGTACATAGTAACCGTTTCTGTTGGTGAGGCAGAGGTATTTATTTAATTTAAATATTTATTTATGTTATGTGAAACTTCCCTTTTACTCTTTTTATGGGAATCATTTGATTTTTTTTTTTTGTTAGCTCAATTGATTTGAAATTCCATCACATTTTTTGAATACACTGTAACTTTTAATTAATCAATCACCAAAATTTGATACGAAACGATTGATCAATTATAATGTATATACATACATACATATATAATACATAAATGTTAATTCACATGTATTTTCTATAGTAGAGTAGTGTAAACAAAATTATATAAAATGATTGTTAAAAAAAAAAAAAAAATAATAAAAAAAATAGCCCATCACCTAATAACGTGAATGAAATTTTTCATTAAGGTACAAAAAAAATAGAAACAATAAAAAAGAAATTTTCTTTAGAGATACCATAACAGAGAATGTTTTCAAAATAAAAATAAAAATAAAAAAAATAATCCGAAAGAGACAAAAAAAAAAAAAAAAAAACAAAAAAGTAGCAATAAAAAAAAACACATAATCAAGAAATCCAAAAAATAAAAAAGTTGATCACCTTTTTGGTCATCATTTCCGTAATACGTTTTTACGCTATTTTTTTTTTTTTTGTTTTATGTTTCACTTTTGGATTTTCATTTCTTTTACTCCTATCATAATTACTATCACACACAGTCAACATCATCATGACTATACGGTAATATTCCATCATGCATAATTTAACATACATACTCACAAACACAACTTATACAAAACAAAAAAAATATTTCAAACACTTTTTGGTTCTCTCCTACATTAAAAGAACCCTAAAAAGAGATTATTGACCCCTTTTGATAGCATTAAAAAACAAAAAAAAAAACAATAAAGAAACGTCAATAAAATTATGCAGTCGAAAAATAAAAAAATTACGATATAACAAAAATAAAACAACGGTTGCACGTCTGATCAACAAATCAAAACATACACAATACGTTTGTCAGAAAAAAAACAAAAAAATTTAAACCAGTTTATGTTTTTCATTCAAAAGGTGGTAGGCAAACACTAACCACTCACTACTACACACTAGAAAAAGAATCAAGTAAATATCGTATACGTCAAATATATTGCATTGAAAAATTATAATTTTTATCGTAAAACAAAAAAAAAAAAAAATAAAACGAAACGAATCAATAATAGTAGTAAGCTTTTGTTTATAATGATTAGAATTTAAAACAAAAAAAAAAAATAAACTTCCTGAATTCACACAAATATTTAGTAGATTTTTTGTGTAATAAAATGTTTAATAAGAAATTTTGAATTATACATTAGAAAACTAAATTAAACATGAAGTTTTATAGATAATAAAATATTGTTTGTTTATTTTTGTTTCTTTCTTTCTTTGGTCTTATTCGAGATTTTAATGACAACTTCTTACAATATACATATAAAGGGATCAGTTAAAATTTAATTTTTATGGCCTCGGTGGCCAGTGGGTAAGAGCGTATAAAAGAGCGTGTATAAGAGCGTACGATCAAAACACCGAGGGAGTGTGGATTCGAATCCCACACACGTCGTAAGAGTTATACTCTCTTACGACATTTACAACCACGCCTGAACAGAAAAGGGTGTGTAATTTCCTGTCCACATTTATGTGGCATCAGAGAAATGCATTAAAAAACAAAAATAAAATATTGCCGAAAAAAATTACGATATTTGAAACTTAATATAGCTTATTTAAAAAATAATTGGTTCAATTGCTCGCTATGCACTACAGTAGAGTCAGAATCAGGAAATTTAATTAAAATCCCTATCACCATATCCCGATGTCCTATCCCTAAAACCAAGCTGTACATTTGTATTAAAGATTCCATCCTAAAGTTTGATTTTAAAAGGGAGTAGTTTTGGTTGGTTAAAGTCCAACACTACCCTGAAACAACACTAACAACTTGTAATTCCTCTTGGTGACTTTTGAGTTTTCCCCCCAAAAAAAAAAGGAAAATGAAATGCAATTAAAAAACTTGATTTATCTGATAAGTAATTACGTTTATCTAAAAATTTGAAAACGAAACCAATCTTTTAAAACTGAATAACGATGGAGCGACCCTTCCATAGAATATCTAATTGATTTACATTTAATTTTTGTTTTATCTTAAAAAAACTCTCTCAAACTGAGATCAAAGATCTAAAATCACTATTTTTGAAACTAGCTACGTATTATATATGATTATATATATTTAATTAGTAAACGATATAAATTTACGGGATTATATCACAGAGACACGCTTTACTTTCTGTATAGATTGAAATGCTAACACAATTTCGAATTTTACAGACAGACTAACAATCCAAAAAAAAAAGTTTTAAAAGCTAAAAACGTAAACGTGTAGTATATAATTTTCGTCTTTATGTAAAATTATGCTAAATATGTATCTTAAATGCAAAAAAAAAAAAAAAAAATAATAAGATAAAAACAAAATTACAATACTTGTTAGTAATATATGGTTGGCCCTTTTTTTTTTTTTTTTTTTATTATCAACGTATAAATCTAAAAGGTAAACTGCATATTTTGTATATAAATGAGTATTTAAAAATAAAAAAAAAAAAAATAAAAAAAAAAAAAATCAAAAATGATATGTTGTTATTGTCTTTTGAGACGACGAATTATTTAAGAATATCTTTTGTCACTTTATTTTTGATTATTCTTGTTAGATTACCAGTCATTATGACATAGAGATATGTATATAATATAGGTAATAGGTATGTATATAATATAGATTTTAAATTAAATCTTTTTAAGTATGCGGGTTAGGTTTTTAAGCATTAAAAAATAAAGTTTTTTTGTGTTTTTTTTTTTTGTTTGTTTGGTAAGTTATTAAAAAGTATCTTCAAAAACAAAAGAATGTTAAAAAAAAAAAAAAAACAACAGTTTTCTTGATATTTATCTGCGGTTCTATTATATTATATTACATTGTCTCTTTAATTTTTTTGTGTTAAATTGAAATGATGATTTCAAAGGTGTGACACTAATAATTTATAAGTAAAATTTTTTTTTCTTTTTTTTTTTTTCAATATATTTCTATCTCTTTTGATCTTTAGTTATACTATATGATCATGCTATGCTAAAAAAAAATGTTAAGAGAATTAGAATGTAAGTAGATATTATACGATCACTTTTTGTACATTTTCAAAATGTATATTGTTTTTTTTTTTTGTAAGTCTCCCACACATTCTTCAATGATTAAATAATAAATAACAAAATAGAAATTGAATCTTAAAAATTTAAGAAAACAAAAAAAAAATTTGTATAGATGAAATATTGATTGGTGACTTGAATGTTAATATATATGTATATATATATGTATATATATATACAAGAGATTTAATTTTAAAGATTTTGTTATTGAATAATTATTGGAGTTATGCAAGAGTAGTCAAAGGTTTTAAAAATTATTTTGTTAGGTAAATAAGATTAAAAAGATATTTACGTATATTTATGTATATATGTATATAAATAAATCATTTTTATTACAAGATTAATGTTAAATGATTTATTGATTATTAATGATATAAATATTATTGGTTAAAGTTTAACAGAATTTTTTTTTATATAGTTGAGATTTAAGATTAAAAAAATATTAAATAAATTTTGGAAAAAATAAAGAATTTTAAAAGAAATACTGATTAATTTTAATTTATTATCATTAATTTAATTCAGACTTTTTATTAAAATATAAAAGTTAAATTTAAGATTTTTGTTCTTAATTTTTTATATATACACATATATATATATATATATATCTTTTTACTGTATTAAATTTATTTATTTTTTTTTTCAAAAATAAAACTTATAAAACCACTTAAATAGTTTGAAAAAAAAAAAAAACAATAAATTAATAAATATACGTATATAAATATCCTTAAAATTTAACAAAATTTCAAGGACTTAAATATAATCTAATAAAAATCGAATTTTCATAAATTTAAAATGAAAATCAGTAAGTATAATATTAAAATTGTTAAAAAACAAAAAAAAAAAAAAAAATCTTAAGATCGTAAATCTTAAGTTTCATTTTATTTTATTTTAATGTTTTTTTTTTTACGATTCTATCACAATTACAGCCAAAATATTTTGTATCTATTAATGTTACATATATATTTCACATATGTAGTATGGAAGTTTGAATTTAAAATACATATATTATATATGTATATAATATAGTATTTCCTTTGGTAATATATAGATACATACTAAGTAATTTGAAAATGTATATAAAATGTTTAGTTAATTCAAACTAAATACATAATGCATATAATATATGTAGATCGATGCGGTTAATATACCTACATATATATAAAAAAAAAAGATAAAATTAAGTAAAATAAGAAAAATAATTTCTATTTATGGGCTTTTACAGGTATCATGTACACTTATGTACATAATACACTTTTGTATATGAATGTATATAATATGTACATTTGATTACTTTTAAATTACATGGTATTTCATTTCAACCTGTTTCAAAATTACTTGCAAATTCTATACAACATTAAAAATAAACAAAAACAACAACAGTAGTTGTACATATTATGTTAAGTATAAAACCGTGATTTATTGTTGCAATTTGGTTGATTTTTTTTTCTTGTTTTTTTCTTTTTGCGCATTCAAAAAATTATTTACCGTAGAGGAAAAGTTTTGTTTTTACTGTGGTTTTTTTTTTTCTTTTTTAGGGGTTTTACGTCGTTGTTTGGTTTGTTTAGTTCGGTACAATTTTTGGTTTTTAGTTTTTTTTTTTTTTTTTTTGGTACTGACAATACAAATATGGTTAGAGAATCACGTTCACCTCGGCTAAAAAAAAAAAAAATATTTGAAATATTTATTTTATTAATGAAAATGTGGAAAAAAAAAGATAAAAGAAAATAAAAATAAAATATTATTTGTTTTTTAGAATTTATGGCGGTAAAAAACAAAAAAAAAAAAAAAAACAT
Organism: Poecilobothrus nobilitatus; assembly: GCA_947095535.1. Lineage (NCBI taxonomy): Eukaryota > Metazoa > Arthropoda > Insecta > Diptera > Dolichopodidae > Poecilobothrus > Poecilobothrus nobilitatus. The sequence continues at coordinate 174,499,444 of OX352774.1, forward strand.
TAAAAAACCAAAATATAAAAACTTCGAAAAATGTTTTAATTATGGTTAGAATGGTTATGTCATTGGTATTTTTTTTTTTTTTTATTTGAATAAAAATATTAGAATATAATTTTATTATTTTAGAATATTCGATTAACTTTTTGGATATTTTTTGTGTTTTTTTATTTTTTTTTTTTCCAAAAATAGCTATAAGTTATTTAATAGAATTCTTTTACAAATTTTAAAGTTTTTCTGATTCATAGGTGGTTATACTACATTATGATGATTATAAAAAATAAAAACTAATATCGTTTAATTTGAGAACTTCTTGGATACAAATAACTTTGAAATAAAAAATATTTTTTTATATTTTGTTCTTATAGTAAAAAACAAAAAATGTTATGTTAAATTTATCTAATTTAATTGAATTTTTTAAAATAAAAATTAGTTTAGTTAGGAAACATCTCAAAAAGAAACTTAGAATCTAAATTTTGAACAGTGAAGGTAAAATAATAAAATTTTACCAAAAAAAAATTAATATGGAAATAATATGTATTAACATTATTTAACAAACCATAATATCCCATTGTCACTATGTTAGCAAAATAATAATAATAATAAGCGGAATCATTTTTTCCTTACAGTTCCACTCCCAATTCAATATTTCCGCATCCTATTTCCCTTTCTTATCTCTACTCTCTAGCCTACTCTCTAGAGGTTTCATCCCATTGTATTAGTTAAAGGGACAGGTGGGTTTAGTCAGTAAGAATCTGACACTACCAAGGGAGAATTCTTAGTGTCTTTGGAAGATTCCTACTGGTCTTACAACAAAAAAAATAAATCTATGTTATTGCAACATTTAAATTAATTATAAAAAGTTGGTTAATACAGTCCTTACATTAAGTCCTTCTATTCGCTACATATCTTTTTACTTTGATTCTACTTCTTTTTTTAAAAGTTAGTTTAGTTGAATTTAACATTTTTTTTTTTATAAATTCTCTGACTTTATTGCATCTATATCCCATATGTATGCTGTAAACATTGAGAAAGTGTGGGTTCGAAACCTTGTAAGAATAATTCACACTTACATTTGCAGCCATACTCAGAAAAGGCTGTGTAATTTATGTGAAAGGGGAATAAACTAAAAAAAAAAAAAAAAAAAACTAAATAAAATTAATAAATCTCCCTCCGCCAGCATTTAAACATCTTTTCTTCTTTGAAGTTGGATATGTACAATCAAGATTTCTTGGGTTTATCCTTAAATTTCTGAGATCATAGAATAGACAAGTGTGTTCTACAATATTAAGTTCCACTTCTAAAACTCTTCAAACTGAAGTCATATTTTTTTAATAATATGTAAATGAAAATAACTAAATAAATTTATCATTCATTTCTTAGTCACTGTATATCACTGTATTTTGAAAAAAATGACAAATTAATTAAATATTTAATTGAGAATCATTATTAAAAAAAAAAAAAAACTAATAGATACATTTTTAAATAGATAGATTTGATAATTTTTTAAAAGAAAAATATCTTGTTTTTTTTTTTTTAAAGTTATAAAATTTTAAACAGCCAGTAGTAATTTTAAAGAAATATATAGATATATTAAGGAAAAGTTCCATTACTAGACTCCATGGTATACGTTAAGCAGTTTCAATTTTGCAAAACCAAAATTTAAACATCGAATACATTTAAAATTAAAATGTAAGAATAAAATTTTATAATAAGATGTAGTCTCAAAAGCCTTTATTTAAAAATCAATATAGGAAGCAATTAAATAACGAATAGAAATTGTTTTAATTGAGATCCAATTGAATTTAATTGTGCGATTGTCTGGGAATACTTTAATTTTTCTCTTATTCACAATTAGACTCAACTGTTAGAAAACAAAAAAAAAAAAAAAAAATGTAAAATATAAAATTATATTTTGATTATTAAAATTTCTACTGAATTTTTTGATTAATTAATTAAAATATTTTATTAAAACCTTTTCATGTCACAAGATGTCAATAATTTCGCTACCACAAAACCATTTACGTCTTATTGCGTTAAATTTACTACGAGTACAAAGAAAAAATAAATGTGTCTGCGATTGAAAGCTACACAAACTATAAATCAATATTTATTTTACCTTATAATTAATAAAATTAATTAATAATAACTATATAGATTTATTTCCTTGTTTTATTTTTACACCTGATTCTACTGTAAAAAAAAATAAATAAATAAATTAAAAGAATGCTGATCTAATATGAAAGAAATGCAATGATAATAAATACTCGTATTCTTATATATTTTTATTTATTATTAAAATGTTGTGCTGATTTTTTTTTTTTTTTTTATAATTAATTAATTTATGCGGTTTTCTAATAAAACAAAGTAAACTTAACATATGTACCTATATATATATATTAATATTATTAATATTTTTTTTTTTATAAGAATGTGAAGGTTAGGTTAACGCTTTATGAGCTTTTGAAGCGTTATTTACAAAAAAGCACTTAATATCGATGAGAATGTTGAAAAAAAAAAACAAAACAAAAAACTAGTTAAAAATTTAAATTTTTAATTTTTGTGTGTTTTTATGATTAAGTTATTGAAATTTTTGACACACTATCTAATGTGGAAAATTAATTTCTAATCGGTGTTTTATCAATTAAAAATCAATTAATTATATTTTTGGTTTTTTTTTTTTTTGCAATTTTTTCTTATACTTAAAATGGAACAACACTTGAAAAGTAAAAAGTTTGAGTAGATAATCTAAACAATAGTATATATATATATATATTATTTATTAAATATGTTCGAAAAATGGTATAAATTTATTATAGTAGTTCTTCATAATATTAATATTATGTTGAATCTTTTCTTGAACATCACCTATTTTGAAAATCTCCTGATTTCCGGAAATGAATTCAATTTATAAAATTTGAACAATTTCAATTTCAAAGACAGACAAAAGCTGGTTTTGTAGTATAGAGAAATATTTTAGAATTGATAATTAGGAGCTTTAACACAAAATTGACGCACACATGACGGTCGTTTTTGACATGAAATAATAAATTTACTTTATATCCCAATCCCAAAGGAATTAACACATCCTAACAAATTTAACAGATGGCATCTAATCAATTTCTGTAACATCTAATAAATGTTTTCTAATAGATCTCTCGCATAAGAAAATTATATCGGTGGAAACCGTCACGGAAAAACGGAACATGAAAAAATCCAACTTAAAAGTTTTTATGTGTGCTACAGTAATTTTTTTTATTTCTACTGTAAAAATTTCAAAACCGTATAAAATCAGTTAAAAAAATTATCATGTGGTCTTCCAACTGCAGTTTTTTTTTCCTATACCTTGCGGGTCGCCTGAGATCGCCTACGTCTTGTAGTTTCTTGAGGGTTCCATTTTACTGCTATTCTTGCTAAATTCTCTCTCTGTTTTCTAAGTGTGTAACCTCTATGCGGCTGTATTTTTATTACATTATTTAGTTTATAACCTATTCTCCCATTTGTTATATTCCACAGACCTTCATTTGTTTTTGTTCTTGGTCAAAAAACTCTATACATATGATTTTTAGGTACTTATTGATAAATACCTACAATCTGTTACCCATTAAGTTTGATATTGTCCATTTAGCATAGAGCACATTTTACTCAGGACAGGACCAAAATATTCTAAGCTTGTTTTTTCTAGATATCTGAATGCAGTCTCACATATGGGTTACAATCTTCCAAATGCTATATCTGGTCTTTTTTAGCCTGTTTTCCAGATCTTGTTGGACTTCTCCGTTAATTGATATTATACTATTCAAGTAACACAAATCTTTTATAATCCCCATTTGCTGACCATTTATTTGAAAATATTTAGTGTTTTTTTTTTTAGTTTAGAAATTACACAGCCTTTCCTTTTCAAGCGAGTTTGTACATGTCGTAAGGGGGAATTACTCTTACGAGGTGTGTGCGGTTCGAACCCTCACCTCCTCGGTGTTTACAGCGTATTTTATACGCTCTTACCCTCTAGGCCACCGAAGTCCCTTAGTGTTTCAATTGTTATTATATTTTATCGCTTTTCTATTACTTATGCTAATTTCAAATCAAATTACAATTAAAATGAGAATCAATTTTTAACCGAATCAAATATACCCATTTATTAAAAAAAAAAAATTACTAATCCCAATTTTTTTTAGAGGTTATTTAACCCTTTGTAATAAAATACAAAAAAACATGCAATAAAATTTTAAATAAAAAACAAAGAATAAAAATGTTATCATAGAAAATGTATCTTTAGATGATTCATAGCGTCTAATCTGTTTTCTTTTTTTTTTTTTACAGCAATTTTAATGGTAAGTGGTCCTTGAAAAAATTTGCATTCAAAACAATAATTCAAATGTATCGGAAAGACATAAAAAAAAAAATAAAAAAAACAAATGGTTTTTTTTTTAATATTGAAAAATAAAATTTAAAAACAATTGCGATCACAATTAAGATAAAACATATGTTATTTTCCACTTCACATCAAATCAAATCTAACTGAAACGTTTTCAAGCAATAAAAATTAGAGAAATTTGAAACAATCAGGAAGGAGTGCTTTTATGTTAACATGTTTATAAAAAAAAAAAAAACAGACAAATTTATTGTAATTTTAACAAATGTTTGTAAATGTATACGATGTTTCACATCACGAAAATTATTTAAAGGGTCAGTTTCTGTCAGTTTTCATAATAAATTTTCTATACTTACAGTGATGACATATTATGCAATTTGTATGAAAAACGTAAAACAAATTTCAAGTTAAAATCATGAAACATACCTAAAAATAAAAAAAAAAAAGGTAAATTTAATTAATTTGTAATTTTAGATTTTATTTATTTATTTTTTTTTGTAAAGTGTAAATATTTAATCATTTTTTTTTTTGTTTATATTATATTTTTCTTTCCTTTTAAATTGACTTAAAATGTTTGTAAATTACTTAAAATTTACGAGAATTACTTAGTAGATAATAAATGATGTTGTTGTTGTTGTTGTTGTTTTTTTAAGTATACTTATGTTAAGTATATATACATTTAAAATATTTATTAAATTAAGTAATAATTAGTTGGGTAAATAACACTATGAAAATTTTAGAGGTATGAAATTATTTTAAATTGAATTTTTGTACATAATGTTTATTATACATTTGTAATTTATATTGATGAACTTCTCTTATTATATACATTTAGTCGTCACTATACAAACTAATTACAGGGGGCCTAACGAAATCTTATTTTTGTTAATCTTCAAATGCAAAATAATCTTCTTTTAAACTATTCCTTTTTTTTCCTAAAAAATCTCCTTTTTGGAAATAAAAACTCTTTTTTTATTAAGGAAAAATCTCCCTTCTTTTCTTAATAAAAAAGAACTGTAGGGCCTTGGAGTTGGTTACAAAATGAGGGCGGATCTTTGTATGAAATATTTTTTCTCAGATTTTTACTTTTGGCAGTTCGAATTTTAATTTTACGATTTTTTGCATTTTTTTATCATTCTTTAGTATTTCAATAAATATGTAGAAGCCAATTTTGAGAAATAAAGCAGATTTTGATAAGGTAAATTTCGAAAAAAAAAATTATTTTTAAATGAGATTACGTAGAACCACTCCTTATTGAACAGAACACTTTACACTATGTTGAAGGTTTTATATGTACAGTCATTGCGAAACCCTATTTTACATAATATTTTTTCATAAAAAAAAACATTTACCAATTTTTCATATATACAACTCACATATAATATACTTTGCAAATAATATATTATATGCTGGCAAAAGTATATAATCCTAATTTCGTAATCAAATCTAAAATTCCTCCTAACTAATTAATTATTTTACATACATATTTAAAAATAAAACATAAAATGAAAAATGAATTTAGGCCAAACTGTGATGCTCCCGTATTAAAATATATTAAAAACACAATTTACATATACATAGTTGAATTTAAATAAAAATTTAATCTTTGAAATCGGATTAACATAAATGCAACAATTTATTCAAATATTAGACAAAAATAAATGGTTTCATAATGCAAAAATTTTCAAAGTTATTTTTATCATACAAAAATTTTTACTATAACTGAACTAAAAATTTTAATAATTTTTAAATATTTTATATAAGATTGTTATAAAAATTAAACAACATCACAAAATTGTCCTTGATTATTTTAATTATAAGAAAATATTTTCTTACTACTGATGCAAATAATTAATTTAAATGTAACTTGTTAAAAAAAAAATAAAAATTAAACCGTATGATTTATCTTAAATTTCAGTATTAATTTTTAATTTCACACTCTATTATGTTTTGCGTTTTTTTTTTTTTTTTTTTTTTCATGTACCAAAACTTACTTCACAACCTCTATCTATACAATTCAAACTAAAGAAACTTAAGGAAAAAACTTAAAAAAATAAAAACCAAATTAATTATTATAAAAAATTGACATTGAACACATAAATTTTGTTATATTAGTTATTGGAATGTAATTTTTTAATTTCCAACACAATTAAAACCGTTCCATAAATTACAATAATTTAAATAAAGAAAAAATATAAAAAAAAAAAAAATGATTAAAAATGATCCAAAGAAACCGACCAGCATGTTATCTTAAGATTTAAAATATAAATAAGAATTTTGAAATTTAATGCATAACTTACACAATATTTTCTTTTTTTTTTTTTTCAATAAAATTCCAATTATCTTGTTGGAAACAAAAAAAAAAAAATTGAAACATTGAAAAAATCTGATTTGAATGTTTGTGGGTTATTTTTCTATAATTTTTAACGGTGCATAATGTACGTACGGTTTAAATATAAATAAAGTTTTAAAGATAATTTTTTTTAAAAACTTATTAGGGTCATCGTACTAATAACTAAATTGTACTGTCAAAAAAATAAATATAAGGTGTTTTTCTTATACTTTTCCTTTTTCCTTATTAGAACTTATGCAGACATTTTTTTTTCTTCAAGGAAACCCCTAATACTGTTTAAGAAAAACTTCATAAAACATTGCTGTTTTTTTAAACCTTATTTTAAATACTAAATACTACTGAAAGGAAATTATAATTTTTTGTCCCTAATAATTAAGAAAACTTTTATCGGAAATCCGGACAAAGTATATTTTGGTTAGGATACCTCAAATAGGTATATTATGTGTAATTTTGTGTCTTTAAATTTTTAAACATAGTTTATATAATGGCATTTGCTTTGTACAATAAACTGTTTTAATTTTTGATGTTAACAATTGAACACCAGGTTATGAAACTTGGCGAGCAAATGACACTAGAAGACGCAGTTGACCGAATACCTAACAAACCATCCAAATACCAAACCAACCGAGTCTAACAAGCCATCTGAAGCTAAATAAAATTAACATATCCGTGAGAAAAATGCCAGAAGTCCAGAACATGTGAGAGAACTGAGTTTAACGGAAATGTCTGGTGGAGGTCCAAAGGAGTACAGATACAAAAAAAAAATTTATAATATCAATATATAAAAATTAATTTTTTTGTATTGTAATAGATATGGTAACCTTAATATAATATATATCATAATTATGAAATAAAAAGTGATACATTTAACATTATAGTTAAGGAATGTATTGGCAATAATTATATATACATAAATTTATAATTATTTCGCCTCTTCATGCATGAAAAACAATAAAATCGATTGAAAAATTAAATCAAACTTATAAAAAAAAAAAAAAAAAAACTACAATGTATAAAATATTAAAGTATATATACATAACATATATTATAATATGTATACATACCTTTGTGGTAACAACTTGTTTCTGGCATTCTAATCGATTTTTTTTTTGTATTACATATATATATAATATACATATAAAAAAAAAAAAAATCGAATTAAAAATCCAAAAAAAAAAAAAGAAAAAGAAATAAGTAAAACTTGCTTAACTGTTGGTCGTTAATATTATTTTAATGCTGATAGGCATAATGGTAAAGTTAGTAATGTTGGTTGGTTCCTATTGGTGGTGGTGGTGGTGGTGTACTCGAATGTGATCGCGAAAAAATCAAGAAATAAGTAAAAAAAAAAAAAACAAATCAAAAAATATAACAATAATACAAAATCCAGTTAACCTTGCAATATAGCAATGGCATAAAAATTGTTCGTATCTTTTTTATTTTTTATTTTTGTTTTTTTTGTGTTGAATATTTACAGATATTTTATCTATATATCTATCTACTACTTACTATCTTTTTTTTTTTTTTTGGTTTTTGTAAGTTGGTTCTGATTTATTTTCTTTCACAACATTAATCTTAAAGATACATAGTCTAATATATGTATATATTTATATATATATTTTTTGCGTTTCATGTTATTGATCTATTTATCTAGTAATCACCCTGTAAAAAATTGTCTATTTGATTTGAATGTTTTTGTTTATAGTTGGTTATAAGTTTACTGGTAAATGGTTAAATGTTTGCCAATTACTTAAGCTTATAACGATGACGATTAGTTTTAGTATACTTAAAGATACTTTATAAAAGAAAAATATATCTTAGAGATATATATATATATATATGTATATATACCACTAAAAAAGTTAATGCGTGTAATTTTTTGACGTTATATTTTTGTTATTATTATTGTTGTTGTCCGTAACTTAAATCTCTTCTCAATTTTTTTTTTTATAAATAAAACTACTATAATTAAATAGATCTTTTTCCTCTACCCACTTATAAGATTACAAAAACAAAAACTGAAATATAACTGACATGTTATTTGATTATTTTTTTATTATTTTATTTTTGTTTTTTTTTTTAGTTTACCTGTTTAGAAGTCAGTTAAAAAAAAAACAACGGTTGGCATTTGTTTGCGAATTAAAAAAAAAAAAAAATAAAAATTTGTTTACTTGCTGCGGATTTCAAGTAGTACAAAATAAAAAAAAAAGGTATTATTAGGAGACCAAAGCTTAAATATTTATTTATGAATATGTATATGTAAAAAAAATCAATGCTAACTTATATGTAAGTAATGTAAAATAGTTAAGTTTCAGTATGTATGTGGGATTGTGGGTACAAAAATTACTTATTTTTTTCTTCTTATTATTCTTTTTAGGTTGATTTTGCTTTTTGCATTACTTTATATACGTAAATATTAGGAAAAATGGTAACTATACTTTTGAAATGAGTAAATATGTAATCAGAAAAAGAAGGTAAAAAAAAAAAATAAATAAATTGTAACCACCGTGATGGTTATTATATTTATTATGACTTTCACTTATGTATGCACGGAGGAGTTTTGATTTTTTTTTTTATTATTGTTTTTTTTGTAAAAAAAAAACAATTTTTTTTTGAATGTCGATCTAAAGTTGTAAATAGTTTGTTTTCAAAGTTAGTTAATCATTTAATTTTGGTTTTACATATAATAATATATAATAGAAAATAATTAGAATGGTTTTAAAGAGCTGAAGAGCAGTTTCTGACCAAATTTAATTTTTCATAGTTTTTGAATATTTTTCAGAAGTTTTATTTGAGTAATGCGCGGTTTATATATGTTTTTTATTAAAACTATTTTTTATATGTAAGCAATATTAAAATACCATTAAGGCACTCAGATCAATTCAATAATAATCACCCCAAAGAAATTTCAAAACAGTGAGAAACGAAAATTCAGACAAAAAAACTGATGTTAGATAATATATAGTAGACAGCAGTGTCGAAAAATGCTTTGATATTAAAGAAGAAGATAAGCGAATATGTATATTTGTAATCATGCAATATGAAAGAAACATGTACTTATAAAGTTTTATTACTGATTAATTTTTTTTTTTTTTAATATATTTCTCTGCTACATAAATGTGGACAGGAAATTACATAGCCTTTCCTGTTCAGGCGTGGCTGTAAATGTCGTAAGGGGAAATAACTCTTACGGCGTGTATGGGATTCGAACCTACACTCCCTTGATGTTTACAGCATATTTTATTTTATACGCTGTTACCCACTAGGCCACCCCTCTTCTGATTAATTTAAAAAAAAATTTTTTTAATTAATTAAAAAGCATTTTATTTGAAACCAGATATTTTTATAAAAATGAATTAAAGATTACTATCACAAGCTTGTATTTCGTTAGACTGGATATTACTTACCTGTATTTTTTTATCTACTGTCTATAACTATAAGTTTACTATATATTTAATTTTATACGATTTATTTTGATTATATGGTTCCCCCCCAAACCGTCACTAAAAATGATTAATATCCTCCAATTATATTTTTACATACATATTTCAACAACAAAGCATTTAAAGTAAAGGGACTACTAAGGGACCACCAAACGCATGTTATACAAATTATTAAAATTATGATTTTTGTATCTTGCTGCTAATTATATTTTATTGAAACCGTGGTTTTATAACAAACTTTAAAAACATCAGTTAAACAAATTATTGAACCCTGATTTTGTAACCAATTCTAAAGTCCTTCCATATTATTTTTATATACATATGTATACCTAATTAAACAACTAAGTATTTAAAATAATTGTGGATTTTCGCTTTTGGATTTCGGAATATAGATTTGATCATCAAGCCTCTTCTTCATTCAGAAGCTTGCAAATATATATATTATTTTTAAAAAATCGTATAAGCCTGATTTCGTATTCAACTATAAAATTCCTCTATACTAATACTGGAGTCAATTCTATCTATAAAGTTCCTCTATACTGGAGACAACACACATGAAATTCAGGTAAATTCCAGGTGGTTTACAAAATTATATTCTCATTTTGACTTCTAATTTTAAGAAAAGTTAAAGGAAAGAAACATAGAAAAATGATAAAAAAAAATTGTTTTTAATATCGTAAATAAGAATAAGGGTTCTTTTATACGAATATCGTAAATAAGGAATCAAAAGTTCCATATATGAATGAAATTATAGTTAGATTTTCAATGCTATATAAAAAAAAATCAAAAATCGTTTCGTATATAAATACGGTAAGCTAATTTAATCAAGGTGGTCACGTTTGAATTAAGAATAATTCGATTTGATTTAAATTATATATGAAATTTAATTATATGTAACTCGATATGTAATTTCAATCTTATAATCTAAAGAATCAAGAACCGTAGATTTTTTATACTGTTTTATAATAAGAATCTCATATAACATAATATCATATTAATCACAGTAAAATGATTTATTTCTTATAATATGAAATTTTTAATATTTATATTTAAGAATTTTAATTTTTAATAATGTATAGTTATATTATTTTATACAAGTTTATTTTTATTTTATACATGTATACGTTATTTCATTATTCAATAAATGGAAAAAAATTAATTTTATTAGTTATACAATCTCTTATTTAAGAATTAATTATTTAACATATAGCTTATAATTTATATGAATTCTTTATAAAATTTATAAATACATTTATTTTTAATCCAATTAATTGTTTTAATTTTCACGTAAAAAAATAAATTTTCAACTTTTCTTTTGAATAATTTTTGATATGGTGTAGAAATTGCATTTTTTTTTTTCATTGCAAAAAACTTAGAAAGACTTTCAAATGTTGTGTTTGTGTATTTACAGTGAAATACACTTAAGAGCATTACTATAGTTAAGAGCATAAAACGTTTAAAAGCAATATTATGATCTTTTGAATGTTTTTTTTTTTTAATTTTGTCGCACATTTATTTTCGTTTATAGGAACGGATAATTCAGAACACATGCAATTCAGAAAATATATTATATAAAATTTTTCATATATTTCATGACGTTTAAAATCGCCATTTAATGCGCCATTTAATGACTATACGGAAAATATTTAAAATTCATGTTTTCTATTCCTATATTCCGTCGAAAATTTTGAAGAAACATATCATATTGTACTTGTAAAATGTAACACTTGTCAAATGTTTGAATGGAAATCGACATTATTAGAATTTATATAGAAAATAATAAAAAGAATAGAGAACTTGTACGTATATTTGATTAAATTTAGTAAAAAAAAAAATTTTGACTTATCAAGAAAGAATGGCAATGTAAAATTTAAAACTTTTTTAAAAAATAATATAATTTTGAATAAAATAAATATATTTTATGTAACAAATCAATCCCATATTTGAAATTTTTTACTTAAGTTTTGTTTTGATGAAATCGATTGACAAATCGATTATGAGCGAAAAATGAATGTCATTTTAGATGCTACTCTTAAATGTGATGATCTAATGCTCACTTTGCCTCACTAGTAGATTTGACGTATAAATAAAATATACTATTTTAAATAAGTAGTACTGGACCAAATGAAAACCACCACAACGAAGCGATGCGAGCGGAGACTCTTTTTAGTCTTGTTGATAATAAATTTGATTATGTTTTTTTTTGTTTTTTTTTTTATAAAATTTTATTGTTGATTGTTATTAATGATTTTTTTTTTCATATACTGTTTACATATATACAGAATTTAAATTTGTTTCATAAAGCTATGCTACATTTTATTTAACAAGTGACGCGCGAGGTGAAGCAAGCATTCGGTTATCACCTTAAGCGTATTCTACTGTGTATATAATTTATATATTAATTATAATATGTATATAATATTTTATACGTTTATTAGCTATATAAAATTATATTTAATTTAATGATGTTTCAACCTTTAACTTCTATTAATTAAGAGCAATTAAACAACTCTATATTATAATTATAAATATTTTGCTATATTTGAAATAAATTTTTTTATTATATTATGAATCACTAAAACTTAAAATTTTAATCAGTATTTAGGTAATAAAATTTAAAAAAAAAAAACAAATATTTTATGGTTTTTTGATTTAAAATAAAAAAATAAATTAATTATATATGTTTTAAACATGTGCTCTCAGAGAATTGATATGATTTAAAAGGAAATTTATTTTATAAAAATAATTTCGTAGAATTAAGAGCCCATAGGTATTGGTTGAAATAATATAATTTTAAATTCCTGTACCTATAGCCTCCATTAAAAACTGAAATATCTGTCATAAAATTAATTAATTCATAGAATTACATTCTAAAGGGCCGGCAGAAATAAAATGAATTTTCTAAAATATATTTTTTTTTTCGCATTTCTGTATGTTCAAAATTTTCATTTTATAATTTCATAAGAAAAATGCATTAAATTCTTAGAAAAAATCCAAGTAATTGCTAATTTTAGCGGAAAAATGAATAAATAATAATTAATTTGTGGTGAAATTTATTTAATAAGTTAAAAGATTTCCCGATTTTCATTCTTAAAATTTTCAGTCAAAGATCATACGTTTTTATGAATGAACTTTTAAAGTTTTGTAAATTTCAGAAAATTTTCTATATGTATATGTATATACAATAAATTTTAAGGAATATAAGTTAAAGGCTTAGAAGTACATATATAATTAAAGAAGAACTGTAATAGATTTACAAAATTTTCTAGAACATCGATGGAATGTCGACAATCCACTAAAATGTCCGGGCTGGGCACAAATCTTCTTCTATTTCGAATAATTCATCTGTTTTATCATTTATCAAAAATTTAAAAATATTGACTTATCTGATAACATTAGAATTACCATACCTAATTACCAAAAAATCAAAATTACCAAAAAATAATTTCGTGGGAATGGCAGAATTAGTATATAACAGCATGCTAACAACAACAAACAAAAATGACATATCTATTTCCAAGCATGACTCTAGAACTGTTAAACAACCTGGTTTTGAAGTCTCGTCTGAGCAAAGAAACTTTCGTGTCTCCATATGATTGCTTAACTTTTGTTTTTTTCAAGGTGTTTAGTTCTAGGAATTTAAATAGCGTACAATTTTGTTTTGACAAAAGGACTCTCAGAAAATCGAATTACTGTCTATATTCTGAATAGTAACCAACGACAATCAAATCTTTAACATAAAAATTAATTATTAGATTTAAGATTATAGCTATAGAGACGTATTAAAATATTAAAAATACTTTGAGTATACAGAACTTTATCAATTTCGTTTTAGTTTTCGAGCACGAATAATAATGCACCAATTTGTTCAACAACCTCTAGTTCAACATTAAAGAATATGTCTTTCAATTCACCAAGATGAAATTACAACAAACAAACCAATGGTTTGCTGAAAGTATAACTTACATAATAATTAAAACCACGTGATTGAAACTGAACTATTATTACATAATAATTAAAAAACGTGATTGAAAAAAATCCAAGTGTGTACACTATTTCCCATCCCAGACCTGAAGTTATATAATTGGTTGATAATATTACGGGCCATTATCTAATATGTGGATATGTGGATACAAGATTGGGTATGCAAATCGACACTTCAAGTCTTCATAAATATATAAAAATTCTTAATAATTAAAAGTTTTAAAAAAAAATTATTTTTATTTTTTAAATTTTAAAACTACTTAAAAATCACATATTTTTCATTAAAACTTTCTTAGATTTCAGGCTAAAGTTACCTATTTATTTAAAATAATAATATTATTTATTATAATATTATTTAATGTAATGTCCTTTGCCCTTAAACTTTAGTAAAAATATTAGTAATTATTTTTTTTTTGTAACCTATTACAAAACCTATTACACCTGATATTACTTTAATTATGAACGATTTTCATAAATGTACTATGTACCTATATATGTATGTATATATATATATGGTTTATTATACGTATTTATGTTATTACGTAAATTTATGACGATCTGTTTACAAAAACAAAAATGTGTTCATTTTAATAGGCATAAAGAAAAGTAGTGACCATTGCATTTCTCTGCCACATAAATGTGAACAGGAAATCACACAGCCTTTCAGGTGTGGCTGTGAATGGCGTAAGAGAGAATAACTCTTACGACGTGTGTTGGATTCGAACCTACACTTTCTCGATGTTTACAGCGTATATTATACACTCTTACCCACTAGGCCACCGAGGCCCCAGAAATATTTTATTATATACCTATGTATATATAAATTTCTAGACAAAAGAAAATTTCTCTAAACTTTCAGTTTCGACTGGCAAAATTGAAAGAAAAACTCAAGAAAATTTAATAAAATCTGCGATTTATATTTTTCATATCAAGATATATTTATTTTCTTTTTTTTTTTTGCCTATATGGGATATGTGGAATTTTTATACAAACACAGGTACATACAGGGATCCTTTTCTAGATCCACTTAGAGTCCACTCCATAATCGATTATGGATCCATTATGAATGATTTATATTTTTTACGGCAACTTTAGTTAGATAAGTATTAAAGTTCAAGAGAACAATAAATATTAGAGAAAACAAATAACAGTAAGTGTAGAAGGAATAAACGAATAATTTTAAATATATTTATTAGGTATGTACTTATTTTATAGAATATAATATGGTCACAATTTTAAATAACTGTCATAACAGTTATAAATTATTACATAATACTTATATATGGTATAAAATGACCATGAACTAACTTTATTGTACGAGTAGTTTGTAATTCAGAAACTAAAAAAAATTTTAAAAGAAAATTTTAGTTAAATAAGAAGTTAAACAAAAATCTCGGGAAAACAGCAGTTAAAGTATAAAAAACAAAAAGAAATATTTAAAAAGATTTTCTTTATATACCTACATTTTTTTGTTTTTAATATTTTGAATTTTTTTTTTTTAACCTAGAGGCCAAACACAAAGACATTTGAAATTATTATGAGAATTTTTTTTTCTCTCTTTCTCTTTCTTTCTTTTTATTGCTTTCTTCAATCTTTACTTACTTATTCCCTTTTTTATAACCAATTCTTTTTTATAGTTCCTATTTTTTTTTTTTATTCATATATTTTTATGTAACTAACTCTTACTGACTAACTAAACAATAGCCAGAAGCAAGTAAAGGCCATTACTTTGATAGCTTGTAGTTTTAAAGAAAAATACTTATATATATATATATATATATATATAATATTTTTTGTATTGTTTTTGGTTTTTTTCCTTATGGACATAAGTAACGAGTAACTATTCAATAGTAGTAAAAGAGTAAATGAAAACCTCGGTATTTTCAAACATTGTCCGTATATTCTACAACACTTTCACACAAAATAAAAGATAGAGCCAATTGTTAGGAATAATATATACGAGTATGTTCATAGTAAACATTTTGTTTTTTATGTAAGTATGGAAGTTTTAAAATATAATAATAATATCCAAGACAAAAGAATTACTACTTTAATTTATTGAGAAGCGAAAAGTAATAAAATTGTAACAAAAAAAAAAAATAAAAAAATATAATAAATTTTAAATTATTAGGTTGCTTCAAATAATTGAAAAAATAAAGAAAAAAAAAATAAAATCAAATAATATATAACAAGAGTGATTAATAGCGAAATGAACGTCAAATTTAACGATATAAGTACCTATCTGTAAGAAAAAAATAAGATATGTACAGTGCTTTCTAAATTTTTTTAATCGTTATCTAAAAAAAGTTGCCTCTTATTGATTAAAGAGGGTTTGTTTTTTGAGAAATTTAAAAGACTTGGAAATACAAATGAAGGAAAACTGCAAACATCTTTTCAACGGAGAAGAACCTTCAACTTGCCGATTTTGTAAGAGCCCGTTGTCTATCAAACACCTATTCACTGATTGTAACGAAACAACTAACTTTTGCGCCAACGTGTTTTGCGAGAAAGTGTTACTTATGGAAATGCTGGGAAAAAAAATGACAAGGGAGCAGTTAGCCTGGGAAAAATAATTAAACTGACAAAAGATCAACAAATTTGAGAACAAATATAAAAATATAGCTCTAGTCGTAATTTTAATTATCTAATTTTTAATATTTATCTAATATCTGATATGTAGCATATAATATAATAATTAATATATATAATATTTAGTATATAAATTAGCCGACATGCCTTTAGTCCTGACTAGCCGTACTTAAAGCAACTTAATACTTTTCGCTCTAAGCCTTTAAGTTTACATTAAAACTTAAAGCAACTTAATGTAAACTGTTCGGCTTAAGTCATTTGACAGTCACAAATTTGACAGTAGAAATATTAATTTCTTTAAAAAAAAAAAAACAAAATAAAGAACGTTTAAAAAAATTTTGTTAAAAAATTTATTTTTATGCTGTTTTTTATGTTATTTTATAATTTATTAATTAGTTATCCTTCCATAGTCATAACAAAAATTAAATGTCATTTTATTTAATTATTTAAGTTTTGTACAAATTAGGTCGTTACATGCTAAAGTTGAACGAAAAGTAAAACAAAAAAAAAGTAAAATAAAAATAAAGCTAACTTAGCTGGTGTGTAGCTAATATGCAAACGCATAAGAGCGTACAAAATTTTGACATTTATTTAAGTTGCTTTAAGTACGGCTAGTCAGACAATCGGCCAAAATTATTCTATATTTATAACAAATTTTAATAAGGTTTGTTCTAAAGAATCTATTAGGAAATTACTATAACTTAATTAGTGATTTAATGAATTTTTTTAATTTTAATTGAGAATAAAAAAAAAATCTAATATCTTTATGTAAACATTAGATCGATCATACAGCATATAAGAATTTATTTATTTTTTTAGTACTTTAAAAGCAGAATTGATTCGAAAAAAAATGCAAAGTTTGGAAAACATTGTTATTTAACAATTAGTTAATTTAAAAGAAAAAAAAACATAAGTTAAATTTATTTACAAGTACCTATAGATTGATGTTATTTTAGCCGTTAGGCAGCTTAATTTATCTTAAATTATACCATCAATGAGAGATAGAGAGAGAGAGAGAGATTTGTGAGATCGTTAGATCGTATCATTGAAGACATTTGTAGATCACTTTTTATTTTTTCTTCAAATTTAAAAAATATCTATATAGTTATTTTCAATTTCTCCAGTTAATATTTTACCCTTTTTTTTTTTTTTTTATCATAAATTAAAAGAAAAAGTTAAAATGAAAAAAAAAAAAAAAATTGAAAAGTTCAAAATATTATACATTCAGGAGAAATTTAATTTAATTTCCCAAAAGAAAAAAAAAAAAAAAATGGAAAAAAATAAAGGTATTATTTTTTTTTAATCGTTTTATTAATCTTGTGAAACAATTTTTTAATTTTATATTTTATTTTTAATATTATATTTTATACAAAATAGAAATATTCAAAGTCCCACAACTAAAATAATTCTATGAATATTAGATTATATATATGTATGTACATATACTCGTATATATTTTAATGATCTGCTTCAAATACGATCATTTTAATTAGTAAAAAAAAAAGGGCAAAATGACTATACACAATTATAAATTATTTGAATAATGACTAATAAAATTCTGTTTTGATTTTTAAATGTAATTGAAAGCACAATATATATATATTAATCTGCTTTTATCATTTAAATCTTATAGATAATTTCAAATTAATGCCCTATTAAAGAGGTATTTTAAATTCATAAGAAGAAAAATAAAAAATATGAAATGAAAAGTTGCAAATCAAAATTGTAGAAAATTTCTAATTTTTAATTATTGGATTTTTTTTTTTTTTTTGTTAAGGTTATGGGTCACAGAAAATACAATAAATTAAAAGATTAATAAGTATATATATAATATATATGTATATACATATATATATGAAATGTAACAAACATTTTGCTTTAGGTTATTTTTTTAATAATCCTCTAGCCTATATTATAGAAAGTTTATAATTTCAACGTTAAAATAGTATAAGTATTAAGTGAAAAATAGTAATTAATTTTTATATCTATAGCTTTTCTGTGAAAACAACATTGGTAAGCTTCCAAAACAAAAAAAAAAAAAACAAAAACTATTTTAAAGATATTCAAATTCAAATTCGATAATTTTGGAAATTACTTACATATAAATGAAAATTAAATAGAAATTAATTAATTAATTCATTCAATGGAGTAGTGGTTAAGATATCGACATTTTAATGGGAAAGCCTCGCGTTTAAACTCCACAGTAGGGTCATACAGATTAATGAAAAAATAATACTTATAGACTTTCTTATAATACTTATATGTATAAGTATAAAATATAGTACATAAATAAATAAAAAATAAGTATATATCAAATAATTAACAGTAATACATATATAACAAAGTAATTCTTGTAAAATATAATAGATGGCGCATAAATAAAAATATTTTTTCATAGTCTTGTTCTTGTACATAGAAATACCTGTACAGTCGAATAATTAAAGGCTTAGTGAAACTAATGATTCCAAAAACTGAAACTTAGTTAATAATAAGTAACTAAGTGGATATCTTATGCTTCTATAATAAGAGTGGAAACGAGAGAAAAGAATAAAAATTAAAATATTTATGAAAATTAAGAAGAAATAAAGAAACTACATAATATATTATTTATTGATTGACGTCTCTTAAAAGAGTCTTAAGGCTTGTGCAAACTTTATATATAGGTTTACTTAAATATAAACAATTCATTTAAAGCAATAATTTAATAAATAAAATAAGAATAAATAATTAATATATATAATATGTGGAATGTGACTAACAATGATTTAATTTCTAATATGGTAATGATTAGATTAAATGAGAATTTTATCCTAACACTAATATGATTAAGAAAAGCATAATTTTAATATTTACTTAATATACAGATTTTTGATGAATAATAACGTAATCTCTTAATATTATTTGGTTGTTATATTCTTTTACACTACTATTATACATACTATCTCTAGACCACACTTATAACTTCTCTAGACCGGATTATAACTTGCAGCTATCCTAAGATGAGCACTGCGGGTATGGTAATAATGACATTCATTATTAGTTGTTACTTTAGTGTTGGGTTTAATGTTTTTTTTTTTATTTTATTTCTCTGTCACATAAATGTGACAAGGAAATTACACTGCAACTTCCGTTGACTGGAGGTGTGACTGTAAATGTTGTAAGGGAGAATTATTCTTGCGATATGTGTGGAATTCAAATCTACACTCCTCTGCGGTGTGCAGCGTATTTTATACACTCTTATCCACAGGATATCGGCTTTATGTTGTTTGTATTTATGCTTAGATATGAAGCGTCTCCGTATATCGAATTCGATTTTTCAATTTTAAGAATTTCATATGGTTTATGTTTACAAAAATAAGAATTGGTAAATAGTAATACTATAGTATTCCACTTAAGTATTACCATATAGACTTGGTGTGTAATGTGTATTAACTATTAAATACAACAAAAGTGAGTTTTTTTAACAGTAAAACCGTTGAAAAAATTGTAATTTTGGAAAATTTTTAAATAAATCAAAAAAAAAATTGAATATTAAATTCCTAAAGAATTCAATTTAAAAAGACGTTATGATTAGTGAATTTGTATATATATATATTGACATACAAAAGAAATTACAATACAACTTTTCAAAAGAACCAAACCAAAACCAAAAAATAAAAACATAATAAACTTAAATAGCAATAAATATTGTTCTAATAATTTTGACTACAATAATATTAAATTTTAACATTTCTTTTGAAATTTTCATTTTTTTTTTTTTTTTTTTTTAAATTCAACAATAAGAATGCTGCATTAATTTCGTTATTTATTGCAAAAGATGTAAAGAAAATATTTAATTAATTTTATTTTAAATACGTTGTAGTTTTCATTTTAATTTATGATCATGCTGTTATTTTCAATTTATTATTTTGAAAAAAAAAACTATTTTATGTTTTCAAAGAAAATTTTGTAGTAAATTTAAAATTATTCAAAATAAAACATTTTTTTTTTTATATTTAAACAACATTTTAAACAATACAGAAGAAAAATCTTATTAATTTTAAACTTTTGTAAATGAAAATGTAACAAAATGAAATTTCTAATATGATTTTTTGAAGTTGTTCTTAAGATCTTCATTTAAGATACTTGGCGACATATAAGAATCATTTTGTTTTCCGATAATAGGATATTTCAAATTTTTCCTCCATAAATTTTATATTAATAAATTATGGTAACAAAAATAAATTCCATAAAAATTATTCACCAGATTAGATTTTTAGATACATATTAAAGATTAAAAGCTATAAAAAAAAAAACAACTTAGTACCTAATATTCATACTTTTGCACCACACTCTTAAATGATTATTTTCAAGAAAAACTAAAGATTAGGAAAAATAATATTAAAAGGGTGTACAAAATTTATGCAAAATAAATTAATACCCGGAAAACCAAGTATTGGTAAAAATAGTCATTAAAACTGAAAGTTATTTTTAATGTTTTTTTTTTTTTTTTGGTACTTCCAGCCCACATATAAACTAAAATATGCTGCATAAAAGAAAAAAAAAAAAACCTCTAAACATAATATTATACTTTTACACCATTCCACCATTCCAAAACAAAGAATAAGATATTAAAAATATTTTAATTTACTTATTATGTTTATGAACAAAAAAAAAAAAAAAATAAATAAAAAAAAAACAGAAAAATTAGTGCACCTGAATCACTATTTTTTACTACAGTTGCTTTCTTTTACATTTTTTTGTTGCGTTTTTAAATATAATCAAATCGCTGATATTTTTTTGTTTTTTTTTTTTTTTTTTTGCTCAATGGAAACACGATAGCAAAAAAAAAAACGAAAAAATAAAAAAAAAAAAAAAAAACTTTTTTATGAGAAAAGTTTAATTAGCTTTTGTGAGATATATTTAGATACTTTTTGTTTTCTATAGTTTCCTTTTTTTTTTTTTTGTTTTTTTTTTTTGTATATTATGGCAGAACATTTATGCGCCATGTTAAGAGGTGTTTTATGAAAAAGTAATTTTTAAACTTGTAAAAAATTTGTTAAATACAAATTTTTTTTTGTTTGTCTATATACATATAGTTATTTTTTTTTAGTCTTTCTTTATGCTTTTTTTTAACAAGGATTCTGTTTTTTTTTTATTGTAAATTTGAATATTTTGTTGTTGTACGATACAAAGTTTTCTACAAAATGCATGCATATTTTTACGAATAGATGAAAGTTAAAAGTTGGTTTCTTTTTGTATTGCAAATTAACAATGTGATTTTGACACATAAATTATTAGGGTAGGATTTTCACGAGAATTTAAGATATTTTCACTTAAATAACTTAAGATGCAAAAAAAAACAAAAAAAAAGGAGGTATAAACATTTAAAGATAAATATATATGTATCTATTTTCATTAAATGAGTTTTTTTTTTAGGAAAATTTCAATTTCAGAGTCGATTATAAATACGAAAAAAAAACTAAAAAACTAAAAAAAAAAAAACAATTTATAAAGTTTTCATGTACTTCATGTACTTCATGTACCTTAAGTGTTATTGTTACAGTTGATATATTTACTGTTTATCGAAAAAAAATGTTAATAGAATATTTTCGATAAAATTATGTTTTTTTTTTGAAAACATGTGCTTTGATAAAATTTTCTGTAAGATAATATTCAATTAATATTATTTTAGTGATAAATAAGAGAATATTTTATAAGTTAGAAGATTTAGAAAATGTATAATAAATGAAACAGAAAACAGGATAAGCGTAATTCGCTTTTTAAGTTATACTTAGGTGTAAAATTCAAAAAAAAAAAAACGCAAAATTTACAGTATTATTTATTTAATTTTAAAGTTAAGCGGTAGTCGGTACCAACAAAAAAAAGTTATATAATGTAGTTAATGGTTCAATCTAAAACTGAGCTTGAATTGGATCTACTACAGCTGAACTCGCAGTTTTGTTTTTTTGTAAAAGTGGGTTTTGAGTTCAAACTCAGTTTTAGGTATTCGATCTATTGGACTGAATGCATAAAACAGAACTTGAACTTAAATCTCACCTTTTCAAACAAAAACTACCCTTGAACTGGAAGATTTTATATGAAAATGTCAGATTTGAGTTCAAGCTCAGTTTTATGAATTCGAGCCGTTGAGTTATGCATTCTTGACTCATTTTTAAGTAAAAATTCATTTTTGCTTAAATTTTGCAAGGAAAATTCTAAGCCAGAAATAAGTTTTGTTTAGAAAATTGAGATTTAAATTCAAGTTCAGTTTTATGCATTCGACCAAATGTGTATTTTTCTCTGAACGAGTTTAAAGTTGAGTTTAATTAAACATATAAGTTTAAATTCAAAGTTTAATTCTTCATTAGTGAGTTTAAACTTTTTACGTTTCAATATTGGGTTGAAACTTTGATTTAAGTAAACTTAGTCAAATTGATAAAAAATTTTTAAATCTATCAACACATTCTTTTTTTTCTCTTGATCTGAACCATCTCTCTTCAATTTCAATAATAATTCTGAATCTGAAATCAACGGAGTTTTCACTTTAAAAAAAAATATCTATGTTTATATCTAATGTTTCTATTTTCTACTTCTATTTATTATTATATTTCTATTTATTTATTAGCTTTTTATTGAAAATTTGCAAATTGTACAATGCACCATATTTATCAAACGGGAACACATTGGATAAAAGCATGTTGTACATTTTAGCAGTTCTCACTATATAAATAAGTTGCATAACTAGTTTTGAACAATCCAAGAATTTCTACGGTGTATAAATGAGTACTTCCCTCCCTAGAGTTGAGTTGAAATTGTTTAAAAGGGGGCATCATTGATTTTAATTCAATAGAAACAATGTAATTAGCTACAAAATAAAAGAGAGATAATACGCCAAAATTTCGAACGTATGTTAATAGGAGTAAAGATAAGTTTTATATATAAAATTACAATAATAAAATATGAACAAATAGAATTGTATCAATTGTACATGTTATAAGAACTATTTTATTGTGTCATTCTTATATGTATATATATATTTCTCAAACTCGTAATTTGATTTTGTTTTTTTTTTCCAATAACTCTTACATAACTTTAAAAATAAAATATAATAGGAATATCCACGAGTTATCGTATCGTTGTAAAATTGTAAACTTACAACCCATTTTACCACTAATAACGTAAACGCACTCTTTCTATTTTAATAAAAATATTTCAATTCGGAAAAATTTTAAATTTAATATTTGCATATTTTTAGCACATTTCCAAACTAATTTTCAAAAAAATTAGTTTCACTCTGTCCGTCCGTCCGTCCGTCCGCCTGTCTGTTTACAAAACTTCTACACGGTTAAAGATAGAGAAAAAAAATTTTTACCATGGGTAGGTCTCATAAAAAAAATAATTTTGTGGAACAACTTTTTCATGTAGCCCCATCCATTACGAAGCTACAGCCCCTCAAACTTTGAAAAAGCCCTATATTTAAATGCATATATCTTATGTTCTGCTTAAGATTTTTTCAATCTGAAAACGTCATTCGACAGGTATTTTTTTTTAACTTTGTAAATTAATATCAAAATTATACAATTTTTTTTAAATTTACCGTTATGTGAAAACCGTTATAATGAAATTTTGCATGATTTTTCTACTTACATAACTCAGGCACGCTTTTAGATAGAGGCTTGAAATTTTGAGGCAAGAAAGAATTTTTAGAATTAGTATAAGTTTGCCCAGAAAAATTTTTTGGACCAACCCCTGGTTATGAGCTATTAGGACTCAAAAATTGAAAATTTGCTATTTTTAGACACCTGTTACTTAGGCATCTGTAAAAATTTTTCTTCGTTCTTCGGCAAGACATGAAAATTAAAGGTTCAATAATATATTTTTACGTGTGTTAACGGTTTTTCTCCTTAAATTCTACGGCTCCTTAAATTTCAAAAATGTCCTATTTTCACGTTTTTTCTTATTACATGAAATTTTCAAATTTTTGTGCAAGTCACAATTCTAAACAGTTTGTATTGTCTTTTGGAAATGTGCGCTTTTAAAAACCGTTGGTTTACATTCTACTTTGTTATATTTAATTTAAATTTAATATAAAATGATCATGACAAGAAAATGTGTTCAAAAACTCTCCTTATTAAAAGATTAAATGGTACAGCCTAAAACAAAATCGAGATATGGCAAATATTGAAGATAAATTTGAGATGTTTCAAGTGTACAAGAATTTAGGTACATATAAGGT
The DNA here is from genome assembly GCA_947095535.1 of Poecilobothrus nobilitatus. Lineage (NCBI taxonomy): Eukaryota > Metazoa > Arthropoda > Insecta > Diptera > Dolichopodidae > Poecilobothrus > Poecilobothrus nobilitatus. The sequence goes on from OX352774.1 coordinate 174,524,397, forward strand.
TTTGTTTAAATTTAAATTTTGGAATGTTTAAACAAACAAATGATTTGTATATTGCAGAAATTATAAAAAGTGATAAATATTTCAAAAATAATAATGAAATTTTTGGTAATTTATATAATGATACTCAGTGGTTGTATTCAATCGGCGTGATACAAAATATGTTATTCTGTAATTTTATTTATGGCGCGAAGTAAAATAGATTTTGTCAAATCTTAAGAGTAACTTGACTATACTATTTGAATTATTAATTTCACTTATTAAAAGTGCTCAAAAATTTCCATAAAGCTAATTAATATAAACAATTTCCTATATAACCGGTCAATTATGACAATATTATTTTTTGATTTTAATTATTTTTTTAATTAAAATAAAATAAATAAATTTTAAATATTGTAAAATTTAAAAACAAACAGATTCCAAACTAAATAGATTACAACAATAATACGACAGATACGATGATACAACACCTAATAATAATATACAATAGTACTAAAACGGTATTAAATTTTTATTGATATCGTATTCGAATTTTTCATACAAAATTTTTACGAGGGTTTAAAATTTTACGATCATACAACATTTACAATATAATACAACTTTCAAATACGACAACTCTCGTCTATACCCCTAATATTTTATTTGATTTTGATTAGGTTTTGCCAATAAGTATATAAATAATATATAATTAAAAATTTGTATCTGAAACTATAGATATTTAATTTATTTTTAATTTATGCAAAAATATCTTAATTTATATATATTTTTTTTGTTTTATTTTATTAATTTTTTTGTTTTTTTTTTACACTCAAATGTAAGTTTATATTCTCTGTCTCAAAACAATTTTTTTTTATTAATAGCTTTATAATAAAACAAAAAAAGCAAAAAATGAAGGATTCGCGTTTAAATAATTATAACTTTTTTGTTTCTTTTTTTTTTTTTTTAAATCACGCCATTTTATTTATCGGTTCCACTTGAATAAAACTATAACAACTAATTATAAATATTGATTTAATAATATAATATTTTGCAATTTCACTTTAATACTTATTATTATCTTTTTTAACTGAGATTTTGTATAATTGACCAGAATAAAAAAACAAAAAAAAAAAAAAAATATTTCAAAGTTTTGATATTGTTTTGTTAAAGTATTCACATTTTTAATAATAATAGAAAATTAAGCAAAAAAAAAAAAAAAATAAAAAAAATAACAAAAACTTATTAGGTTTTATTTTAATTTAAAAAAATACGAGTATATTTTTTTTTTTTTTAATTTTTTGAATTAATTTATTATAATTAATAACTATATTTTCTTTGTTTTGAATTAAAACTGGTATATTATATTTTGTTTTAGTGGAATTGAAGGAAATAAACTTTAAAATTTAATTATTATTATTATTTTTTTTTGTTATATAAGTATTTATAATATAACTACTAACTAGATTTATAATAAATAAATATCTATAGATAAGATTTAATGTAGGTGGAATTTAATTATAATAGATATAATGTTAAAAAATGTTAAAACTTAAGTTATTACCGTTAATATTAATGTAATTATAATAATCATAAAATAATAAATATAACGAAATGCTTGACCAATTTTTATATATATATGGAATATATTTAATTATTTATGTAATTTATATGTAATATTATATAATGTATAAATTGTCACTTAATAGTGGGAAGTATCACATGTAATGTATACTGGGTGTCTTATAATTAAGTGAAATGCTATATACGACTGCATGAAAAGAGTTCCCAAAACCAAAAATGAAAAAAATTCCCAAAAAATTTTAAATATTATTATGAAAAAAAGTGCCCAAATGCATTTTCCTGGGGTATATGACAGTTAGTTTCAGTTGCTTTTGCGTAAACTTTAAATATTGGTGAATTCAGGGCTAGTTGGAGTTAACAATTTAAACTTTTAGATTTAGACAAAATCTCCAAAATCTCAAAATAATGGGGGCTTAAACAAAAATATTAAATTTATAAATTTCTTTACATTTTTATTGATAAAATTATGAAATTCTAATCTTTTGTAATAGTAAAATCCGCCCGCATTTATATTACTGTTGAAACCCTGATTTTTGTCTCCAACTCTAAAATCTCTCCTAATTCAGAATTTGGAATCTACATAAAATATAAATATTCTGTAAAAGGCCTATAACTATGTTTTTGCATCCAACTTTTAAAATCTCTCCTAATTCAGAATCTCAGATATACATATATTTAAATATTTCGGTAAAAGCGGCAACCCTGACTTTTAAGTACAATTCAAAAATCTCCTAATTCAGAATTTCGCATATACATAAAATAAAAAATAATCTTGTAAAGGCGTATAACTTTGTTTTTGAATTCAATTTTAAAATCCTAATATACATATATACTTATATAATTTAACATATACATATGTATATACTTATAAATATTCCGGAAAAATGGGTAACCCTGATTTTGAGTCCAACTCTAAAATCTCTTCTGATTCAGAATCTCACCTATACATATATATATAAATATTCTATAGAAAAAAAGAATACCCAGATTTTCTAAAAAAACGAGAGACTTCAATACGCTCCTATTTAAATTTGTATAAAACTTTGGCAAAAACCAAAAATAAAAAATCACCAAAATTTGTTTGAAATTTTGAGGACCCCAAAATAAACGAAAAAAGTTTTTGCATATGTAAAAAGGCTCCAAAATTGGGGACTTTTTTCGTGCTGCCGCTATATACACTATCACTTGCTATGTAGAACCTGTCTTTTAATACAGGGAAATATTGAAAAATTGTTACGTTTTATAAATTCCAGTAAAAGGAGCTCGTAATTCAAGAACTGTAAAAGATAATATATAAAATGATTTGTTTAAAGGAAGATTTCTTTGTTTTTTGTATGCATGCAACAGAATTTTCATACAAGTGCTCTAGAACGGCAAATTTATTAAAACTGAACAAAAATATGATTCAGTCAATGGTGTAGTTGTTAAGACACCGGTCTTTCATTCGAAAGGTGTCGGGTTTAAACTCCTGCTCGGTCATATAAATTAATAAAAAAATAATATAGATTTTTCTTATAATATATAATTAATAGAATATAATTAAATTAAAAATAAGTATGTATAGTGGAAAAAGTGCTCGAAAATTGGGTTCATCGAATTTGTTCCTGCAAAAGAAGTCGTGGAGGCCATTTGAATGACGTTTTATTCAGAACTTAATTGTAGATATCGATTGTACTTCACATTAAATAAAAAACATTTGAATTTCCTTAACAATTAGTGTGTTTTTTTTTTTGGAAAGAAAGCATATCACTCAAATTGGAAAACTCTTTATATGTATATGCCTTATAAATTACAATTAATATTATATTGTAATAGGTATATAATTTAATAAAAATAAACCATAATTCTTAATTCTTGTATAAGATAATAAATGGCGTAGAAATAAAAGAAATATAATCTTGTATATAGTTACGGCCGAGTGAAATTAATGACGGTTTACGAAGGAAATTAATGACCGAAAACGGCTTAGTGAAATTAATGATTTCAGAAACTGAAACTTAGTCAAAATATGAATAATAAATTACTTAGTGGATGCCCTATGCTCCTTCGAGTGGCAAGAAAGAACAAAAAAATTATGAGATATTCATTTAAGTTAGCATATCTAGGAAACTGGAAAAGTTTAAATTTATAGTCCCCATACAAAAAAAAAATTACCTTTTCTTATGAATTTTTGCAAAGGCACATAGCAGTATAGTTAATTAAAGAACACACTGTATATATAAGAAAGATTAAAACGAGGAAAAAGTTCCGTAACATAACAATATGATTGCTTTATTTTATTCTTATAATTCTATACAAGATATGCAAGATTCTATGCAAGAATTTTTTTCTGAACAGGATTAGCCTAGCGAGCCTTGTTTTAAAAACGTTTAAATCCAAAATACACTTTTACATAAAGCCAAAAAAAATATAAATTAGTGTGGATTTGCTGCGTAATTTTATAGAATTTCTTATATTGACCTAAAAATTAAATTTTTTAAAATTGATTAGTTAAAATACTTGTATTAATAATAAATACTCAATTTTATAATTTTATTTCATGATTTGGATAAGAATTCAAAATTCTGTTTTCTAATGAATTTAAATAACTATACGAAGAACAATATAACAAATTCTTTAATTATTTAATAGCTTTTATCCAATTAACTATAATTTTTTTTTTTAGTAAAAAATAAATAAAAAAATATTCCAATAAAAATTTAACAAAATAATAAAATTATCGTAAAGTAAAATTACTACAACATTATAAAAAAAATTATTTTTAGAAGTTATTTTTACAACATGGTAAGTATATAAAGAAAATAAATAAAAATGCCAAAAATTTATGCTAAATATTATTGTCCCTCTATATTAGTTAATAAAAAAAAACAAAAATTAAATAAGGTTAATTACATAAACCATTAATTTCATCATATAAAAACAAAAACAAAAAAAAATTACAACCTGGCAATACAGGAGCTTTTAAAATATTATGACCTCGTCTTGACTCTTATGTTTTTCTTTTTTGTTTTTTTATTTTTTTGTTTTCGAATGCTTATAACTACAAAATTAAATTTTGAACACTTATGTTTTTTATATGCTTACGCTTTTTTATTTACAAAAGTTTTGATTGAATTTTAACTCTTTTAGATCAAAGAGATCTAAATGTGTACTAATTTAATATAAGTATCGTCAATACCCTATTCATGGGGCAGTGGCATTATTATATGATGAAATCATTAACATGCTGGATCTATATTGTGCAAATCAACCTCGCTCTATTTCTGTTTACTCTTTTTTTCACTACTATAGTTTTTCCATTTTATTTGATTGTTTGACAGTATGTTTAAATATTTTAGGATAGATAGGATTAACTTATTTTCTTCAGAAGTCTGCATTTTATATTAAATTCTTGTAAGATTGAAATATTTGTGTGGTGTTGTGACCCTAATATTTTAATACATCCATATCTTAAAAATTTCTATTTGTTTTTTTTGCCCGACTGCCCTATAAAATACGCTCCACGTTTTAGAGGCAATGTAGCTATTTAAAATATAAGAGTATTTAAAAAACTCAATTATGTTTTTTTTAGCTTATGTCCCTCTCTATCGTTCTATAGTTTGATTAACTTAACTGTTTGCAGTTTTACCATAGCTAATTTTTTCTTAAATTCATCGACGCAGCTTCGAACCGGAGATAGTTGAAATTTTTTAATGCTTCGTAACCAGCAAGTTTTATTACATTTATTTACATGTGTTACTTTTACCATAATTATTTGTAGCTCATGTTCGTCTGAAATTGGGTATTAGTGTGTCATCTACATAATTAGAATAGGTTTTTTCAATTCGTTTATCTTTTGTCAACACTTTTCCCAATTTTTATTAATTATGGTTTAATTTGAATTTAATTTTTGATCAAGAGATGAAAGGGTTAAAAAATAAATAAATTATTATTTAATAAATAAAAGTTATGGCGCAGTATGAATTCTTCTCAATGAAAATCGCACCTGTGTTGTGATTGTGTTTTTCTTTTATCATCAAATAAAAAATATCAAAGATATTCAATGAATTTTTAATTTTTTTTGTTAAGTTATCAAAAAATAAAAAATTTTTAAATAAATTTTTTTTTATGTATTCATATATGTAATTATTATCGTAAATTTATTTCACAAAATTCACTTTTTAATTTTTACCAAGTAGGTAACAAAAAAAAAAAAAACAAAAAAAAAAATTACTTTTATCAGATGCGGTAAAGAATGAAATAAAAAATTTGTAAAAAAAAAAAAAAAACTATAAATAGTTTCGTTATTTTGATTAGATTTGACACAAAAATAATTACTCTAAGGAATTTTTACATTTGGGCAATTTCAACAAGTGAAATTAATTTCTAAGTACTTATATGGTAATAATTAAAATTAAAGTTCGAGATTAAGAGGCAATTTTATATTTATTGAAACAAAATATAATACCTTTTCAACCTCGAAGGGACACTAAATAATTTGCAAATCGTAATAAACAATGTTACAGGTTGAGACTAAAAAATTGTATACGCTATTGAAAAATAAAAGAAAGTATTTTTATGTCATTATTAATTAATTCGCATCGCTAAAAAATATCTTACAGCAAGAAAATTGAATATGATAATGTAAGGAAACAAATCTGTGTTTTGCATAATGCGCAAATCTTTCTTTTGCATAATTCAAATCTATCTTTTGCATAATAACGAAAATTGGAGACTGCTTGCGAAAAAATTTAATGTAAAGAAATTAACTGTCTACCGATGGATAAAAAGCAAACAAATTCATACAAATAAATTAATTATGAAATTATAGGAGAGGAGAATTTAAGAAACCAGAAGCAAATGAAATTATGCGTTATTATGCTCTTCATATTCAAAATACATTTCAAAAATCAATCTTAATGATAATTGAAAATGCTTCTTATCATGAAAGATCATTGAAAAATTCTTCTAAAAATATATATATGAGTTTCTTAACAATTCAACACGAAGAATAGGTCCATAAAGTCAAACGTTTCAACTTTCAATGCAATTGAATATGCTTAGTTCAAACTTAAAATTTGAAGTCAAATGTAATTTAACTATTTAAATCCCGTAAATGCTAGCTAATGATCTAATTTGATTCAAACACAATTTTATCAAACAACGGCTAGAAAATATAATTCGTGAAAACATAACTACTGTTTTTAATTGTAACCAGCACGCGGCACATCACTGATATTCAAAAATTTATACCGGACGCATATTTAATATGAATGGTATGAACCTTTTAATTATATTTTTAATGTTCATATTTTTTGATTCTTTTTTTTACTATGGAGGTGGGAATCTTTCAAAGAACTAAGAATACCCTCTTGGTAGTGTCAGATTTCATTTTAGAATTATTTAATCTGAATTTTAAATTGAAAATGGTGTAGTGGTTAAATATTTTCAAAAAAAAAAAAAAAGAAGAAAACATCGTATTTATTAAATCATAATGTATTTTTTATCGGAAGTGAAGTTTGAAATTAACATTTAATATCGTAAAATCTCCCTTTATTGTGTCGTCCTTTTCCAATTAAAAAAAAAATGAAAAAAAAAAAAACAAATTAAAACTTTTTTAATTAATTTCTAAATATAAATTAACAATTATTTTTAAATTTAAAATTGAAAAATCTTTAATGAAATCGAAAGTATTTAATTTTAAATATTTCTGTTTTTATATTAGAAAAGAATTTGGTTCTTTTATTTTAATTAGAAAAAAAAAAAATATATGTAGATTGTCCCTGATGACACAAAAAATATATAAAACTTTATTTTTATAATTTGATTTTTTTATGATTTTTTTCTTTATTATTTGTTTTGTAAAGGTTTAATGACTGCGGTGACTCGTGACATTAAATTAACAATAACAATCTATAAGATACTTGAAAAATACTTTGTTTTTTTTTTTTCTCCTTATACAATTTTTATTTGTTTTTATAATAATTATCAAAAACTACTTAAGAACTTTAAATTGAATGATGATTTAAACATGAAAGTATTTAATAAAATAAATGAATAAAAAAAAAAAAAAAAAAGAATTTTTTAAATTACACAATTATTAAATGATTACGATTAGATTAAATTATTAAGTGGGTTTTAAAATTATATATTTTTCATTCTTTGCTTTCTTAAATGAAAAAAAAAAAAAAATCAATTAACTTAGCATTTTTCAGTTTTTTATCATATCAATAAATAATTGGAATTTTATTTTATAGATTAAAAAAATATTGTTATAATTGAAGGTATTTTATAAGATAGGCTCTTTTTTTACAGTAAAATTATATTGATTCATTTACTTGGTAACCTTATGTTTAAAAATTTGAACTGGGTGATAAATTTAAAATTTTACATTGAAATGAATTAAAGAAGAATTTTAACATTTATAAATATATATATACTTACTAGAAAATCCCCTGTGCAATTGCACAATTTCTATAGATTCAAAAACATTTACGTTATCATACTGACTCCCTTAATAAACTACCTAAAAATTTCATTTTTACATCAGCACCATTAAAAAAATGTAGAAATCACTTACTTACTTGTAATAGAAAAAAAACCTAAAACAAATCTAAACACATAAAATTAAAAATGTTAGGTACAGTTTATTAATTTTTTCTCGCCGTTTTTTCGTGGCGGTAATTTTTGACAGTTTTTTAATCATTGAGAAAAATGGTCCAAGCTAAAACCACATTCAGTGCAAAAGTTCGTGCCGATATCTCAAAAATTGTTTGAAACAAACACCAACCGCTACATTTTTTTTTTTTTGTTACATTTAAAACAATCCCAATAATCGAAATAATTTTAATATTTGTTAAAATTTTACCAGACTCTCTATTTTTCTTTAGTTTATTTAGTTTAAAAAAAAAATTTTTATGTCGATGACAAACAGTTGTTTTCGCCGCGAAATTACTTTAATTACCAAAACTACTTTCAAGTCTTTTGCGTTTATTTTTTTTTTTGCTTGAAAAAAATTTGCTCAATTTATTTTATTTAAATGTACTTTGGAAGAGGTCTTTAGTATATTTAATAAAAGATTCATGTCTCTGATAATGTAATTTCGTAAATTTTCGGGGCCTTTTTTTTGTGTGGGTCGTTTTCGACAGCTTTTTTATTTAATGGTCTAATAATAAATTAGTACAAAATTATGAATCTATTGTGAGAAAAGGCTTCTAAAAATGATATTTCCTATGTTATTTTTCCTTTTTTTTTTATACCTATTTTTTCTTTTCCATTTCTATAATACTTATTTAGTAAGTTTCTGATTTCTGTTATGAAATATAATTAGCTAAGTCTGCCGAATTTTATATTAATAAAAAAAATTCGAATATTTTATGTTATATCAAAAATTCAGCTTAAAAAATCAAAATTCTAACCTAAATAAACAAAACTACTTTAAAGTCTGTTGCGAAACTTTTACCAGCTTTTATAATAGTGAAAACAAAATCACGGCCTATTATTTTTTTGCTTATAAATATAAGGCTTACTATAAACTTTGCTCTTTTCACCTTCAGGTCTTTTAATTTTATTAAGAGTATTTTTATTTTTTTCAAAACAAAGAGTCATTTGAAAACTGCCAGCAGAAGATTAATAATTTATTTTTAATTTACCGCTGCGACCAGTTCATAATTGATGTGGCGGTCAAATTTAAAAATTAAAAATTTGCTTTAAATTTTGTGTCGAAAGTACTTTTTAAAAAGTAAAAGTTTGTGTCTCTGATAAGACTTTTAGTCGAAGATTTGTGTCTCTGATAATAAAATTTTAAATTATTAAATAAATATACAGAAATATCATCATTGCCAGTTTAGTTTATATTCAGTGTGAGTGATTTATTATAGATCTGGCCAACATCTTGTGTGTATAATATTGTGTATATTATCAGAAATTCAATAATTAATTCCTGGTATTATATTATCTGATCTGATTAATAAATATTATTTTTTCCATTGCTAACAATTTTATTAATGGTCTAATAATAAATTAGTACAAAATTATGAATCTTTTGTGAGAGAAGGCTAAAATGATATTTTCTATGTTTTTTTCTTTTTTTTTTTAAGAAAAATATCCGTTTCTATAATATTTAGTAAATTTCTGATTTCTGTTATGAAATATAATTAGCTAAGTCTGCCGAATTTTATATTAATAAAAAAATTTCGAATATTTTATGTTATACCAGTTCTACCGAAAATTTAGCTTAAAAATCTAAATTTCAACCTAAATAAACAAAACTATTTTAAAGTATGTTACGAAGCTTTTACCAGCTTTTATACTAATGAAAACAAAATCAAGATATATAATCGGCCTATTTTTTATGTATAGAAGGTTTACTATAAACTTTGCTCACTCTCACTTTTTCACTTTCAGGCGTTTTAATTTTATTAAGAGTACCTATTTTTATTTTTTTTTTTTCAAAACAAAGATTGAAAACGCCAACAGAAGATTAATAATTTATTTTTAATTTACCGCTGCGACCAGTTCATAATGGACGTGGCGGTCAAATTTGAAAATTAAAAATTTGCTGAATTTATTTTTATTGAAAATGTGTTTTTTAAGTATGTACTTTTCTTTTTTGACTGTAGTCACTTTTAATGAACGGTTTGTGTCTCCGGTAATACTTCTAGTGGAAAGGTGGAAAATTTGGTCACTCGTAATAATATTTACTAAATTTATTTATATTTTTAATGAACGGTGTGTGTCTCTTGATAATACTTTGAGTCAAAGATTTGTGTCTCTGGTAATAAAATTTTAACTTATTAAATAAATATACAGAAATATCATCATTGCCAGTTTAGTTTACATTCAGTGTGAGTGTTTTATTATAGATATAAAATATATTTTTTTACATGTTGGCAAGGTCTCGCCAACATCTTGTCTATTATATTATAGATATATGCAGATTGTATTACCCCCCCCCCCCATTCGTAAAATAAGTTGATATGATTAATAAGGTTAAGAAAGGTTGACTTTATCTATATTTTAACTGTACCATTTTCTTCCTAGTATATAGATGGAGGTATTAACTTTTAATTTTATTATTTTATTTTTAATCATTCTACACTTTCTTTTCTCAAAATAATCATACTGTGTAATTCTTCATATCTGAAAAAGGGTGAACGATGTAGAAACGATGGTAATTTATTTTTTAATATAGAATTAAAGAATTTTATAAACAGTTCTTTCCAATAATACATAATAAGTATGTATATACTAAAAAAAATTAAACAAATATATGATGCATTCAAAAGAAAATTATATTTGAAACAAACTTATAGTTTAAAAAACCACTTTAAATACTTTCATAACTTTGTAATTGCTGGGCAAATGAAGTTCAAAGCTGCATATCTCTAAATAAATTATGCCATTCATAAGTTATAGACTTTTTTAGGAAAAAAACATCTAAAATTTTTAAAGTCTTATATCTTGAAAATTGTATAGAATAGACCTGCCTCCCTTCCTTCCTTTTTCTATACAATTACTACTTTTTTTTCAAGTTTTAGACTCCCCAAACTACTGCCCTAAAATGGATATGGCTTTTATGGGGACACGTTTTAAAATAGATTAAGAAGTTAAAAAAATTTAAAACTGAAATCTAATTTTGTAGTTATAGACAATTTTTCGATCCCGAAGTTTATTTTGACGAAAATAGAAAAATTGTCTCAGGTTTAAAAGTTTTCGCGCTATAGAGCTCTGAAATCTAATAACATTTTGGACATATTGTTGTTTCGAAGAGAAGAGGCTGCCCATACTCCTAGACAATGCAACCCGTTTTGCTTCCTTGCAAAATGATCCGCTCGAAAATAGAAAAATTGTCTCGGGTTTAAAAGTTTTTGCGCTATAGAGCTCTGAAATCCAATAACATTTTGGACATATTGTTGTTTCGAAGAGAAGAGGCTGCCCATACTCCTAGACAATGCAATCCGTTTTGCTTCCTTGCAAAATGATCCGCTCGAAAATAGAAAAATTGTCTCAGGTGTAAAAGTTTTCGCGTTCTGGAGCTCTGAAATCTAATAACATTTTGGACATATTGTTGTTTCGAAGATAAGAGGCTGCCCATACTTTTAGACAATGCAACCCGTTTTGCTTCCTTGATGGATCAAACCCGTTTTGATCAAAATGATCCGCTCGCCTCTTACAGCGTCTCATCGAGTCAAGTATTTCAGAACATTAATAAAATGTATATAACTGTATATATTCTGCATTCTGAACTTTTTGTTTGGATTCCTTGAACTAAATTAAAATTACCTAAATTAAGTACTTTATAAACACTTAATCTTCTTGATTTACAATAAGGTAAATTTAACTTTTTAAAAATTTTTGGATAAATACCAAAGTAAATATTTCTGATTGAATATACATATATATATATATATTAAACACTAAATTATTTAATTAATTCCATTATATTCCGCAGTAATGGGTCAGATTGGCCAAAAATAATCTAATTGATTCATTAATCAAAACTTCCGTAATATAAAATTTTTTAAAACATTACTTACATAATAAAAATTCGATAGTCGATATATTTTAAATATATACCAACAACTGGCAAGATATTTTTACCACTTTTTTTTTTTGGAGCAGTTCGATTTTAAATTAATTTAATCAAATTTATAAAAATAATAAAAATTTTTAAATAAAAATATATATGGTAGTTATTATCAACATGCTATTAAAATTAAATGAATAATGGAAAAACCGGAAGACTTTAAATTTTTTTTCTTTTTATTAATTTTTAATGAACAGTGGTAGTTATCTATTTAAAAAAAAAAAAACTTATTGAAAACAAAAAATTCGATAAAGTTTTGAGAGTTTTTAATGACGTTAAAAATTACTAATACTTTTTTTTAATAAATAAATAAATATTTTTCGTTTAATAATAAAAATATTTTAAAAAATTTAGATTAATGGTTTTTATTTCAATTTTTTTTTTATATATACGAGAGTATGTATTAAAATTTTAATTTTTAAAATAATTAACAGTAATAAAATATTAAGTATAATTATTACCTTTTAAAATAATTAATTTTATTAATAAAATTTTTAAAACAAAATTAAGAATTTAGTTAAAAGAAATGATGAAAAATGTTTATATAAAATTAAGGTGGTTCGTATAAGAATGAAAATATTAAATAATGCTCATTCCTAAGACTAAACCTAGAAAAGGGAAGCGAGGACTATTTTATCAGTGGTTTTCGAGATATTGTGTGACTTTTATTGCCATTGCCTTTTATTTGCCATTACGTTTGTGACACCTTAAAGGAGTCGAGCTAGATATAGTGTCAAAGGTATAGATCGGCTCAGAATCGAATTCTGAGTCGATTAGGCAATGTACGTCCGTCCGTCCGTCCGCACGATAACTCAAAAAATAAAGGAGCTAGGAGGAAATTGTTAGTTTTGCTATTTAAATTTAGCATTTTCGGCCGCGGGATTCGAGTAGCTGCCATACAACTTCTTTTTTTAAATGAAAATTACTCAGTGTCTATTCAAGCTAGGTATCTGAAATTTTGCAAATGATGATCAAATTTTATGGCAACAACTTCTGCAAAATTTGGTTGCGGTGATGCGACGGGTTCGGGTAGCTGCCATACAACTTCTCCATTTAAATGAGAATAACTCAGTGTCTATTTAGGCTCGGTATCTGAAATTTTGTGCAGAGGTGTCGAGTTAAATGCCAAAAACTTTTGTAAAATTTGGTTGGTCTAAAGTAGCCGGTTCAGGCTTCTTATACCTCTTGTAACTTTAGTTAGGGGTCTGAAATCTTACAAATGATGATCCAGTTTTATGGTAACAACTTCTGTAAAATTTGGTTCTGGTGGTGCAACAAGTTCGGGTAGCTACCATACAACTTTTCTTTTTAAAATGAAAATAACTCAGTGTCTATTGAAGCTAGCTATCTGAAATTCAGTGAAAAGGTGTCGAGTTACAAGCCAAAAACTTTTATAAAATTTGATTGGTCTAAAGCAGCCGGTTCAGGCTTCTTACATTTCTTGGAACCTAATGAAGCTAGGCAAAATAGATTCGGGTAGCTGTCATACAACTCCACAATTTACATAAATATATCTCTGCAGAAATTAACTTAGTCTTGATTATTCTGAACAATTTGTTATCTTAGAATAATTTCTTTTTTAATTAGATTTAAAATATACAAACTATTTTATAAAGTGTTTTTTATATTTGTATTTTGGACTTTAAAGGTACAGACACAATGAATAAAATAGAAATTTTTGAAATGTGATACTATCGTTTACTTAAAACAAAATAGACGAATAGAGTCACAAATGAACGAAAAAGTACTACGAAAACTGGAAATTGTTTTTGAAGTTTTGCTTATAGTAAAACGCCTTAAGGCAGCTTACTTCGATCACATAATACGTAATCCAAAGTACCATATGATACAATTAATTGTTCAATGTAAGATCGAAGCAACATGCGGTGTTATGGTAGAAAGCAATTGTCCTGGTTGAAAAAAGTCAAAAATTGGAGCGATTTTAGAACACTTAGTTAGTGAGCTAGTTTATAAATTGTGAAAGAATAGCGGTGAATATGCCAGTCATTACCATGAAAAAAAAAAGGAAAAAATAGATTCTGATCTTGTAGCTGTACATTTAGTCATGAATCAGGGCTACAGAAAAACAAAAAGAGAATATTGTTTTTAAAAATAATGGATTTTCTTTCGGAAATATCTTATTAAGGTACCCTTATTAACTATGTAAAATTATTAAATCTTGAGAAACTAACATAATTTTTTGTGCTAAGTACATTTGTTTCTAAGTTTTACTTATATGTTATAAATCAAGTAATAAATAATTGAATATATAAGTAGTATAGTACATATAGACTATAGAGTATTTTAGCACTTTCTGTTAGAAATTGGAAATGAATACGACTTTCCACAAGATTTAGAAAAACACTTATATATTTTAATACTGTGTTTATATATCGACTATAGGATAGGATAGGATAGGATAGATTTGAAATTTTTATTATTTTAAATATCTAGTAAAGTTCCTATTACAAATATAATTTTTGAATGATACAATTATAAAATCTTTAGGTAGTTAAACTTTATATAAAAAATTTTATTTAATTTTAATCTCAGATATTTTTTAATAAAATATAAAAGTTTAATTAAAAATTTGCAACATTTAAAAGAACATTAGATTTTTTTTTTTTTTTTTTTTTACAAGTCATTTAAAACTTTTATTTACATTAATTACAATAATTGGAAATTAAAATGTTGTATTAAGACAAGTAGCAATAATTGTAAGATTCAAATCTCAAAAAATTGTTAATCATTTTTATTTTTATTATTTTTTAAAATTACGACTTTACGTAATATTTAAGTGATTTTTTTTTTTTTTTTATTAAAAAATTAAAAAAAATATCATTTAAACTTAAGAATTTTGCTATTTAAATAAAAAAAAACTCAATCCATCATTATAATAAAAAGGTTTGATTTAATTTTAAATAAGTGAATAATGAAAAAAAAAAGTAGTTACTTAGTTATGTAATTATTATTATTTACGTTTAAAAAACAAAAACAAAAAACAAAAAAAAAATGTCAATTAAATTTTTAATTTATAATTTAGGGTGAGGGTTTTTGTGTTCATTTAAATTTAAATGCGTTGTTTATTTGTAAATATTAACTTGTGGGAATTTTTTTTTTTTTTAAATTTATTTTAGTTTTTTTTTTTATGAGTAATTTAATTAAATAACATTTTCATAAAGTAAATCGAATTATATAAGCTACGAGTACTAACAGAGCATACGGTTATAATCTGATCAGAGCATACGGTTATAATCAGATCAGAGTATATACTATTATATAGGAGTACTCTGATTTAAGATGATGAAAAACACAAAACTAAAATATATGTTATAAATGCTCTAAAAATACTCTAAAGGATATTGGTGGATTAAATGCTAAAAAGGATATTATTTAAATTATCATTCGTTTATTTAAAAATTGATGTTATTTACCATCAGATTCAGTCATCATAATTTAAATAAATTTTAAAATAAATTTTAGAAAACGTCAATTACTATTCTTATTAAATACTGACAGATGCATGTAAAGCATTACGGACCATGTACAGCAAATTAAAGTTTTGACAGATGCTCGTGCTTTACTTGAAAATCTCATGTTTTACGTGGTCGAAAATCTTATAATGAAAATAGAGATTATATTCTGAGCGCATCCTGATTGAAAAAATGAACACAATTTTTTCGTTCTAGGTAAATTAATTTTAAAATAAATTTTAAGCACTGGGTTCTTTAAATAGCTCACTTCGCCTTTCGCGTCTCTTCTACTGTCACACCAAGCGCCGCTTTTTAAATGAAATGATAACTAAGTATTAGCGTCACTTTATGAAATAAATTAAATTATGTATGTAAAAATTATAAAAATTATATTGTCAATTCAACAACAAATATAAAATAAAAAAAAAGACAAAAACAAGAAATTGATTGTCAACGCGACTACAAAGAGAAAATTGTTTTACTCTAGCTTCGCTTCGTATATAACTGCGCGATTTATTTGGTCAAGTCGTATTTAAATTAATGTATTCTATTTAAATGTTAAAGCGACGCGATAAGCGACGCAAGCATTAGATCATTAGTCCTCCAAGCTAAAAAATGAACACAAATTGACAGATTGTGCTTTGCTCCGATTTATTAATGAAAACGCCTTTTCGTATTTTATTTAAAAAATAAACTTCCAGTCAAAAAAGTTACGATAAAGACAGACTTTAAAACAAATTATCAATTATTTTACTTTACTTTTAATACATCTAAGATATTTTTAAAATACATAAGTTTTATTTTAATAAATTATTAATATAAACTATTGCGATTTGTAAAAAATCGTCTTATATTAAGTTAAAAAAAAAAACATAAATTTTCAAAATTTTTCTTACCAATTCACTTGGACTTTGTCTTAATCCATTTGATCCTCTTAAATTATTATTATTACTATTATAATTATTATTTGCATTATAAAATAAACTATTTCTATTAGATTTCATAGCAGCTACAGATGTTGCTGATGCATTAATATTATTGCTACTACTACCACGTATCGGTGGTGGTGGTGCAATACCTAAACTTCTTGCTGGTTTAAATCCATTATTATTATATTCATAATTTGGTGTATCATACATAGATGCTGGTCTAGGTCTAGGTCCACTACCTATACCAATACTAACACCAACACCACTACCACCACCACCACTAATACCACCATTTCCGCCACCACCATTACGTTCAATAGAATGATCTCTTTGTTGTATATATCGTCGATTATCAACTTGATCTAATGACATATGTGATGCGTATGGTGATGGTGGTGAATGTCCTGTATTATTTAAATTTCTTGTTGATGATGATATATTATCATGTTTTTGTGACCATCTTAAATTACTTGATGCATGATTTGGATGGGGTAAAGAATATGAACTTCTTTGACCCGGTACATTGGACCATTTACTTGTACTACTTGGTGGTGGTGGATATTGATGATGATAAACAATTGGATTTGAACCAGATGATGCAATTGTTGTTAAATTTGTTGAATTATGATCACGCCACATTTTCATTTTAAATTATATATCTACATATATAAGTATATATATATTATATATAATTATTATATATTCTTGTTTTATTTTTTATTTTTTTATTTTTTGAAATCTTTAGTTATTATTTCTTTTATTTAATTTTCGTTTTAAATATAATTTTTTTTTTATTTTATTTATTTATTTCTTTATTAATTAAATATTGTTAACACTTTGTTTTTAATTTTTTTTTATTAATTTAAGTATAAAAAAAAAAAAAAAATGACTAGATTATAACTTTAAGATTTTTTACTATAAAATTGTGCTATTTAATTACTTTAGAAATTATTTACACTCATTTTTTTTTTTTTTTTTTTTTAAATATAATTATGGCACTGGAATTTTTTTCTTTTTTAAATAAATTTTAACATTTTTATCAAAAATCATTTTAATTGTTCAAAAACTTAAAAAGAAAAACATTTAAATAAAAGAAAGATTAAAATAATATTAAAGCTAAAGAAATTCTTGAACTATTTTTTTTATACCGTATATTTTATTTAAATATATGATGTAATAATTTCATAAAAAATAAAAAAATTTTTTTATCATCATTCAAAATTTTGGTGTTTTTTAATAAATTAAAAAAAAAAAAAAACAAAAAAAATTATAAAATTGTTAAATGTTTAAATGAGAAGGTTAAGTTTAAATAATTGGTATACAAAGTGGTTGACAAATCTTTGGACATTTTTTAACTTTAAAATTATTATACGAATGAAGGACACAACTTTTTTAATTATGTAATTTTATAGATTTGTGTGTTTATTATTAACTTAACATCTTTTTTTTTTTTTGAAGTCAAGGATATCAGAATTGCTCTTTTGTCAATTATTCATAAAGAATAAAATTCATGAATTCTAAGAGCAGAGATTAAAATTAATTTAAGATATATATATATATATAGAAATTTTCAACTTTAAAATATAAAAAAGTGGTTTTAAAAATATTTTCACTTGAACTTTCTGAGTATACATAAATAAATTAAATCTGAATTTTGTTTTTGCTATAATGGACGGTAAAATCTTAGTGATTTATGTTAAAGTTTAATATTTTAATAATTAAAATAATAATAATAAAATTATGAAGTTGAAATTAATTTGATTGGAAATTTTTTTAAATGGAATTTAATTGTTAGATTTGCGTTGATCAATTTGGTCGAATGCATAAAACTGAACTTGAACTAAAAATCTAATCTTTTCCAAAAAAAATCTTCTTGTTTTTATTTGAAAAAAAAAAATGAGATTTGAATTCCAGCTCAGTTTTATGTATTCAACCAAATATCATAATTAAACCTAGAATACTAATGTTTCGTCGATTCAGCTGACATATAAAAAAGTTTTTATTCTCACTCTCTGATTCTAAAATGAATCGTTCTGATTTAGATATTCTGCGTCTATATAAATTAATTTCAGTATTCATCTATAACACATTTTAGAATATATTTTAGACTTATTTTTTAGGTATAAGATGTTCTGATTTTCAAGTTACAAAGTGTGTCAAAACGAATTTTTTTTTGTTTTTTAGTGATAAATAAAACTAAAATACAAAATGTGTTAAAAAAACAATTACTATTTTTGTTACTTTTTTTGTTTTTTTTTAGTTTTAGTAAAGAATTTAATTTACTATAAGAATACGTTTAATAACTTATTTCCTTTATCTGTCGCCGTCAATAATACCTTATTAAAACTTTAGAGAAGAAAAACAAATTTACTATGACAAAAAAAAAAAAAGGACTTTTAGAACCGATTAGACTAATATTTAGCATTAACGTCTAAAAAAATATGTTTAGTATTCTATACGGTTAAGTATGTAAAATTTTTATAATAATAGAAAATAACTAAATTTTGGTTTTTTGAATATTTTTTATACTAATAATTTATTTAATTATAAATAAATATTTTCATTAATAATTATTCCAATTTTAAAAAAAAAAAAATTAAAATTTTTAAAATGGTTTTAATCATTTTTTGTTATTATCTAAATATAAAAGAATCTTAAGATAATAAATATATAAATTAAAATTTTGTCAAAATAAAAAAAAAATATACAATATATATACGAATTCTTTGAAAGAAAGTTTGCAAAAAAAAAAAAAAAAATTTTTTTTTTTTATTTAGTTACATATAAATTTTGAATTTTATTCACTGCTTTTTTTTTAATTTATCACAAAATTTCAATGAAAGTTTAATAATAATAAAAATAATTTTATTTAATATAATAATAACTTTTAACGATTGATTTAATAACTTTTTACGAAATTAATTACTTTTTTTTTATTTTATTTAATTTTTTTTTTTTTTTTTTTATATAAAACTTGATAATTTAAATGAAAAAACAATTAAAATATGATCATTCGATCGTATGATCATAAAATAAAAAAAAAAAAAAAAACAATATTTAAAACATAATTTCAATTTTTTTAATAAATTTTTTTTGTTTTTTTTTTTTTTAATTTCTGTTTTTATTATCTATTGAAATTGATAAATAAACAATATTTTCAACTATATATTTTAAATATACATAGGTAAACAACCATCTGACATATAAATAAATAGAAAACAAAAAAAAAATTTAGTATGTACATATAAAATATAAAAAAATTCGAAATATTTTTGCAATGTCGCAACACAATAGCGCGGATTCTAGCACAGTCACATATAAAACAACAAAAAAACAAAAAAAAAACAAAAAAAATAAAAGAAAAACAATACCCCCAAAAGAAAATAACTCAATTTTTTTTTTTTAACTCTTATGTTTTTTTGTTTGTTTGTTTTTTTTTTTTTTATTTATTTATTATTATTATTTATTTTAAACTTTGTTATTTTCCAATTTTTTTTCACACTTTTTCCTTTAAAATTTTTTTTTTTTTTTTAGCATAGAAAATATAGTTTTAGATTTGTTTTAATAATGATATCCAAAGTGTACACATATGTGTATAAACATAAGTGGAGAATGGAGTTATTAGGAGTTACGACAACGAGTACGACGACAACAACAACGACGAAACTACGACGAAATACCGGGAAACTAACTAATAATGTACTTTATTTGATTATTACGGGTGCGGCCACTATTATACTATTCAATGTTTTCTTAATTTTTTTTGGTTTTTGTTGTTTTTTAAATTTTATATTTTTACGCTGCGATTTAATATTATTATGATTTTTGTTTTTTTTTTTTTTTCATTTTATTTCAATGTGAAGAAATTCTCCATTTATAAACAAGAAACGAAATTTTGTAAAAAGAAGAAATATGTTTTGCGGCAACATTAAGAAATTTTTAACGCCGTAAGCGATTAAACATGCAAAAAAAAAAAATTATTTTTTTTTCAATCGTCAATGCACACAAATACATTTACAAGATAAAACTGTTTTTTTTTTTTTTTTTTTCTATATTTTTTATTTAAATCTAAACCAGGTAAACAAAACAAAATAAAAAAATAATAACAATAATAAATAATAATAGTAACAGTAATGAAAATAATAAATTAATAATAATAATAATAATGCAGCGAGAAAAATAAAAAAAAATTTTATAACTATGTTAAAAGAAAATATCGCTTGAAATTATTGAACAAAAAAAAAAAAAAAAGAAAACAAAAAGTGAATAAATAATATGTAAATTAAATAAAAATATACGGTACTTTTAGTTATACACCACGATCATAAAACACACATTATTTTCTTTCACTCATACGTACACACATTAAGTGTAAACGTATGTTTTATTTTTCTTTTTCGATTCGTAATTAACAAAAAAAAAAAAAATATAGGTATATATATATTTTTTTTTCTAATAATTATTTCTTATAAATTATTTATTTATTTTATATTATATTTGTATAATATTTTTTTTTTACATTATTTTCTTAAATACCAATAATAATTTTTTAACACATTTATGTACAAAAATTTTTATTCTAAAATTGATATACGATATTATAATACGATACGATACGATATAATATAATATATTATTTTTTTATATGAAAAACAAAATATTTTTAAAATAAGTATGTATCCATGTATATATGTGTACGAATGTATATATCTACAAAAAATCAAACGACAAATATATATATATATATATATATGTATATCTTTATATGTAAGAAAAATAAATAAATAAAATATTGCGCGCGCGTTATTAATACGCGACACCAAAAGAAAATTTTTTTTCGATCCAATACAGCGTAAGCTCAGTAATAAACTGAGCGCGGGAGCATAACTTTACTATTTTTTTAGCTTTTTTATTTTTAATCAAAAAAAAAATATAAAGTTACGAGGTATGTTTAAAAAATATATTAGGTAATTATATTTTATTTCATATTAAATGTAAGTTATAATTTTCAAGTGATTATAAGACATGTTATATAGAAGACATTATTGTATAAGTTTCAATTTATTAGATTCTAATGATTAGACTCTATTTACATATCTACAACATTTCTAGAAAGCTAAATATTAAATTATTTAAATATAGATACAAAATTAAGAGTTTTATGCCATGCGTCAAATCTTTCAAGCTTCAAATCCATGGTAAAACAAGTAGAAAAGCTCATTCCAATAAAAAATATATCATATGAAGTAAGGCATTTAAAAGAGTGTATATTTCATTAGATTATTCTGCTTAGAAGATAAAAGTGAGTTTTGTAACTATAAATTTCAAACATAGATTATGTATTTGACATCTTTTGAAAATTAAATGGATCAACCACGTAAATTGGATATTTTTAATCTCGTTAATTAAAAATCTCGCTGTATCAAAAGTAGAAAACTCTCGAAAATTTTAATTTTTTCAAAATAATAATACATATATTTTCCAAACTAAATGAAACGGACAGAAGAAATTGCAGAGATTTTTAAATTCCACTTTTTTTTTAGACAAAAACATAAGATTTTATTAGAAAAATTCATTACCTGTAGATGAATATGAATTATACGTACCGCAAAAAATAATTTTCATTTATGAAATATAAAAGGATGATGGTCAATATTGCATCTTATGGTGAAACGGTCTTATTTCAATGCAAAATAAAACCTTAAAGTATTTTTTTTTATCAATTAATCCAGAATAATTAATAAACCCAGAATATCCCGATACCAACTACAGCTGTTTCGAAGTTGTACTTTTGACAATAAATTTTTAATTTAATTTAATTTAAGCAGAAGTATCAAAGGGTGAAAATTGTAATTGTAAAAATATCTAATAATAAATAAAAAAATATGTATATGTGAGATACTGAATTAGAAGGGAGATTTTATAGCTGGTTACAAATTAAATGATTTACCATTGCGAGTTAAGGCAATAAAGCCATTTCTAAAAATTAAAATTACATTTAATAATTGTAAAGAAATAAGGCAAATTATATTACAAATTTTTTAATATTTTATTTGTCGTTTAAAAAATTAGATGTGGCTCAAAGAGCCTCAAGCAGTAAATTTTGTACTAGTTTTTTATTTTAAATGATTATTTACACTTACTATATTCAAAAAAATTGATCGGACTTACCTAAAAAGATATAAAAGAAAAACATAAAATTAATTTTAATTATTTAAATTTAATAATTTTAAAATTTTTATAATAATTATTAACATTTATAAAAAAATTAATTTTTTTTTCTAATAAATAATTCAATCTTATATATTTATCAAATTAACCTCGTACAGAATTTTGAAAACTTCTTTTTTACTTGGAGTTTAGAGCAAAATAAATGTATCTTTTGGTTTTTTTTTATATACTTATTTTTCCTACTTTTTTTTTGAAAAAAAAAAAAAAATAAAAAAAAAAAAACGAATAAAAATTAAGCAGAACAGAGTAGAGCAAAGATCAACAGTAATCAAATAACAGCAGAGCATAGCATAGCACAACAGTACAACCCAAATTCATTTTTTTAAATATACAATAATAAAACAAAACAAATACCTGTGTGAGTCATTTTTAATGTTACGTGTGCTGCACACAACAAATCGCGCTTTTTTGGTTTTTTTTCTTTTGCTTTTATTTTTCATTTTTTCATTTTTCATCCATACCCGATTTGAATTTTTTGTTTTTCTTTTGTTATTGTTTTTCTTGTAACTGATTCTTAGCTCTATATATAATGATTAAATTACATACAGATAAAATAAAATAAAATGAATAAAGTGAGAATAAGGTATAGAGATCGCTCAGGTGAGCCTAACCATTGAGCCGTTGAACAACAATGAAATTTTAAAACCGTATAATAAAGTGAAGTTTTTACTTGGTTCAGAGTTTTTTTTTTTTTAGTTTTTTTGTAACTTTTTAAGATTTTTTTTTTATTTTTTATTTAAACAATTCAAGAAATTAAGACTATTTCTTTATCTTCATTTCTGTTTTTCTTGATGTAATTTTTTGTTTAAGAGTATATCTTTTTCGTGTTACTAATGTTGCTTCTGCTGTTTTTTTTTTTTATTGCCATTATAATATTAAAAAATGGTATTTAAAAAAAATAGAAATTAAAAATTAACATTTTGAATACTCAAAATCTATTGAAATCAGTGAATTTCAAATTTTTTTTCGAAATATGTGTGATACAATTGTTTTTATTTTTATTTTGACTGAAATAAAGAACTTTTATTTAATATACTATTACAAATGTACAGTGAGCGGCCAAAGCGTACAAAATAAATAGAAGCAGCCAAAATTAGATAAACCGAAATAGAGTCTTGGACTGAAATTTAAAGAATAGCGGAAGATAAAGAAAATTGGAGAGGATTTGTGGAAGCGATATGTTCACTGAGGCAATAAATAAGAGACAAAATAATAATAAAAAAGAAATTAATAGATTTATGTTAAAAAAAACAGAAAATTAACTGATCTAATGCTTCAGTTGAATTATCTACATGTTTAAAAATTTATATTGTATAGTCCTTCCATTTCTGTGCTTTTTAATAATATAAATACTTCTCGGGTTACTTCAAGAAATTTTAAATCGAGTCAACCTTTTGAAATAGATTTTTATTATACGCAGTACAATTGTTTCGACCTATAACACAAATGCTGCGAGAAATTAATGCTAGTAGCTGAAACTTTAACACTTTAATTAGTAAAATTATTTTAAAAAATAGTTTTAGAAGTACTAACTTATCTAACGCTATTAATAATTTAATTTTACTACAGTTTTGACACTGTAATAGTTCTTTTTGTTATCAAATAGTTTGATAAAATAGCATGATTTTTCTTTATACGCATATTTTGGCACTAAATTATGTACAACTAATACTGTTTTGTAAATTTTTTTTTTTTTTAACATGCTTGTCTTAAGCATTACTCAAAAACCCTATTTCCGTTCTTTCATGGCGTTATCATTCGACTTGTGCAATTATTGAATGTTTGTTATTATATTTACATTAGGTTTTCACCATATATGTGTAT
The DNA here is from genome assembly GCA_947095535.1 of Poecilobothrus nobilitatus. Lineage (NCBI taxonomy): Eukaryota > Metazoa > Arthropoda > Insecta > Diptera > Dolichopodidae > Poecilobothrus > Poecilobothrus nobilitatus. Next base: position 174,548,978 of record OX352774.1, read on the forward strand.
ATGGTGAATTATTTTTAACTCTTTAGATTTTAGATTTTTTTTTTGTTAAAAAATTCTTTAACACAAATTACTGATGACTCTATACATATATTTTTTATATATGTTAGAGAATAATAATAATATGAATGGCAAATCCACGCGAATGGTCAGAGAGGAGAAAAAGTCTTTGGATTCTATTATTATTATTATTATAAATAAGTTTTAAAAAGAGATGAGTTTTCCTCCCTTAAGAGCATAGCATAGAACATCACTGTGTGGAAAAATAAATTTTACGATATTAAAATGATAACTTTTGCAAATTATGGCGAAGCTCTGCATAATTTAATTTGATCTTGTTATCAGTGAAAATATAAGACAAAACTGTAATGAAAATAAGTACTTCAGTACACTATACATAATGGGAATATGGTCTATTTGAGTATATTGAATGGTTTATTCATCATAATCTTTATAAAATTGGAATTTTCATGAATGATATATGAAAATGTTTAAATAGTAAATTTTAAGAAAATCTTATAAGATTAACTTTTATTGAATTAAAGTAAAAGGCATGGTATTAGAGAGAAAAATGTACCAAGAAGAAAAATATGCCATAAAACTCTTGAAATATTCATATTGGAATTTTTCATGAAAAATTACGATTTTTTTTTGTTGATATTTATAACTACTTATATCAACAAGATGCAATATTCTTTTTGCACATATAAAAATGACAAACTAATTTCATTTCCTTTCAAAAAAAATTTCCTGTCGAATAAAATTATTAAAATATAAAACTTTTTGACATTTAAAACAAAAATAAAAGTAATTTATTTTAGAAGAGAAAAGAAAAGAAATTAAAAAAAAAATTTAAAATATATTTTCAAGTATTTTTTTGTTGATTGCAGCAGCAGGATTAAATTTCAGATGTACATGATTAGATTAGTATAAAATTTTCTTATTTTTCTTAGGATATTAAAGTTTGAACATATTATACTTTTCTTATTGGGACCATATGTATACTTGGTATTTTCTTTTGCACTTATGATTTAATATAATATATGTATATCAGAAAATTTTATTTCACCAGATGTATTTTACGTTTACATTTTTCTTGGATTAGATGGTGGTAAGTATTTTGTTTTTAAAGAAACTTTAACTTAAAAATGAAAAGTGAATTCGTAGTTTATAATCTAATCTTATCAGGATGAAATTATATCGTGTAAGTATTAGAAGTGAAAGAAAAACTGAAAGTAGTAAAGAAAGACAAAACAAGTCATTTTCTAAATGTAATCTTTAGAAGAATGAATAGAAATGAAAATTCACCAGTGATAGTATTTTCATGTTTAAATACTTGCCGCCAGTCAAAATACGGTGTATAATATATTCAATATACAGGTTGTCTCGTATAAAGAATTCTATCCATTCTGCAGCAGGTAGGAAATGTAAAAATTGCAAATATGTTATAAAAAGTACCGTGAATACAGGATGTTTCAAAAGAAAATTAAATTTACAAACATTTTTTTAAAAACTTTTCTAACCTTCATAATAATTTAATTGCTATGCATAATATGAACATCATTAGTACACAAATTAAAGTTCATAATTTACTACTCCTGTATAAAGCAAGTGGTTCAAAAGATACAGATTTATTTTATAAAAAATCACTTGAAACCTTTTAATCTTTATATATCGAAAATGAAGCGGGAATAAACGCCCTCTACCGTATAATTTACCCTTCTAAAATACCCTTCCTATTATAAAACGAATAAGGTTCTTATATTTTTTCTTTTCTTATGGTACACCCTATATAATTAAAATATTGAGTATCACTGATTTATTGTAAATTTACATCTTACAGATAAGTTTTTTTTTTTTTTATATGAGGTAAGATAATTTTAAATTCATTGTTATGAAAGATTGTTTCTATTTCTGCTTTATTTTTTTGTTTTTTCTTTGAATCTTGAATCACTAAAGTAAAATTTATCTGTATAGTGTTTTGATTTTGATTTTAAAATTGTTAGTTTTTTTAACTTTGATTTTAAACGAAGTAAAAATTATTTCAATTGATGAATAGAAAAAATAATTCAGACATTTTGTTGCATCTTGAATTAGGTTTCATAACATAATATTTTTTTTTCTATTTCATTCACATTCGACAAAAAGTAATTTTTTTTTAACATATTTTTCAAAACAAAATTAAAATATTTGCTTATTAGTTTCACAATGTCAGTTCATCCATCCAGTATGTCAGTTTACAAAACTTCTATACTTTATTTTAAATAAAGATGTGTAATTTTACAAATAGATAAATCTTTTAAATAGAAAGATAAATAGAGAGAAAAAATGTTACCTTGTAGAACATATAGCTTCTATCACAACAGGATAATACCGTAATGTAATAATGCAGCTTCTCTCGTAAAGCTATTTAGCCTTATAAACTTGTATAACTATAATTCAAGTTCTTAGTTCCTATCAATCTTATTTTTTGATTTTGAGAACGCCAAACGACTGAAAATTTTTTGTCGATTTAGAAAGTTTTCTAAATTAAGACAAAAGAATTTATTGTAATTCGTCATGGTGCATATCTTCTAAAGACACCAAGAATTCCTCCTTGATAGTGTCATATTCTTACAAACTAAACCCACCTTCATCTTTAGTCAATATAATGGAATGAAACCCCTATTTGCTCCTTGCTTGCTTATTATTACTATTTTGCTAATAGTGACCATAGTCATCAACAGTTACAACATGCGTATATAACACCTTCCTGAATGAGGTAATTAATTAAAAGCAAAACCACTGTCACTGAAACAATTATTATTAGTGTTAGTATTAGTTATTAAAATTATTATCTGTATATACAGAAAAATTTTAAAATAATTTACCACAATTCTAGTTACTATCACTTTGAATATGTGCTTTTTTTAAAACCCTTTTGTTACTGCTACCCGAGTAGTACTGCTTTATTTCTTGAGTATCTTTCGTTTTCATTTCGAATGATTTTTTTTTAATGACTGTTATATTGTGTCCTATTTTTTTCTAGCATTTTGTTTTTTTTTTTTTGTAAAAATTATACTGAAAGCCTAATTTTTTTGTTATTTGATTCTTTAATTGTTATTTGAAATTTTACTCTTCTTTAGAGTATAGTTACTTTTTATTTTTTAATCGAATTTTGTATAATTTCAGTTTTCTTTTCTACCTATTTTTTTTATGTGTCAAAAATAGATATTTTTTTTTTGTTTTTTACATAAAAACAGTTATTGATAAAACTATTGCAACACTTAATTTAGAATAGAATTGTTGTATTTTTAATAATGTTGTATAGGTTAATCATAGATATAATTTTAGGTCAGAAATGACGGCGCATTTCACAAACTAAAAGTTATATTTTTTTTTTTATAAATAAACTCTAATATTTTTTCCTTTCCATTCCTATAAGGAGCATAGAACATTTCCTAAATATCATATTTTTCATATTAGACAAATCATTCTTTACTTGACTGCAACTATTCTGCATGATTATGACTGAAATATTATGTTCGTTCGCTTTCTATTATCTTATAAAACTTTTTATTACGATATACATTATAGTATACGATATTACGATATAAACAAATCTGATATAAATTACTTTTCTGTTATATGTATACCGAAGAATGCTTAAATCTACTTTCGTTTGAAAGGTTGGCAATAACCACTATACCATTGGTCTATGTACTTCAATATTTAGACAGAAGATTTATTTAATCATTTCAATACCGTAGAGTGAAATCAGTTTACTTCTAATTACGATATTTATTCCCAAAAACTACATAGTTTACTTTTTATACTTAAGTTTTCAAAAGTGAATATTTTATTAGAATATTCAATGTTATGTAACACTTTATATGGATTCACTGTAAATATATAGATATAGGCACTATAATTATCAAGGTAAAATAAGGTAAGAAATAAAAGCACAAAACATAAGTCTACCTGTTTTGGAGAAATTTAGTTGTTTTGTTTTTTTTTTCCTTTCTTTCTTTAATTTACAAATTGTTGTTTGATTGAATGTAAAAATAACAGAAATATAAAACTAAAAATAAAGAATAAAAAAAAAAAAAATGAATTAATTTTCAAGGTATTTTACTTAATTGCAATTTACCTGAAAAAAAAAAATACCCTCTACGAACCCGTTATAAAAGCAACAAATTTTCTTCAAATAAAAAAAATAACAAAAAAAAAAGGTTAACAACTTGTACAAAAAATATTTTCAAAAAAATTTTAACTACATATAAGCGATGGCAGCGCTCCAAATAATGGGTAAAACCGATTCATAGTGGGAGGTTCTTTTAAAAGTTACCTAAAATTTCCTGGTAGAAAAGAAAATGAAATGAAATGAAAGAAAAAACATGCTTTACGCAATTCATAGTACAATCATATATCAAAATACAGTTATTAATCACAATTAGGGAATAAAAAGAAAAAAAAAATACAAACACAAAAAGTGGGTTGCAGAACTTTGAACATATTTTTATTACTTTTATATTATATTTTTCTTTTTGATTCAAATGTTAATAACAGAAACTTCAAAAAACTTAAAAATTTTTAGGTTAATTTTTTTTTTTTGTTAAATTTTTTTGCTGAATAATACCTGCAGAAAATTACACTTAAGTTGTCGAAAATGAAAATTTACATTATTTTTAAATTTGAATATTGAATTTTCTAAAATTGCTTTGATGTTAACAAAATTAAAAGTTGATAAGTAAATAAGTATTTGGAAAAATAGAGGCTGAGAAATTTATTATGATCGGATCTCCTATAGTTAAGTTATTTTTTTTTTTTTTTGCAAACCTTTGATTTATATAAGCAATTAAATTTTACTTTTATTTAATAAATTATTGAATAAACAAACGTTAAATTAATTTTTAATATTGGAAATGAAAAAATAAATTATTTTAAATTTAACACCTTAAAATATATCCAAAAATCAAAACATGATGAAAAAGTATTAGAAAATCTGCTGTCATAAAAAAGGGTTGGGTATGAATGATCGTGTCTCAAAATCTCTTATTATCAAAATCTGGTTTTTTTTTTGCTTTTTTTTTTTATTTCCAGCACAATTTTAACAAACAAGATATGCGGATATCAAAGGTCGGATATTTAAACTCTAAAATAAATACCTCCTAATTTTGTTTTCATACATTTTGCAAGATGAAAGTCTTTGAAGTAGTGGGAGCTACCGCCATCAAAATACCCCCTAAAGAAATTATTGGAACCCTGCTTTTGAATCCAAATCTAAAATCCTTCCTAATTCACAATCTCACATATAATATATGTATATAAATATTCTGGAAAAAGAAAATACTATGATTTTGAATCCAACTCTAAAATCTATCATAATTCAGAATCTGGAATTCTCTATAATTGAATCTGGAAAAAGAGAATACTATGATTTCGAATCCAACTCTAACATCCATCATAATTCAGAATGTCATGTGTGTATATACATATATAAATATTCTGGAAAAAGCGTAAAACCATGTTTTTGAATCCAACTCTAAAACCCCTTCCATTATTATTCGATAAAAATTAAAAATAAATTACAATTTCTTATTTTTCTCTATTTTCTAAACAAAAAAGAGATTTACCGAGGTTTTTAAAGAAACGAGATTTTAAAAAATGACATTTTGAGATACGTGCATTCGTAGCGCTCCCCATAAAAAAAATTTATTAAGATATATGATAAAACGAGATTTTAAGAAATGAGATTTTAAAAAACAAAATTTTGAGATACGTGCATTCGTAGCGCTCCCCATAAAAAAAAATTTATTAAGATATAATTTGTATAAAAGGAGCGGTATTTTATTTTAAAAATAGTATTTAAGTTAAAAAAAAATATTTATGTTGTCCCGATTTAGAATTAAGAAGAATATTAAAAGGTTATATCAAGTAAAAAATCAAACTAAAAGTATATGAAATTAAATATGGCCATTATTTAAATAGAACTCTCATCTATTTTCTAAAATATTTATAAAAATTTCGTATCGAATTTGAAAAGAAAACAAAATACTTTAAAAATTTATCTGAATATTAAATAATATAGAAAATATTTGTGTCATAGCATACTTTTAGGTTGTCCATAAATTTTTTTTCTTTTTATACCATCAGACATTTGCTTAATTCAAGTATCAGTTAAATTGTTCATTTAGTAAACTATTACAAAAAAAAATGGAAAGTCATCATTTACAAGGGTTAGTAAATTAGTGAATCATATTAGATATTAGAATAGTAATAATACTATTACTACTACTTATAGTATTTGCTGTACTATTAATGCAAACTACAAGGCTACGTTCTCTACGTTTTTTTTTTTATATATTCTTTTTTATATAATCCGCAATTTAAATCTATCTTCCAGGATGCCAAACAGTATATCAAAATGCAGGTAAAATTATTTAATTCACGGAATTAAACGAACCTTTAGTTACCCCTTCATTCAACTTCCAACACGTCGAGGTTAAACCAAGATTTAAGGAAATAAATATATATAAACAAATAGATCAAGGTTTATTAACTGCACCAAAATTTAAACATATAAAGGGTTAGTTTTATAAAAATTAATGTTAGAGATGTTAATATAAATTTTTTTTGTTACACCAAAATATTTAATCGGGGATCATGCTGTCCACTCGTAATATAATGTTAAACAGAGTACGATTATTCATTTATACTAGTCGTACTTCGACCACCACCGATGCTCATGCTAAATAATTCTTTTATAAGTAATTGTAATTAATTGTAGAATTAATTTAAAAAAAAAAAAATTATTTTAAAATATAACAGCAATTATATTTACCACCTTTAGAAAAAATATCTTTATTGATTTTTTATATTAAATTGATTTAAAATTTAATTTTTTTGAATTTTTTTTAATTTTTCATCTCTAAAAATTTATAAGTACCAGTAGAATTATTTTAATTTCCGAAATTTTACAAAATATTTTACAAAAACAAAAAAAAAAAAACAACTAAATAAAAAATTAATATTTTATTACTTCGTATATATATATGTATATTTTATAGAGCAGTTAAATTATATAAAGGTAACTAACTATTTTATAATTAAATGATATAAAAGATAAATTAGAGACACCATCATAAAAATTTAAAATACATATTATATACCCAGAATAAATAAAGTCATTTTTCAGCTCTAATAAATTTTGTAAGAAAATTATAAAAAAAAAAACAAAAAGAAAAAAATAATATATAATTTAATTTTTTTTTTTTATGTTATTTAATTACGTATATAAAATTATCCCAAGAAACACAAACCAAAAAAAAAAAAAAAATAAATAAACTTTTTATTTATACTCATTCCAATTTTCAGATTCAAGGGCACTTTAAAAATTTTTATATACCAAAATATGTATCTTTAACTACATACTTATTATGTATACTTATACTATTTTCATAAACTTTAATATTTTATGACAAAAAATTACAGTAGAATTTAGATAAATTGAATTCAATTAAACTTTTTTTGATTCGGTTAATAAAACAAAAAAAAAACTTTTGCCCTGTAAAGTTGAGTAAAATTGAAAAAAAAAAATATTTGTAAGGTTCATTGAAAGGAAAAATTTAATATTTAAACTTTTCTCTGGATAGATGAATAATAGGTCTTCCGCATTTTTTTCAAACTTAAACGAATAGTAAGAATAAAAAAATCATATACGGATATATTAAAACAGGGGAAGATCCCTATAAATGGAAAACTTCAGATTTGAATTTAAATTCAATAAACAAAAAATGTATTCTACAGTTCCATTCAATTAAACTTTACAGTTTAATATTTTATAGATAAAACTAATTGAACAAAACATTTACAGACATATCCTTTTTCTTAAACATTAACTGGTATTTTACAAAAACAGCAAAAAAGCAAAAAGAATAAAAAAAAAACTAATTAATTTTTTTTTTTTTGTTTTAGGTTTGGATAATGAATAACAAGGTTGAAAGATGTCGGGGTGGCATAATAATAGTAAGGATGTTGAATAAAGTTCAAATGTAAGAGCATACGTTTTCAACCCATTTCTTTTAAGCAAAACAAAACAAAAGAAAATTATTTATTTAAATTATGTAAATACATAATAATATAATTATTTATTTTTCATTTTAATTGTATTTACATTTGAACATGATCTTTAAATAAATAATTAAAGACAGGAATTTTCCTCTTTAAAAAAAACTTTAACAAAATCAAAAAATAAAAATAAAATAACACCATAAATTTTCAGAAAAATTTAATTTTGTTATAACTTATTATCAAAGGAATACGCATTACATATATAATTAAATTATATCCTTTTTTTTTTTTTTAAATAAATAAATATAAGTATTTACTTATCTATAAAATGACATTAAAAAATGATTTATTTCAGTCATAACTGAAAAATAAAAATAAAAATAAAATAAAATAAAAGAAGAAAATTAATAAAAAATGAACTGCGATTTAAAGCAGTGTGAGAGTGGTTCAATATAATAACATTTGATATTATTATAAAATTTGCTTTTTATTTTCGCGTTTTTTTTTTTCTGTGTTTTTGTTCGTTTTTGTTTTTTAATAATCTCATATATAAATTCCTTAAGGAGTCAATATTTCATTTCGTGTTCACTTTTTTTTTTTTTTGCCATTTTCTTTAGGTTTGTATATATATATGTGTATATATCTGTATTTACATATAGATATATTTCATATTTTAATTTTTGTTGGTGAATATTCAATTTTATTTTTATTTTTGGTTCACATCTGTTAAATATGTCTCCTCTATTTATCGTTGTTATTAAATGATTTTTGAAAAAATGAAAAATCTCACAAAATAATTTTTTTTTTTGTTTAGGAGGAAATAGAATGTGAAAAATAAGTAAAAAGAGGAAGTAAGGACAATCCAAATTCTTTTATTTTATATTTTATATACGAAGTAAATAACTAAATATTTTTTATGTTTTGCTTTCCACTCCTATAAGGAGTATAGGATAACATACTCCTATAAGGAGCATATATGAATGAAAATAGATTAAATGAAAAGATACTCTTAATTACTCAATTTTCTGAGATAGAAAATAAAATGGTTTAGATGTTGTGAAAAATAATTTTATGTATAACTGAAAAAGTTTTTGTAGTTATGTTTTTGTCAATAAATTCTTTACGGATAAAAATTATTTTTAGTTATTCTATACTTCTTCTTTCAACAGCTTGACTTTTTTGACTCAAAAATTTAAACTATAGTTGAAATCGCTAACGACATTTGTGAACCAGTTTCTCTTACAGTATAACTTAAAAAGCAGAGAACCTATAATAAAGGTATAAGTATAAGTAAACGCTTATTCATCCTGTATTTTGCACAATATGTATGGTTGATTTTGCATCCGATGTGTAAATGACGTTTCTGATTTCAGCTTATATTCACATGTTTAAAAAAAAAAAATCAGATTAATATTTTATATTTCAATAAGGTTTAAGAAACAATAAAAATTTTTTCAATTTTAATATAGAAGTTACCATTAAGAACGTTTTATATCAATTAAGATTAAAAGATTTATTTTTATTTGATGTGGGTGTAATATGTCAAAGGAAAATTTTTTATTTAAAATGTATCTTTATTTTCAATTTTAATTTTTAATATTTATTTATATTTTTCTTTGAATAAAATTCAAAAAGATTTAAAAATGTAATACAATAATAATCCTTTAACGGATGGATTTTCTTTCAAACGGAAATTATAAGGCTGAATTCATAAAATAAATAAATAAATAAAAAAAAAAATAAAAAAATATTAAATCAAAAAGAATATTAGAAACGATTGACAAGGAACATGTCATTTTTTTGTAAAAGAAAAAGCCAAATCTAATCATAAAATACTGTTGTAACTGATGTGCTTCATTCAAAAAATTAAAAAAAAAATATAAAAAAAAAAAAAAAACAAAACAGTGAATAAAAATAAAACCAAAGAAATGAATTTAAATATCTCTGTTGCTTCTTCATCAATATCACGATCATTTATTTCACTTTTTTACTTTTTTATTTTTTTCTTTGTTTTTCGTTTTTTTTTTTTTTTTTCATTCATTTTCCATTAATTCCCACAAAAAAAAAAATGTCATATTCTCTTTTATTTTGTTTTTCATTATAAAGTTTTTTTTTTTTTTTTTTTTTTCTATTACTCTATTGTGTATTTGTTTGTAAATTTGTGTGTCAAAGCATGTAAACAATTTAAAGCACTTTGTATGTACGTTTATACAGTATGTAACAAAATTGATAAAACATAATATATAAATCACCCTCTTATTTATATATACAATAAAAATTTCTAACACTTTCAATGTATTCAAATTATTATTCATATTTATATTAATTGTCATAGGACGTTTTCACATTAGAGCAACATGTTGCATGATTTTTTTTTGTCGCGACAAAATCTTTGTTTTATTTGTAAGTGTAAATGTGTTTCTGTGTTTTATTCTCATTTCTAATAAGAATAAAGTATTAGAATTTCAACTTCAATTTTTAAAATTTAATAAAAAAAGGTCTAAAAAAAACCCTAACTTTTTTTCAACCCTAACAACCCTAAAAAAAACTCTTTTTGTAATAGTATTAGTAAGAACATCGAGCAAGAAAACTAAATTTTTGTTTCAAAAAATCTGTCCTTGTGCGAAAGTTAATTTTGAAGACTTTTCTTTTTCGTTTCATACCCGTTTTCTAGAAAAACTTTGCATCCTGCTTTAATGTAAAAGTCAAGATAATTTTTCACAATGTATAGTTTTTTAAGTTAAGCATGTCATATTAACATGACTAAACTTCAATAATATACAGTACTTTGTATTGTACTTTTACAACAAAATTGTACAATTTTATCGACAATTGTAATTAATTAGTTTTGTCATCTACTGTAAACTTTTCTATGTAGTAAATATTTATTTCAATAGAAAATGCTTTGACGGATTTTAATTTTGTTTTACATTTTAATAAAACAAAGCAAAAAAAAAAAAAGAAAAGAACAGCAATAATGAAAATAAAAATCTATGATGAACATAAGACGTGACTCATTTGCCTACAAAAAAAAAAAAAAAAAAATTACAGGAACCATTATAGATGTCGTTTTGATTCTTTTCATCTGTCAGGTTTTGTTTCTACACACCAAAATGAAAACAAAATTACAAAATTACAAGGAAAATCAATATTTTGTTTATTTTTATCTACTACTTTTTTTTATTAATTTTTCTTTTGTACAAAAATTTTTTTTTTTAATATCTCGTTCCTTTTTTAATTCTCCTCTGTTTTCGTTTTTCTGATGGATAATCTATTAGAATAAAAGAAAACAAAAAGAAAAAAAAAATTATGTCTAATCAGGAGTGAAAATCTAAAAATAAAAAAGTGAAAATTGATTCAAAATATTAAAGGATCTTATAGTTGGATATAAAAATTTTCAATATTGAAGAGATCCTTTATAAATGAAAATTTCCAGGTTTTTCACTTATAATATAATATAATAAAATAGAAAAAAAATTGTCGATTATGGACCCGATGGTTTTTTTATGATATGAATTTGTGTAATGAAGTGTAATTGATTTTGATTTTTTGTCGTAATTTCTTTTTTTTTTTATCATATCATTTTTTTTTTTTTTTGTGATTTTGATTATTTTGAATTTTACACTTCTTTTTTTTAGAGATGAATACAAAAAATTGAAAAAAAAGGATCTATAATTAAAATGGTCTTCTCTTTTTTTTTATCAGAAATTCAAAGTGATAGTGTGAACAAATTTTAAACTTAAATTTATAACCGTTATTTTGTTGTTAATTAAATTACGTACAGGATTTTTAAAAATTTAATTGATTGGAAAAATATGGCATTGTTTTAAATCCTAAAAGTATCTACATATATGTTCGAATCGAATATTCTTTTCACTTCTGCGGTTAAACCTTTTGAACACATTTTTTTGGCATTCGTAATTCATTATTTAAGCTTGAATAGGAATTTATGGAAAATACTGTCATGTTTAAGAACATAAAATTAAAAAAATGTTTATTTTTTGTGTTGTGTTGAAAAAGATTTCTTAGAAGACGTTTGAAGCGTTTAAAAGAATTTAATTTGATTATACAGGATTAAATTTGAACTTGTTGACCAGTCAATGTATTCTTTATAATACTAAACCTGTGTTCAGCTTTAGGCAATTCTCTCTACTTTAAAACTCTGATCTATACTCTAACATTTAACATTGTCGATTTTCGTTTATATGTATATATAACGATATTTTGTATATATATATATATATATATATATATATATATCTAATTTATATAATAACCTTGAATAATTTCATATAGGTATTATTATTTGTGTGTATCTAAAAACAAACATTAATATTATATTGTGCAAAAATATTTTAAATGACAGAAAGATGTATACGTATGTCAAACCATTTCAATCAAACATTCAATTTCAAAGAAAATAAAACTTGAAGTTTTGACTTTGTATATGTTATGTATATGAGGCATATAATGATTTCAATTCAACAAGCATCTAATGTCAAAGTGTTTTAATTTTTTTTTTAAAGGAATTTAAATCTATATACTTATTATATGTAAATATATATATATACGTCAAATAGTATATATTTATATGAATGTAATGTAATATGAATGTGAACGCACATTTTAAGAAAAAAAAAAACAATTGACGGTTAAAATGTTTCATGTCAATATTTCACATTCTTTGTTTTTTTTTTTATTTATTTTATTGTGTATTGAATACTTTGACATTTAAACAATTTATATATACAAATTATTCCTTGTTTCCTTTTTTTCTTTTTAGATTATTACCATTTTAACTACATTCTGATGAACTTTAATATATTCCTATTAATTCTTATATTATTTAGATTTAAAGAAGTTTATGGATAAGGTGTATAAAACAGTCAGAAGATATACAAAAAATATTTTATGTTTCATGGAAAATATTTTAACTGCTTCAATTCGAATTAATATTTTGATATAATATTGCTTCAAAAATCTAAAATATTAATCCTTTTTTACATAAATAAAATTTTACTTAAAATTCGTCAGACGTTTAATGAAACTAAAGAAGAATTTCCTTGAGTTGTCCCAGAGAGCGGTGGCTTGCTGGTACAACCTGCAGTACAATCAGAATAAATAAACAAAGTCAATTTATATTCTTTCTCTAGACCTCTTATAAGACAATTGGTTTGAGATGGCTCATTGTCTTGTCGGTAGTCATGTTAAATCTTAATTGGATGGATTGTAGATTTTATAGAGGAATTAACGCCACAGAAAATGTAGAGCAATTTTTTTGCACCTGTCCAAGTCTGTCAAGAAAAAAAAATATTTGAGAGAATTTTCTGCCATGGATCTGAGAAGCTTTCAAAAATTCTTCGGCTATAGTAGTATAATCTTCGTATAAATCTAACGAACAGTTTTTATAATTTCCTAAACGACGTAAAACGATAAATTCTTCCAATATGTTTGATGATAATGTTTTCATTAATTAATTCTACAATAAATGAACGAATATAAAACAACTTTCAAGACTTGAAAATCGAGACTGCACAAAACATGATTTGAAAATTAATAATTAACTAAAACTTTTAATTTTAAGACATAAACGCACGTATTTTAAAACTTTTTTTAATAAAAATAAAATAAAGGTATAAATATATGTACATACATATTTAACTTTCAAAAGAAGAAAATATACATTAAATTCTTTATTATAAAATATAAGGCACCTACACCAAAAATAAAGTTTCTTTTTAAATAAGAATAAATATCAACTTTAAATAATCATACTCGTATGTATATATTTAAACGCATTTATTGAATCATACATATATTTTGTAGTTAACTTTACTTTTTCAATTATCTTTTGGTTTTACATATAAGTAAATATATAATGTACATATTATGTATCTATTATAATATTTATAAATTAGTTACCGTATTTTGCGTATAACAATTTAAATACCTTTAAAAAATTTTTCCTGATAAAAACAACCATGAAAAAAAAAAAACAAAGATAACGATTATTTGTTTCTTACATTTTCTTTCTCTTTCTCACTTTGTTAGTAATAAATATAATACAAAATAGGTAAGAAAAATAAATGACTCTTTTTTTTTTTCTGTTTTGTTTTTTTGTATCTATTTGTAAGACGTGCAAACAATGCGTAATTAAAATACAATTGGCTTTTTACAGGTGGCTGACACATAAGTGAGTGACTGACTTGGCAGTAGAAGAATCATAAGATATACATCACATTGAAATATACATTACTATATTATATGAAAGAAAAAGATGACAATACTGTTTTTTTTTTTATTTTATTATAATAAGATATATCTAGAGATATTTTATCTATAGATTCGATGTTAGTTAATTTTGCAAATGAATGTAATAGATGAATACCTATGTACATAATCTATGCTTGTACATGTGTATATTTGTTGCAATTATAAATTTACAGTAAAAAAAACAAAAATTAAAATAAAAAATAAAAGAATAAAATTGTCGTGTAATTTAGAATTGGAAGACAACAAGATAACTTTTCTTTTTATTTTATTTTTTTTAAATGACATCAAAAATGTAAGGCGTTGTTTACACACTACACATTAAAAATTGATTTTTTTGATTGATTGAACACTTTAAATTTATTGACTTGTTTTATTTTAATTCAAATAAAATTTTAATATTTATTGAAACAAATTACTGAATTTAATAAATATTAACTAATTTATATAATTTATTGATTTTATTTATGATTTATGATTATTTAATGTATAAAAACAAAAGAATCATCCAATTTTAATTGATAGTTAATGATAATAAAAATCTAAAGTTTAAACTTTATTTCTAAAACAATTTTAATCTAAAAATAAATACTTATACAACTAATATGTAAATGACACTTTAGTTTTTCTTTTATTATTTAAGAAAAATAACAAAAAAAATAAAAAAGAAAGTGAAAAAAAGAAAATCGCGGGAAATAATTTAAATCTTGAACTGAATTTTTTATTTTTTCTTCTCAAATTAATTTGATAATTATTTACATTGAGAAAAGTAAAATTACTTTAACGGGAAAAAAAAATTTCAAATAAAATTTAATTAATACCTTACCTTTTCTTTTTTTTTTATCACCTATTGTTATTTTGTTTGAAAATTGATTGCTTTACTATATATGGCAATTGATTAAGTTTTCTATTTAATTCTAGGAAGTTAAAATTTAAAAGAGTGAAAAAATGAAGCAATAAGAAAGGTATAAAATACGTTTTAAAAATAATTATCGACAATTGGAAAATTGTTAAGAAACAATTATAGATTAAATAAACCAACTGTTGAACATTGATGAAAATTATAAAAATAAAAAAAAAATAAAAAAAAATATTAACAATAAAAGTACTTTTAGGGTAATATAAAATTGCCTTTACGTTTGGAACACCTTCAAGGAGACGTGGTAGATATGAAAAAGCATGTATATTCTTATTCAGGATTGAATTCTGAGTCGATTAAATTATGTATGTCCGCTCGTACGATAACTCAAGCTAGCATTCTGTAATTTTTACCATTTCACTTTTATAGAATTATTAGTTTCACTATTGAAATTGAACAAGTTCGAGTAGCTGCCATACAATTTCTTTCTTTATATGAAAATAAGTCAATCTCTATTGCAGCTAGGTATCTGAAATTTATTCTAATTATTAGGTATTCTAACGGCTTTTACAAAATTTTATTGGTGTAGATGAGGATATTCAAGAAATTGTCATACACCTTTAAAATTTGCATAAATATATTTAGGTACTTAATTAAGTCAGATATCACATTTACAATATTTGACTTAATTAAGTATCCAAGATGTAAATTTATGTAAAAATGCTAAATTTTACTGTATTACTGTACGTAAACGAATGGCTAATTTTAGGTACGGGTATCCTAAAGATGACACAGTCAACTATACACTCTTCCTAGTTTTTCTTTTTTTTGCAATCGATCAATAAATATACCTTTTAAAATTTTTATTTCTTTTCAAGCCATAAAAAATAAAGTACTTAATTTAGTTAAGCACAACAAAATTTTATTTTAGAATATGTACGTGAAAGTCATTAGGAAGGAAATAATAAAATTAAAAAATTTAAAATGATTTCAATTTAATGAGAATAGGATATCTATGAAAACTAATTAAATTCTAATAATATATATTATAATAATTTTATTTATATTTTTTAACTAAATTTTAAGATAAATGCAATTCGATATTAGATACGTTGCAAATTTTTAGATTTTCTTTTATTTTGGTCATTTATATTTTATTTAATATAGGCTAAGTATATTTTTTATAGACTAAAAATTAGATCAAATTTTGATGTATTGTTCTAAATAATTTTTTTTTCTTTTGTTTTATTCCCTAAGGAACCTTTTATAAATTCCCTCAACTTTTTCTAACTCATTCTGCATACTTCTTCTTTAAGTCGGTTTAGATTGTCCCTTAGTGGTTTCGTTTCTTCTACCTTAGTGGTTCTAGTCCAACGTCTGACGTGCCACTTATGTTATGGGTGTCTGATAATAAGGCCGATCCATCTTCATTTTCTTCTCTAAACTTGTGTTTCGAACGGTTCTTGGCTGGTTAATACCCAAAACTTCTCATTTAGTGTAGATTTCTACCAGAATATTCGACATATTATATTCTTAAGCATTTATTGATCAAGAGCGGCAACTTTTGTATGTTCTTTTTTGTTAAAAACCGAGCCTCACTCCCATGTAGTAGTACACAAACATATTAAATATGTTATTTTAGTGCCGCGAGCTTGATGTACGTTTTCTAGTTTCCACATAATTTTGCGAAA